>VDFB02373365.1:353272239-353290451 GCA_007258455.2 Sequoia sempervirens
ATGCCAAAATTTGTAGGTCAAGCTTTCAAAATGAAAATCGACTGTCAAAATAGCAATGAAATTGTAGGTTGACACTCACTTTTGGTGTTTGAAGTACAACTAAATAGTTCACATGTGTGCAAAGCTTCTACAAAAACAAGCACATCTATGTAAATATTGATCTGGCATTTGTAAATATCAAAGCAATTTTCCTTAATATTTCAACAAAACTATATATTTCTTCAATATTTCAATAAATATTGCAAAGAAATTTTTTGTAAATATTGATCAAATCTCACAATTCAATTACAAATCCAAGTTGTTTTTTTGTAGACCACACCAAATTTAAATGAAGATGACAAATATTGCTAACATAGAGCAAATTGTAATGTTGTAAAATTACACTGTTATGCAATTTCATATTACATCAAACTTTACTTTAGCTTAATAAGATGATAATGTGAATACCTACGCTCCTAGCCTTCATTTTTGTCTTCTAGTCTTGTCATTTTCTATTAGTGAGGGAATTTTTATCGGGGACGCTTTTGCATCACATAGACGTCTCTGTGTCATACAAACATCCTAACAAGATTCATGATCTTGTGGCTAGTGGGATGTTACACTTTCATTTTCCTGCAAAGTGTAACACCTTTGTAGTCACGACACGCTCAAAAATGACTTCCTTGCATGCAATTTGAACTTATATGCTTCCATTTTTCATTTATTTTGATCTCTTGTCAATTCATTCTATCACTCTTTCACTCTAGCACTTCATTCTCTCAGTCTCTTCAATCTAGCTTCACTCTTGCAACTCTACATCTTCCATTCTTGTTGGTTCAAGATCTTCTACATCATGTCCTTGCACATTTGTCTCAAGCTCTCAAGGCATTGCTCTTCCTTTGGGATTCACAAGCTCATTAAAGATAGGGTGACATTTACTTTTATTGTATTATCATTGTTATTGAATAATGTTTGAAGTTTGGAGATGTTGGAAGCTTGAGTTGTTTGTGAGCTATTAAGGTGTTGTCATTGATGCCAATCCCTTCTATGAAGAGAGTGTTGGAATGTTGGAATTTTGCTGGTATTGATGATGTCACCTCCTAGCTTGGAGTTGTTGTGCCTAGAGATGTTGGTGTTGTCATTAATGTCTTACTTCAATATAGTTGCAGAAGTTATTATGTGTTTCTTGGAGATTGTTGGATATGTTGTACAATACTACATATGTTATAGATGTAGTGCAGAGATGTTAGTAGTGTTGATGATTCAATTGGTTCATTTGATTTCCAAGTGCTTTTGAGAAAATTTGAATAAAAGAGAGTTCAATATGACAAAGGTGTGTTTAGTGTATTTCTTTGCATTTCTTCATGGTTGAAGATATGCTTGTTGGCTTGGATGTGATGATCAAAGGCGCTCAAAGTTGTTATATCCAAAGTTTCAAATTTTGGATCATATTGTAGCGGAAGATGTGTTTAGCAGTATAGCTGTCTAGTGAAATAAGGTGTCTGGGAGAAATGTGATTGCTTTGCATTTCTCCGCAATAAAGGTTCTGGTGTTATAGATCTAGGAACATGTTTATAATGTTTGTATCTACCTTCCCTTTAAGTTTTAGGTGGTTTGGTGTTTCAAAGGTTGTCTAGTGAGTTGGATGTTTGTGTCAATGTGTTTGGCTTCACAAAATGAAGATGTACTTGAGTTTGATATGGTTGTAGTAAGAATGGAGAATATTCTGATGATGTATTTTGAGACATTGTGGAATGTTGATGTGTGGTTCATGAGATGTTTTTGTACCTAGAGAGGCATGTTTGGGTCACGTGTTGGTGTTAGTGTAGGTTTGGCCAACATGGCATGATAGTGTTCATTGTGGATGATTGTTGTTGTTTGAGGAAGTGTTGAGAAGTGTTTTGGTGTAGATTTGGGTCCCAATTAAGTAATGACATGGTTTGGCTTCAGTCCTTTATGTTGTGGAAGTTTTTTGTGCTAACCTATTTGGTGGTGTATGTTTTAGGTGAATATGCTTGCTTAAGGGAGACCTAATTAAGGTTGTTTTAGATCATAGAGGGTATATATGCAAGGAAAGTTATTGTGTGGATTGTTTGAAAAGTGTGTGATGTGAATTTGATCAAGTGTTGTGATTTGAGTGCAAGCTTTAATTACCATGAATTCTAGGCGTAGTGAGCAAAGGGTATCTACATTTCAGTATGTTTGATGAGGTGTTTGCACTTCATTAGAATTGTAACTTTGGAATATGAGAGATTCATTGTTATCAGTTCAAATTGGCAGTGAGCCACCTCTTCTTCTATTCTTTCTTTCTTCTTGACATTGAGTCCTTTTGGTAGTGGGCCTATTTCTATTTTCTAGGTAGTGAGCCTAATTTTATTAGGTGTTGTAATTCATATATTAGTGAGATTTAATCCTCACTCTGTTTTTTCCCTTCTTGGGTTTTCCATGTAAATCTAGTATTCTTATGTTCTTTGATGTGTTTGCATTACTAGTTTACATGTTTACATTTTGTCAATGCATGTTAAGGGTTTAATGGTTGATAAGGGTTTGAAAAGATATTGTGGGATTGAATGTTTCAAATATAAAACTGATTTACCCATGTTTCAGTTGTTCTATGCATCTAACAATTGGTATCAGAGTTGTGGTCCTCAGGAAGAAGTTTAATTGCTTGAGGTAGATCCAGATGACACACAAGAAGGGTGTCAAAGCTCCTCTGTTCAATAAAATGAATTATGCCTACTAGAAAGCTAAGATGGATTCCTTTCTAGTCTCCCTTGTATTTGGTGTTTGATAGTCTATTGAAAAGGTTATGTTATGCTTGCAAATGGTCTGACAAGTGATAATGAGATTGAGGATTATGAGAACAATGGAAAAGAAAGGAATGTGATCCCCAGTGGTCTATGTGATTCTGAACATGGAAAGGTGATAAGTCTAAAGTCTAAAAAAGATGTCTAGACAAAGATGAAAGGTATCTATGAAGGAGATGAGAAGGTTAAACAAGCAAAGATGCAAAACTACAAAGCTAAATTTGAAACCCTAAGGATCTTTAAAGATAAATATATTACTGTCTACATGCTTGGAGTTGATGAAGTTGTCAATGCCATCAATGGTTTTGTTGGAAAACTGGATGAAAGTGAGGTTGTCAAAAAGGTATTTAAAAATCTACCTAAATCTTATAGCTCTAAAGTTTTTACTATTGAGGAAGCTCAAAATTTGGGTAATTATTCTAGAGATTAGATGTATGGTGATTTAACTTATTTTTAAATGATAGAGGTTGGTCAAGAAGTTGCAAATAAAGAAACTACTTTTAAAGTATGCAAAGTGGAGAGGATGGATTAGAGCAGGATGATCTTGATGAGGTGGAAGAAAATTTTGTGAGAAGGTTGAAGAAAGGAACTGGAAAACACATAAGTGGGTCACCTTTAAAATGTTTCAATTATGGAAAGATAGGTCATTATTTTTCTAAATGTTCAAACAAATCTTCTAATGGAAAACAAAAGGATTATAAGGGAAAATTTGTCAAGAAGAGTTATTAAGTTGAAAAGGATATTGGTGTTTCTAATGATGAAGAATCAAATTATCTAGATGAAGGAAGTGATGAATGCTTGTTCATGGATTTAATTGTTGGAACTAATGCATGCTACTAATCTTGAACGACGTGTGAAGGAAAGTGCTCTGAAATCTAGTCATAACATTTAAGGAATAATGTTAACTAATTTTCATGCTAGAGAGGTGAATAACTACTAGATCATTGATAGTGGATGCTCAAATCATATGATAGGTGACAAGAGTAATTTTGTTAAGCTTGAAAAGTATGATGATCTAGTCTTGTTAAGTTTGGTGATGATACATCTGTTAAGATCTATGGAAAAGGTTCAATTAGTTTTGATGGCAAGAATAATACCAATGATGTTCTTTATGTCAAGGGTCTCTGGTAAAATCTTCTAAGTGTACGAAAAATGTGTAGAAAAGGACATAATCTTGTGTTTTAGGATGGTGGATGTGAAATTAAAAAGGAAGCTTTGGTACTTTGGTTGTTGCTAGAACAAGGACAAAAGGTAATGTTTATCATCTCAAATGTAGTGGTGCAAAGTGTTTTATGTCTTAGATTAATGAAAGTTGTCCATGGCATAGAAGAATGAGTCACATTAATTTTGATATCCCGGTGAGGGTCAGTTCTACTAATGTTGTGAGATATTTTTGAAAGATTGCAAATCCTATCAATGTAGTCTATAAAGAATGTCAAGTTGGAAAGAAAACAAAGAAGAGGTTCAAGACAAAGGAATATTATACCATAGGTCCCTTAGATTTAGTGCATACAGATCTATGTGGACCTACCAGAATAAGAAGCTCATGTGGAGATATGTATTTCATGTTGTTGATTGATGACTATTCTAGAATGGATTGGGTTACATTTCTCAAAGAGAATCAGAATCCTTAGACAAGTTTAAAGCATTTAAGGCTATGGTTGAAAGTGAGATGAATCTGAAAATAAAATGTTTGAGATCTGATAGAGGTGATGAGTTTACTTCAAATGGGTTTAATAGTATTTTTGAATAACATGGAATAAAAGGCATTTATCTACCCCTACAACTCCTCAGTAGAATGGAGTAGTGGAAAGGAAAAATATAACAATTCAAGAAGCAACTAGGACAATGATGAAAGAAGCCAATCTTTTGAATGTCTATTAGAGAGAAGCAATTCATACTGTAATCTACATTATTAACGAAGTTCGAACAATAGTGAATAGTTCAAAGACTCCCTATAAGTTATGGTATGGTAAGCCTCCTACTATAAAATATTTCAAAGTTTTTGGAAGTAATTCTTATATCAAAAGAGATGAAGAGAACTTACGAAAGTTTGATGCAAGATTTGATCAAAGAATATTTTTTGGATACTCTTCAAGAAGTAAAGCCTACCAGTGTTAGAATTATAAAAGGTTGAAGAATATTGTTTAGAGTGCAAATGTCAAATTGGATGAAGAACCACATCAAAGTTCTATGTTGATAGAAGGATATGAATCTGATGAAATCCCCTGCAGTGAAGAAGGAAAGGTTGAAGATAAAAGAAAATAGTTGACAGTTGAAGAGGAAGAAGCTCTTGAAAAGAATCCTAAAACCCCTAAGTATGTGTATAAGAATCATTCAGAAGATAAGATCATTAGAGATAAGAGAAAAGGTGTACTGACAATGAGAAAAGATATTATGATAGAGGAACAAATAATTTTTTTTACTTTCTTAAGTGGAACCTAAAAAAGTGACTGAGGCATGCAAAGATGAGTATTGGATCAAGGAAATGAAAGAAGAGTTAGAACATATAGACAAGAATTTGACTTGAGAATTGGTCCCAAGATTGGCAAACAAGAATGCGATTGTTAATAAGTGGGTATTTTGAAACACGCTAAATGAATATAGAAAAGTTGTTAGAAACAAGGCTAGACTTGTGTGCAAAGGCTACTCATAAGTGAAAGGTATAGATTTTGAGGAAAATTTTGCTTCGATGGCAAGGATGGAAGATATTGGGATGTTTTAAGCTTTTGCAGCACATAAAGATTTCAAAGTTTATTAGATGGATGTGAAGTCCACATTCTTGAATGGAGAATTGGAAGAGGAGGTATACATTGAACAATTGAAAGATTTTCAGTTGCCAGAAGATGTTCATATGGTATACAAATTGAAGGAAGAATTGTATTGATTTAATCAAGATCCCAAAGCTTGGTATGCAAGGCTAGACAAGTATTTGTTGTAGCAAAGATTCAGAAAAGATACTACAAATAGAAATCTATAGTTTGAACTTGAAGGAGAAATTTTTTTTATTGTGACTATGTATGTTTATGATATAATCTTTGGAGGGACTGAAGGTATTTGCAAGCAGTTTGCAGAAGAAATGCAAAAAGAGTTTGAGATGTCAATGTGTGGGGAGATGAATTTCTTCCTTGGTCTACAAACTTGTCAATCAAAGAAAGCTACATTTATTTCTCAATCAAATTATATTAAGGAAACATTGAAGAAGTTTGGGATGGAGGATTCTAAACTGGTATGCAATCCTATGGTTACTAGTTGTAAGCTTAGTAGGAATAATAAATCTCCTAAGACATATCAGAGAAAGTATAGATCAATGATTGGTGGGCTATTATACCTTACTAATACTAGACTAGATATCATGCATTCAATTTGTCTTGTGGCTAGATTTTAAGATCCTAGAGAAGCTCATGTTCAATCAGTGAAGAGGATATTTAGGTACTTGAAGGGAACTTTGGACTATGGTTTGTGGTATCCTAAGGATACTAATTTCTCTTTGAGTGCATATACAAATGCAAATTGGGTTGGATGTGCAGATGACAAGAAAAGTACAAGTGGTGATGCTTTCTTTCTTAGGAGGTTGGTTTCAAGTTTGAGTAAGAAGCAGGATTCAATTTCATTATCCACTGCAAAGGTAGAATATATTGCAACAACATCATGTTGTTCATAGTTGTTATGGATGAAGCTAACATTGAAGGATATTAGAGTTTCATATGATGAACCTATTCCTATTTTATGTGACAATACAAGTGCAATCGATATTTCAAAGAATCTGGTAATGCATTCAAGAACAAAACATATCTCAATCCGATATCACTTCTTGAGAGAGAAAGTTGTAGAAAATGAGGTGAAGTTGGAGTATGTACGCAGTAAGGATTGGGTTGTTGATATTTTCACAAAGGCTCTTCCAAAGGATACTATTGATTGTCTCTGAAAGAAGTTAGGGGTTATTGCCCCTCCTTCCTTCAAGTAGATGTATAAGTGTGTTCATTTGTCCAGGAAGAACTTCAAGATATATTTCGTGGTCCTAGATTGATGTTGAGGGCTACCTCTTAGGGGGATTAGGTAGCAATGGTTTCTGGTTGGTGAAGTCAGATGGAGCATATAGTGTGCCTCTAAGGGGGAGTGTGTAGAAAAGTAAAGTGCAATGGAATGTGAGTACAAATGTTGTCTTTCCAGTCTTGTCAAATGAGGAGAGTAAAAGACTTCATGATGAACAAACATGTAGAAAAGAGGAATTTTGTGATTTTATGGCCCTTTTTCATTAATGTCAAAGGGGGAGAGAAAATCTAAAAAATATAGTAAGGGGGAGAGACGCAATAAGAGAGAGAGAGAGAGAGAATCTGAAGAAGAGTTAATGCAATATATGGGAGAGTGTTGTCTAAGGAAAAAAGAATCAAAGAATGAGAGTGATCTAGAATGTAGGTGTGTTGATGTTGTAAGAGTTGTCCCAGTGGGAGGGAGCACTTCTTATACTGTAGAGTTGTTGGTTGCTTTTGTTGTTGAAGTTTTTTTAGAATGTAGGTGTTGCCATCAATGACAAAGGGGGAGATTTTTGGAAGTTTGGAGATGTTGGAAGCTTAAGTTGTTTGTGAGTTATTAGGGTGTTATCATTGATTTCAACCCCTTGTATGAAGAGAGTGTTGGAATGTTACAATGCTACTAGTATTGATGATGTCAAATCCTAGCTTGGAGTTGTTGTTCCTCAAGTTGTTGGTGTTGATGTCAACATAATGTTCTAGTGTTTTCATTGATGTCTTACTTCAATATAGTTGCAAAATTTGTAATGTATTTGGGAGATTGTTGGATATGCTACAGAATATTGCATATGTTGTAGATGTGTTGTAGATATGTTATTAGTGTTGATGATGCAATTGGTTCACTTGGTTTCCAAGTGCTTTTGATAAAATTTGAATAAAAGAGAGTTTAGAGTGACAAAGGTGTGTTTAGTGTATTTATCTACATTTCTTCATTGTTGAATATATCATTGTGTGGTTTGTACATAATGATTAGAGGTGCTTACAAGTGTTATATCTAGAGTTTCGACTTCTGGTTTGTACTACAATGGACAATGCTTTTGATAGTATGTTTATTTGGTGAAACAAGGTGTCTTGGAGAAATGAGATTGCTCCACATTTATTTGTAATTAAGGTTCTGGTGTTATGGATCTGGGAACACGCTTATAATGTTTGTATATTTCTTCCCTTGAAGTTTCAAGTGATTTGGTGTTTTACAAGATTGTCTGGTGAGTTGGATGTCTATGTCAGTGTGTTTGGATTCATAGAATGAAGGTGTTCTTGAGCTTCAAGTGGTTGCGGTAAGAGTGGTGGATATTCTAATTATGTGGAATATTTTGAGATGTTGTGGAGTGTTTATATGTGTTTTTCTAGATGTTTCTAGACCAAGAGAGGCGTGTTTGGGTCATGTGTTGATGTTAGTATAGGTTTGTCCAACCTTGCATGCTAGCATTGATTGTAGAGGATTATTGTTATTTGAGGAAGTTTTGAGAAGTGTTTCATTGTATATTTGAGTCCCAATTAATTAATGTCATGCTCTGCCTACACTTCTTTATGTTGTGGAAGTGTTTTGTGCTGGCCTATTTGGTGGTGCAAGTTTGAGGTGCATACATTTGCTTAAGGCTAACCTAAGTGAGGTTGTTTTAGGTAAAAAATGGCACTATGCAAGGCTATTTGTTGTGTGGATTGTGTGAAAAGTGTTTGATGTGAATTTGATCAAGTTTTGTGATCTGAGTGCGAGCTTTAATGCCTATGAATTCCTAATGCAATGAGCAAAGGGTGTCTATATTTTAGTCTATTTGATGAGTTGTTTGTGCTTCATTGGAATTTTACCTTTGTCATATGAGTATGTATTGTTAGCAATTCAAATTGGTAGTGAGCCACCCATTCTTCTATTCTTTCTTTCTTCTTGATAATGAGTCCTTTTGACAGTGAGCCTTTCTCTATTTTTTGGGCAATGATCCCTTGGTAGTAATCCTAATTGTATTTGATGTAATTCATATATTAGTGAGCTAATCCTTGCCATGGTTTTTCCCTTCTTGGTTTTTCCACATAAATTTGGTGTTTTTATGTGCTTTGATGTGTTTGCATTATTGGTTTCCATGTTTACATTTTGTTAATGCATGTTAAAGGTTTAATAGTTGATAAGAGTTTGAAAAGATATTGAGGGATTGAATGTTTAAAATATACAACTGATTCACCCCCCCCCTTAGTTGTCCTATGCATCTAACAAATAACATATTTCTATCTTGCATATTCTACGCCTTTTTCTCATCATTCCTTTATCTATATTTCTATCTTGTTTTCTATTTGGTTGTCCATGGAGGTGGAAACACCAAAGAAGGGGTTTGACCAAGGAAATCCCTAAAAACAACTCCAACACTTTTACTATTTTTATGTGTCAAGGTTGTTCACGAGGAGCTTTGTGGGAGCTTCATAGCTAGACCACTCATGAGTTAAATCCCTTTTCTTCCACTACTTGCCATTTCATTAGATAGTTTATTTTCTTGTCATTTGAGTATTAGATTCTTGTGTTTTTTTTTTTGTATTTTTAGCATTTTGCTTATATTAGTAAACCTTTGAACTTTAGCATTTGAGTAGTTAGTAGACCCTAAGTGTTTCTAGTGGTTAACTTTGTCGATAGTTTGTATGAAATTCCAGTGCACCATAGAGATGCCAGCTCTCCAAGCTATTGTCTTTGGTCTGTGCATTTGTCCTTTCGCCAAGAGCATGTTTGTTTTTCTCTTGAGACCTCTAAGGTCTATTCACTCAACTTCTAAAGTTCCATTTTCATTAAAAATAATAAAACCCAAAAACATAGTGTAAGCTTCCTCTTAAATGTCTTTCGTCACTTGAGCTTTTATCCTTGAGGTAATAGGGACGATGGGAGGTTGGAGGAATCAATCATAGATTCCTACTCTGGGTCTTGCCTGCAAGGCGTCCTTAGTGTTTTAGCTTCACCACCTTAACCTATAGGGCAGCTTCTCAAGTTTAAGTACCCTTAGTTCTCTTAGCCCAACCCACTACCATCTCCATTCCAGCCAACCAGGTCAAACTTGGTGCCAAAGCTCTAACTCTTCCTTAGCCTTTAATCTTCCCTAAAGACTAACAACACCTCAACTCTCCATTAGACCTTGTAGGGGTATAGAGATGCCTTCAATAGTTTCCAACCATCCTCCTAGGGTTCTTGAAGGTTCACAACACTTCACCCTTTTCATCGCTTTCACAAACCCTCATCTAGGGTTAAAAAGGCTACTAGCCAAGAGCCCCAATTAGGCCTCCATCTCTGAGTAAACTGGTCTTTGCTCAAAAATATTCCAAGAACACCCCATTCTTTCTCTAAGTTCCTTGGTTCAATTGCACAACACTCAAATATTTTTTGGGTTTTGGGCCTTTATCAACCGTACAAAGCCAAATCTTGAAAATGGGCATAAACTAGGGTTTTAAGCCATTTTGTGGTTGCCTTCAATCTGTCAAGCCTTTTCACTCACCAAAAGAGTTAGTGGAACCTCCTCCTACTTACTAGACCTTGGTAAGACCTTCCCCTACCTTCTCAAAAAGGATATTCAGCAAGAAACAATCACCCCTGCAAGTTAAGTGCCTTGCACTCCTTGTCTTCCCTAGTCGGGCTCTTCCTGGCTCGCCTAGGGCAAGACTTTGCTGATAGCTCCCATGCTCACACCAACACTAGAACCTACCATATGTACACACATGGAGTCTAGAAACTATTCCCAAAAGGCTGTACAATTTGTACAGTGGGAAAGTGGCCTAGCACTCCATTCTTTCCAAACTGTTTGGTTCAGACCAGCAACAGGGTTAAAGCAAGAATATTTACAAATAGTGATTAAAAATGAATAAAGGAACTAAATAATGACACACAAGAATTAGAAGACTAACAACCCTACATCCTCCGTACAAAACAGTAATAAATTCAATCCATTAAAGCTCTTCCTTGAAGCAAAATCAGAAAAATGACTCACAAAACACTGTCTTACTTCCAATTCACAAAGTTTTCTCACAATGCTAATGCTTCCAACCCTTTTCCAGGTCAAGGCACACCTTAAATAGGTTCCTCAATCAGTTATCCTTCCTTGGTTGACTTATTAGTTACATAATGGCAAGAGTTGTAAAATGCACTATGTTTTTCAACTTTTGCCAATGTTTAGAAAACTAAGTTGAGTTTCTAAACTCATCCATCCTTTTCACTTCTTATTCTACTGATCACAATAGATCAAGACTTATTCATAAACCTCAAATTCTATCTAAATGGTCAACATGACCTTCAAAATAACACATCAAAACAAAATTCAATCTAGACTACTTAAATGCCTATTGTTTCCTAGGTGCTCCTGCACTAGGACCTATTTTGCTCCCTGCAAAATATTCCTTGTCCTAGAGACTCGGGAGTAGAAAATCCTCTCCATTACACAAATAGTTAAAAAAAATTGAAAATATTCAGTAGGATTTGCAACCCTCACCTCAAATCTTCATGATGAAATTGTTTGCATATGTATTTCCATTTGCACCAACTTGTTTGTGAAAATAATTAAGAAATTAGGAAAAATGGAAACAACACATGAAAAGTAAATTACAAGAAAACAATAAAGATTGATGATTAATGCATTAGGATTGAGGTATGTATATTGGAAATATTCTACCTACATCTGTAATTAATTTTCCACAGAAGAATGTTGTCACATAAGTACCTCCTAAGCATGGTTAATACACCAACAAATATAACCTTTAAATTATTTCTTCCTTATCCTCTTAATTTTCAATTTTCTCATTTCTAGGGTTAGAGTTTCTTCTATGGTCATCTTCAACAATCATCAATCTATAAGCTCATATCCTTCACATATCAAATATCAATCTATAAGTTCATATCCTTCACATATCAAGCACCTCTTCCATCCTCTTGGTGACATTAATAATACCATATCATATTTTGTGGCATCTTGGGTTTGGTTAGAGATTGATGCCTTATATTTTTAGTGTATCCATTATTATTATATTTTTGGTTGGTAAGTTGTGGGGAAAGGCCCCACTCCTGATAAAGAAACAAAAGAAATAAAGAATAGCTGCTTTGAACCCACAAGTGGGGAGCACAAATGAATAGGATTTTCCTTAGCGCACATAGAAGCTTGAGGAGAACATGAAAAATCAGAGGAGGAACATGCAAATGAGAGTCAATTGAGCACTCAAAGGCAAAAGGGACCAACAACTATGAAGCTATCCACTGGACAAGAGTAGCTCAGCACATCTTTTTGACCAAACACTTCTTCCCCCTCCTAGTGAGAAGGGCATCCATAGTCATCTGGGTACCATCTTCAACCGCATCACGACCGTCTATCCGTAGTTTCTCTATTTTAGATTTGTGTCCATTCTTCTTCTTTGGAACACCAAAATTTGGTTTTGAATTGGAATAGGCATTTTGAGCTATGGAACACTTTTTGATGGGAAATACCACATCATCATGATCGATGAAATCTAAAAAAATCTTCATCCAGATCCGACATAAAAGGAAAGGTGCCCTCAAAATTAGAACAATCACCCGCCCCCACGACAAGCTGGTTAAATCCAAAAAAAATATTCTTTAGGGGCTTGTTGAGGAGAGGGTGGCTCCACAGGAATGGAGGCAACTACAAGGGTCTCAAGGACAGGGTCAAGTTCAAAAAGTGACACCTTGAACTTACCTTGATTTTTCCAAATGAAATTAGCATCAAGAGTACCGGGCTTCTTGATCCATTTTTTGAGACTCAACTTCCTTGATGCAGGCAGCGTAGAAGAGGTGCACCCAACAATTTTATGGCCTAACATGTTGCATCGGAAACATCTAAAAGGGAGGCCTTCAAAGTTTAAGAATTGGGACCATGTGCCAAAGGAGGAGTGAATCGAGATTGAATGATGCACAGGTTTTGAAATATCAATAATGGCACACACCCTAGTGTACTTGTAGGAAGGATCCACAACATCTGAGTCAATCTTCACAATGGTACCAACCTGATCAATCAAAATTTTGATGAGTATGGTATCTTGCATAATGAGAAGAAGATTATACAATCTAATCCAAATAGGGATATAAGAGATTTTTTCTGCAACTGGATCGAAGAAGGGGGACTAAGTGGAGATGGATAGTCTGGATTAAATCCATAGTACCAAGGGTCGTTCTGCCTCAAACATAGTTTTAGTCCTCCACATAATTAAAACGAAGGATGAAAAACCATAATCCATAATTTCAATAGTCAGGGTGGCCACACTGCCCCAGGTGGACTCCATCCAATCCACAAAGGAATCAAGAGAGGGCTATTTGCTTAGGCATCTTGGGATTAGAGATTGGTTCCCAACCTCAACAGAAGCCCCGTCAATACTAGAATCAAAAAGATGAAAATCGATTGGATTATCCGCCAAGATAACCACAGAATTCCCCAAATAAAAAAATGTGATTGCCATCTGAGAGGGTGGGCGTAGGAGTTGAGTCTGTGTCAGGGACCTGAGAAGGGGCACCACCACCAGACGACGACGACGACGAAGCAAGTGACGGGATAGGGTTTTCCACAGAGAGACGCCTTGCATAGAAAGAGTTGCATTCATGATATAGGTTGCTTATGTTTTTACATCCCTCAACAAAAAGGGGGGTTGAAAGAGGCTTGGGCACCATCTGTTCAGGGGTTGTCAAGTCATGGGGAGGGGAACCACGGGCCTTGCCATAGGAAGGAGCTGATCCCTGATGCCTCCACTTGTCATTGCTCCTCACCTTCGTTGCACTATGCACCTCCGCCAGAACCTTACCACATTTTGCTCGCTAATTTTCTAAAAATCTTTAGTGTATCCATTATAACTCTTGTAAACTAACTCATATTTGGTACTCTATTTGAAATCTTCTTACTAGACATCATAGATAAATAAGACATAAATAAACAAACACTTATATTTGTATGTGCACTAAACAAACTCTAGTGTTTTATATATAACATACCTCTTACTATACTTCAAATATGAATATAGCATCATGAATCATGAATCATGTGTTGGCTTATCATGTGTTCTCTTTCTTGCTTGTTAAGCTAATTCTTTAAATTTACATAAATCTAGATGAAATAATTGTGTTCTTATACCAATTAATGTAATAATAGGTAGAAGGTCCAATGAAGGATTATCCAACCATGAAATGAAAAAGATAATCACATTAACTAAATATATATTTATTTTATTATAATCACAACAATATTACAATCTATCACAATGGGATTCCAATTTATTTATCTTTAACTATTTGATTATAATGTGTCACTTATATAATTCAAAGGATATTGTAATATAATCTTATTCCCAACTTCACCCTACTTTACCTAATAGTTTCTATTGATCTTAATGAGTTATATAAAATATTCTCTATCTTAAGAATGATCTTAGTTAGCCAAAGGTGGCATAATTCTCAATGTTACAAGGATGTGTACTCATAAACCAAATTCAATAGTAATTGATCTTCATGGGATGCACACCATAAGCACTCTTGGGTCTTGCATACCTTTCTATTTATTCCTTTGCTATTGCAAACCTCAAAGAGCTATCACAACCAATTCATAGTGAACTAGGTTTAGCCAAGATTCTTCAAAGCATAAATTTTTGGAGGCTAATTCATATACCTATGATGATGACAAAATTTGAGAAAGTGAATATGAAACTAAAGGATATTATAATGTATAACATATATCTCTTGGTGCAAGGTTAGACATGCCATTATAGTGAAATGCAATAGGATATTTAGTGACTAAAAGGTTACTTGAATATAATAAAAACCTAGAAATATTTAATATACAAGTAAAAGAAAATATTTTTGTTGATGCAATATTTCTCTTAAACCACAGGATGCTCTTGAATTGTTATCCCTAATAATTAATTACCTTTTATCTAAAAATTTTGGTGGAGGATGAAAATTCATGGTTGACCTATTATGTGGTATTAAGCTATTGATAATGCCCATGAAAAAAGGTTCAATTTCATAAAATACCTTGGGGTCAATGGTGGTCACCATAAGGTAGATGTACACATTAATTATTTGTTATCTTAAACGTGTTTTAGGAAGGTGGAGTTAAGATATGCACATGGGACAAAGTTGGGAATATTAATTTAAGGTATAAAAAGGGGACAAAGTGGTCAAAGACAAAGGTAAAGTTACATGACGCCTTAGAAATTTGAAAGATGAAAATAATTTAATCTAAATTAACACTTAGTGAGCCTAAAAAATGAGTAGGAACAACATTAGAAATGGGTAAACAATGATAGGTATCAACAAAGGTTGGGAACACAAGCTAAATGACACACAAAACATACACATGGAGAGGGGATAAAATTGACCAAAAACTATAATAAGGGTATGCATATTTCATTTCTAAACCATGATCATTAAATATATACATGCAACTCAAAGTTATGGAAAAATGTAATCATAATTTTTTTATGCTATTTATTTTTGTGACCCTTTTGATGAAATTGTTTGATACATACAAATACCAATAAAATATGTGACACTATAAAAATGTGATCTTTTTAAAATATCATTTTATCCCTCCATATATAGACATTTCCATACTCCTAGCACCTACCTTACTATTATATGTAGACATATAAATACATTTATTTTATCTTAGCACATGTCACATACACCTATAATCGAAACGAAACTAATTTCCAAATTTAAAATGCAATGATTTAAATTGTTTCCACAAATTAATTCCAAAACTTTTTATGCACAAATTTTAATATAATATTTAAAGTTCAAGTAAAGAATTTTAAATTAAATAGAATAAATTATTAATTCAATAAACTCAAAGATTTGAAACAATTTTTATTGCTCACATAATTTATCAACATTAATACTTATCTTTGAAATGTGCAGAAGAAATCCCCAACTATTGTTGGAATGGTCCCTTGGTTCAGCCTCTTCCGTCGTGGAGCAACCGGGGAGAAAAGCATCTTTGCTTCTCTACACAAGTGTATTCCATTGAACAATGCTCAACACTAAGCCACAAATCCATGCCCTAGCTAGAATTGTCCTAAGTGCATCGAATGGTCCTTGGTTCAAATTTCTTCCATCTGCGGAGTAGTCCGGAGGAAAGCGCATTCCACTTCACACGAGTGTTGGTTCCATCGGAACAATGCTCAACACTCGTGCCACAAATCCATGCCCTGGCCAGGACCATCTTGAGTGCACGCACTTGTACCCCAGGTTGGACACCCACTGTAGGAGTGCCCCTTCTCCGTCCTACTCACAGCCTGCTAACCTGAAACCCTATTCCCGCAATTTGCTCCACTTGATTTTCCTCTTTTTTTTCATGTCTATCCTTTTCCAAGTTTCACATGAATGATTTATATATCTTTTAAGGGGTGGTTTCCAAATCATCACACCCTTTCACAAAGGTTTCCTTTTTAACAATTATTTAAATAAATAATTAGGCTTCCCCTTTTAAAGAATGTTTATTCATATTCTTTAATCTCTCTTTTTACCAAAGGATTATAATATCCTTTATTTTTCTCCCCCTTTTTAATTCTAAAGGGTTATTTAATAGATTTATTTTCTCTTGGGGAAAAAGTCACATAACAATTCTCCCCCTGTAAATTAGCTGCTGTCCTCAGTAGCATGAGATAAATCTACATCACAACTCAAAAAACACATAATCAATAATTGAAGAAAATGATATTGAGCATAACCATTCTTCATAATAATTTGTATATATTTACTTCATCTATATCCTTTTCTTCTCTTAGTTCATAGATATCTCCCTATTCCAATTGTATTTTAAGTTAACAAGTATTACAAGAAAAACATTTTTTGCAATGACAAGAGCTATATATATACACACATATTAGGAATTTACAATGAAAGAAACTAATGGTATTTTATGTGTTTACTCACACATATTTCAACCTTATCAATTTTCTTTAATATAGATATTTTAATCACTTACATGTAACTTCAACATTAAATTTACAAAATTATTATCATGTGTTGACATAACATATACCTATTCAAACGACATACATATCCCATACTATGTAGTCACTCATCCTTGAACTATAAAATTAATACACTCAAAATACATTCTAAGATGATAATCATGCATTCTGGACTACATGAGTATCTTCTTTTTCATATGTCAAGTATAATTGAATGAAAATAAATACAATAGTCTATAAGACACATGTACAAAGTTATTGGGTTGATCAAGTCCAATATCAAAGTACAATAGAATAATACATGGTAATATTTCTTGGAATATCAATAGTAAATTATTAATATACATAGGAAACTTCATAGATAAACACTAGAACTAATCCTTCATTTAATGTAACTAGTGTGCACCCATCTAGAATAAAACTAAAATGCACTTGATGTCTATAGGTAGCCATTCCCTTATTATTTTTGACACATCAAAGCCCATGGTCCATGAGATGATTCTCATTCAAGGCTATATTAAGTGGGCAATAGTGTATTAAGATACTACTTGACAATTGGATCATATAAATTTGAAGACTTTCTTTTCATGAGACATTATGTAGGAACATCTTACTTTCTTGTGATAATGTGTATACACATGTTTGTATAATGAGAAAAATTCCAAAATGAAAACAAACTAATTTCCAAATTTAAATGCAATGATTTAAATTGCTCACAAATCAATTCCAAAACTTTTTAAGTGTAAAATTTTTAATATAATATTTGTAAAATTCAAGTAAAAGACTTTTGAAATTAATGCAATAAATTATTAATTTAATAAACTTAAAAGACTTAAACACTTTATTGCTCAAATAATTTATTAAGCTTTAATACTTATCTGTGGAAATGTGCAAAAGAAATCCCAACTATTGTTGGAATGGTCCTTGGTTCAGCCTCTTCCGTCTGTGAGTAGTTTGGGAGGAAAGAAGACTTTGCTACTCTACACGAGTGTTGGTTCCACTGGAACAATGCTCAACACTCGTGCCACAAAACCATGCCCTGGCCAGGACCGTCCTGAGTGCATGCACTTGTACCCCAGGTTGGACACCCACTGTAGGAGTGCCCCTTCTCCGTCCTACTCACAGCCTGCTAACCTTGAAACCCTATTCCCGCAATGTGCTCCACTTTATTTTCCTCTTTTCTTCATGTCTCCCTTTTCCAAGTTTCACATGAATGATTTATATATCTTTTAAGGGGTGGATTCCAAATTCATCACACCCTTTCACAAAGGTTTCCTTTTTAACAATTATTTAAATAAATAATTAGGCTTCCCCTTTTAAAGAATGTTTATTCATATTCTTTAATCTCTCTTTTTACCAAAGGATTATAATATCCTTTATTTTTCTCCCCCTTTTTAATTCTAAAGGGTTATTTAATAGATTTATTTTCTCTTGGGGAAAAAGTCACATAAATACGCCT
>VDFB02373365.1:353290551-353316038 GCA_007258455.2 Sequoia sempervirens
TTAATCTTAATCATGTTGATTAAATTACCTTATTCCTCTCTTAAGATTTCAATTTTAGTTTTAGATTTTGTGACATTTAATACTCATATTAATTATTAAATGTCTACCTATTAGGTTTCTTTTAGGGTTGCACAATATCCATTTATAAGGATTCATCATTGTAATTTATCTCTCTCGGATGAATACATTTTTTTCAGCTTTCAGAGCACCCTTGCTTGTTTATCTCCATCTCTTCTTTCTATGACAGGTTATTTGCATGCAGGTGATCTTCGGGGTCTGTGAAGTTGGCTTTCTCAACTTCTACAGAAGGAGCCAGCTATTATCATGGAATCTAGTAGCTCTCGTTCCATGGATAACCCCCTATGAAACTTGTCTATTTCCTAGGTTCATGAAGTTCAAGCACGTAAAATGAGGTGATTTTTGAGCCACCTTGAAATTCATTCCAAAGCCTCAAACAGTTAGTTTGAGTATTCACCTATGTTTGCCTTGTGAAGACCTTCAAAACGAGTACCTTCGTGAGCCCTCACTGTTGATACTTACCAAAATTGGAAAAGTGTAGTTGTCTTGAAAAACAACACTCCAACTCTTTTTCAAAAATTGACTAAGTGTCAAAAGTTCAAGGGCACCAAAAATTAGTACCCCTGCATTTAAGTAATTTTCTTTTGAGTGCAATGGCGCTGAATTTTGGCACCCTTGTACTTTTCTTCCAAACTTAGTCATTTTTTGAGATGGGCATTGTTTTTAGCACCTTTGCACTTTTTTTAGACTTAGTCAATTTTTTGCATTGGGTGCTAATTTTTAGCAGCTTTGCACTTTTTCTAGACTTAGCCAATTTTTCACTAAGGCGTCGTTTTTTCAATGCTTTGCACTTTTTCTAGTTTTGTGCCACTTTTTATGCCTTGATTAGTTGCACGACTTTTGTTCATTTATGACACTCCCAAATCACTTTTAAGTGATTTTAATTGACTTTTAGTTCATTCCTTCACTTCATTTCACCTTTCACTCACTCTCCATCAAGCTGGAAACTTGCACAAGCTCTAATTTTTAGCACTTGCCCATTTTTTTATAAAGTCTGTGTTTGGTGCATAAGCTCTGATTTTTAGCGCTTGTGCACTTTTGTCAAAGTTTTCCTTTGGTGCACAAGCTTTGATTTTTAGCGCTTGTGCACTTTTGTCAAAGTTTGCCTTTGGTGCCCAAGCTCTAATTTTTAGTGCTTGCGCACTTTTTATCTATACTTAGTCAAATTTGTATAGGGCGCTAATTTTTGTCCCTTGTGCACTTTTCACAATTTTACATGCTAAGTGTAAGGGCGCTGATTTTCAATGCCCTTACACCTGAGATCACCTCTCTAAGTGCAAGGGGGCTGATTTCTAGCACCCTTACACTTTTGGTAGTTTTTCCTTAAAACTTTTTGAAATCACTTCCTCTTCACTCTAAACCTCATTTTTTCCACTTCGTGCATCATTTTTTGTGCCTCGTCACTTGTTTCATGCTTGCTCAACATTGTTGTTAGCTTCACACATCCCAATGCTACTTTTTTTTGCTAAACATCTGTTGATTCACCATCCTTGTAGTTTCTCTCCAAATTTCATCAAGTGATCCTAAAGGTGACATCTTCTGACCTAGTGAACTATCCCAGATCTACAAAGAAGTCGTCATGTAGCAAGTTGAGGATGCCAATTTTTCCAAAGCCTCAATACATGTCATTTGCGATATATGGCTGGCACTTGATAATCTCAAGGCGCATCTTTGCGGGTGCAATAAAATCATTCATTTGCTAGAAGGTCAATCACAAGAGTTCACACCCTTATTGATTACACAATCAACCCAGACGATTTGTTCATACAGGAGACCAAGAATAAGTATGAAGACTCTGTGCTAAAAGTAAGGAACCATGAAGATTCTTGATCTTTGATGTTGAAGATTTTGATGCTTTTCATTATGCATCTTGTAAATAGTTTTTGACATCTTAAATGTAATTTCTTGAAGACAAATTACGTTTTGACTTAGTCAAAGTTAGGTGAAACTTTCCTAACTTTTCTCAACTAATTTCCTAATTTTTCTCATCCCTCTCCATTATATATATGAGGGTTTTTTATTGTAAAGCTATGCTTTAGTTTTTGCAATGAAGTGTTGCTCAAGTTTGCGACAAATTGTGAAACTTTGTGTTCATGTTTTGTGAATCTAAATCTAATCAATAAAGGAAGAAGTTGCATACCAGACATTGTGTTGGGTCAATTGTCTCTTGAATTTGATTGAGATTGGTGGTGATTAGTTTATGAAATCTGAAGGACTTGAAGTGATTCTTGTGGACTTTGTGTCACATTTCTAACTTGAATTTGTGTTTATGTTTTAATGCTTTTGGTTGAAGGATCTACAAGACTTTGAGCTTGTAATCTCTCATGCTATTCGAATGAATTGTTGCATATAAGAATAATTTGTGATTTTAATGCGACAAACTATATTGTTCACATAGATATGCAGTTGAAAAGACTACGAAACAACTTTGCACCTTTGTGAGCCTTACTTATTTCCATTTTTCTTTTGTTATAATCTTATCTGACATCTCTAAGTTGTGCTTTGTCAAGAGAGGGAATCAGTTGTACTACTTTTGGTAAGTTTCTAGTATTGTGAATCAAGAATGTTTTCAGCTGTGAAGCATTACACACATCTTCTCTGAAAAAAGAGATAATGATGAATGCGACACGCACCCCCCACTTCGTAAATACTATAAATATTCTATAAATACTCTAGTTGGTTTCTAATTGTAAGAAGGGAGCCTCCCCTTGTTGAGAGGAGAGATTGAATCTCACATAGTTGTGGCTGAAGTCCTAGTTGTGTAATCTCTTGAAAAGTTGATTGCACAATTTTCACCCAACAAGAATGATGGTGGTTACATAGCTAAAAGCAATAAAAGCAACCATGCATTTGGTGTGAGTAGACACAAAGTTGGTCATGTAGAAAAGATGTTATGTACAACATTTAACAGTTGTAAAAGAGCGACACATTTGATGTGAGCATAATCAAAATGTTAACAACGATAGGTATGTATTTTTGTGTTACTATAGTGGCAACTAGCAAATTAATTTGTACAATTTTTAAATATATAAAACTATGATTCTTACTGTGGCTTAGATATTTTCAAATATTTTTTGTTTCCATAATTAGGAAGATCTTTCACATGAAGCAGTGAATGCACTATCTGATCTATTCAATGGATAAGAATGATCAACCTTTTGTAAGGTTTTTCTTTTTTCCCAATCATATTACGTCAATAGAACCTATTTACAAGTTCTGCTATTAAAAGGGATTTTAGGATCAACTAATTTCTAGTCTTAGTAAGGCTTCATGGTAATAATAGAAAACCATCAATGATTATGGAAAACAAAAGACAAAGGGCTGAGTAGAGCCATTATTTTTTCCTCAATGACGTCATCTAATTTTCCCTGAATATTCTATTTAGTAAAGTTAAGATACAATCTTCATTAGCAACTTCACCATGTGGGGTGCATGTTTTTGGGCTGATATGTGGTTCTATAAGTTACAATATAAAGATTAGGAATTATATTATGGATAAAAAATTAAGTATGTGAAAATATGAAGTATTGGAAAAGGGGTAATTTACACTAAGTATACTATATGTGTATGTTTTGTGGTTGTTTAAAATTGAGTTAAAAGATAATGGTGAAAAATGTATCATGATAATTTTTCTATTTAATTTTATTCATTTTTTGATGTAATGTCTTTAAAGTAAATGCCCTATTTCTATAGAATATAGTTGAGCTCATTTATATGGGTTTTATTTAACTCTTATTTACACATGATCATATGATTAATATCATAGCTCACTCTTATATGTGCATGTTTCGATACACTTGATTTATATGTCCAAAATCTGTGAACTAGTCCATATACTAATCCTCATTAAGACAATATATGTCATGTAATCTATTTTGTTTGTGTAATACAAGGTCGAGTTTATGCTCAATAAGTTAAATGTGCGAAGGCATGTGAGATTTGTTGATGGCTCTTTTGACACCACCAACATCAAGTAGAATAAAGAACACTCTACTTCTCTTGAGAAGATGATCAATCCCAATAATCAATCAACTCCAAGGTTCCTTTTTTGTTAGTTTTTGGCACGATGGAATAGTTGAGTGCTCTATGGGATTTGCTACATAAGATGCATGTGTTAGTAAATATCAAGCTAGACAAATACTCTTAATCAAATTTATGAAATTTTGCTAAGTCAATCTATAGATACATCTTTAGACTACTTTACATCTCTCAAAATAGTAGATATACTTTTGGGTTTTCAAGTGCAAAGAATAATCATTCTATCTCTTCTCCATTTTTTATCCACTATTAATATAATCCTAATATAATTTAATCTTTTGTAGGTCTACTCAATCTAAGAGATTATAAAAAAAATCAAAAGAATTAAGTTTAAATATTCAATAGTAAAATATAATATTTAAAATACCTATAAAATGATTCTTAAAAATAAAATAACTAAACTTTTAAATACATTTAATAATATAAATTATATTATTGTTTATTTATATATTACTTAAAATATAATTAAATAAAAGAGATTTGATGAAAAAAAATCAAATTGAAGAGATTTGATCACAAAGAGAAATCAAAGATTTGATCACAAAGATAAATCAATCAAAAAAAGAAAATTAGAGAATGAAAACTCTCAGTGTATTGTATA
The DNA here is from genome assembly GCA_007258455.2 of Sequoia sempervirens. Lineage (NCBI taxonomy): Eukaryota > Viridiplantae > Streptophyta > Pinopsida > Cupressales > Cupressaceae > Sequoia > Sequoia sempervirens. The sequence goes on from VDFB02373365.1 coordinate 353,295,269, forward strand.
TATATTAATATATAATATATGTATGCTAGTATTAGCCATCTAAACTACATACTTTCTCACTCTAAAACATTTCTATAATTTCATGGAAAACACACAATAGGGGAGAGGGGCCTATATTGGAGCTCTCTAACTTTGTGTTTCTCAAAATTCTACATGGAATTTCTAATCAGTGCCAATTTTGTACAACAATTTATTTGGCAACTCACCTGCTTAAAAAAATTAATTTTAGGGTCACATCATCAAATATGATGTCACATCAGCATGCTTTTTGTTAAGGTATTAAAAACACTAAAAATAAAAGAGACTGATATGGTGCACTATGTCATGTTTTATTGGTGTGCCAATGTGGCATCACATGATATGTCAATTTGTGTACTTTATGGACAAAAAGTGTTTTGCAATTGGATATTAAGATGCTCCACTATGAGGCCCACTGAGGACTACTACTCTCCCCACTATTGAAGCCCACTCCACTATGGCCCCCTCTCCCCTAGTTATAAGCTTGTCCCTTAACTTTATATAATTTTAATAATTATAAACTTGTGGATTTCATTAAGTTGCTTATAGTTTAAATATGCATATTTTTCATCGCTAAAACTAAAGACAATGATACAATTTATAAATTCAATTGAAATTATTTATATATTTTTTTATTTTAAAAATTCATTCAAAATTTTGATGTAGCTAGGCGAATGGGTTATCCTCATCCACCAAAAAGATTTTCATTTAATTTTCAATTTTGGTTCATTTTGGTTCTCAGGCAAATGGGGATGTGAAGTTTGAAGGTGACAGACTTTCAATGAGAAAATATTGTTATTGATGAAATTCCTCTAGGTTGGAATATCCTTCATAAAATATTTCTCTAACACTCAAGAGTCCTATTGATGTTCCTGCCTTGCTACAACAATTATTTCAGATTGTGAAAGAAAGGAAAGAGCCTATGAAAGATTTTGTATATCATTTTAATGAATCTCTCCAATGGATTCCCACCACAGAACAACTGAGCAAGATAATTTAGTTTCATGTATTTACTTATGCACTTGATCCTGGTTTCTAACTCATTTTAAAAAGAGATAAAATCTATGGGATTGAACAGGGCTAGTTTGAATCGGTAATTATTGAAAACGATTTAATTGCGGTGGGAAAATGGAAGTTGGATAATGCTAATAAGCCTATTGTTTTCTGCTCATCACCTGTTTTCAAATTCTTTAGACCCCTAAATGTTACAAATCAACCTTGACCTACTACTGAAAACATGAATTTGACAATATTGAATGGCATTACCGTTAGAAGATTAATCTTTACTTGATAAAGGTTATTCTTTAATTGTAATTTTTATTAACTTGTAGGAATATTCCAAAGGAATCCCTACAAGTCTTTTGTCTTTTTGTCATCTCACACATGTGTGAGGATAACTTATTTTTTAATTCCTTTATTAAGGAATATTTGTAACCATCTCCTTAAGAGGTGACACTTTGCACACACATAGATGAATGGTGGCATTCATTGAGTTGGGAGTTACATTCTAACTCCTCTTTCTCACCTCTACTTATTGAGGTGCTTCTCCTCTCATTCTTCAAGACTCATGCAAGCAAGCTAAGGCTGAAGCTCTCTCTCTCTCTTTGTATTATTCTTTAGGCATTTTGCCTCCATTCATAATATTGGGGTTTTTTCTTGTTTTTTCCCCTTAACAAATTCTTGTGTCTCTCTTGCTTTGGTGGTGCTTGGTTTGGCTACGTCAATCTATTTGGTAATCTCTTTCCTTCAAACATTTGCTCTTTATTAGTACTTTCCATTGCTCTTTTCTATTTCCTTTCATGGTATCAGAGCTTGGTATTACTAATATCTTGTGAGCTATATTGTTGAAGGTTTACCAGATTTTTTAGCACACCATTGGAGACACTCTCAAGAGGAGAAGAAGAGCTAGTGCCTAATCTTGATTGTTCTTTGTCTTCTAACCCTTGTGCAGGAATTTTTTTTATCTAAAAATTTCTAAGTTCTTTGGTTTTCAAATTTCAAAGTATTTTAGTTTGCATGCATGTTTATTTTTTGCCAAATTTTAGAAACCCTCAAATAAAGGGTTATAGTTCAATTTTTTAAAATACCCATTTTTGCATGTTCAATTTTTTGTAAAAAAATCAAATTTTTTAAGGGCTCCAACTCTAGTTCAGAAATTCTTTTTAGGAAAAAAGCTAATCTGCTTTTTTTTGCAAATCTATATATTAGATCTGTAAAAAATATTTTCTTTTTAAATCTGTATAATAAAACAAATTAAAAAAATAGTCATTTTTTTTCTCTAACCCTCTTTAACTCAGTGTTTTCTTTTCTAAAATATTTCATACTATTTTCTTTAAGAAAATAAATTAGTTTGTTTCAAAAAATCATCTCTGTGTTGATAATGCAATTTTTTTTTAATAAAGAAATCAAAAAAATCAATAATAAATAATAAATAAATTAGGGCTTTGGCCCTGTTGTCATCAACTTTTATTTGCAATATTTATTTAGAAAATCAAAAAAATCAATTTCAAAATTTTAAGAAAATAATCATTAAAAAAATTTAAAACCCTTTAAGGGTTTTGGCCCTTTCAAAGGGCACCTCTGTTTGCAGGTACTCTTGCTGCCCCTCCCCTCATTGCTTACTGCTTTTTTTGACATCCTCACCTCTGCAACTTTCCTCCTCCTCGTTCTGCTTTTCTTCTCCCCTCGCTATCTTCACTCGGCCTCCCCTCCCTCTCTAAAACCTGCGCTTAAACTTTTTTAAGTTTCCCTCCACTTTAGTTTCTTAAAAAAAATTCAAATTCATTGCTTAAATAAAAAGCCCGCCATCTTCTTCATACTTAAGGTTTTTTAAAATCAAGAGAATTTCTCTTTTTTCATATAGCCTTTAAGTTATTCTATGTAATAAAGTTTTATAAGTTTTTTAATATATTAACTTTTTAATAAATTTTTAATTTTAAAAGTTTTTTAAAAAAAAATATTTACTAATCATATTAAAATCTATTAGAATATTAATTTAATATTCTTGCTTATTTTTTTTCAAAAATAATATTATAAATATCATTCCATAATTTATATAATTTTTTTACAAAAGTTTTTTTAATTTTTTAGCTTAAGGGGATTTATTTTATTTAAGGCATTTAATTTTCATTTATTCAAAAAAAAAGGTTTTTTTTTCAAAATTCAATCAAAAGAGATTTTTTTTTGTAAATATTTACATAGCCTTTATTTTTCTCATAAAGTTGTGATTTTTTTTAAAATTATTCTGCAATCATGTCAACTTTAATTCCTGAGATTAAATTAACTAGTTCTAACTATCACTCTTGGAAAACTCACATTTCTTTCATTTTTCGATTTAAACATCTTTTGGATGTTGCAACGGATCCTAAATCTAAACCAGGTTCGTCTGCATCCAAAGATGAAATCGAAAAATGGAATCTTAAAAATGAGGAAGCCCTTGGCCTCATAGGTATCTCCATGTCACCCAAACTTTATGTTCATATTGGGACATGCACAACTGCCTATGAAGCATGGGAAAAACTCAAAACAATTTATGATAGTACAAATGAATCAAGAAAAATTCAAATTCAAGATCAACTTGAAGATTTGAGGTATTCTGATTTTAAATCTATGGATGATTTTTATTGAAATTTGATGCTTTAAATAGTCAATTGGATGGTTTAGGAGTTAAATTAGATAATCTTAGATTAATTCATCTTATTCTTAAAAAGTGTCTTCCTAGACAATTTCAACAATTCATTACTAATATTCATGCTCAATTAGCTATTCCTTCTTTAGCTACTCAATTAACTTATGATATTTTTCGTGATTTATTAAGACAAGAAGAGGCTAAGTTAATTCAGTTTGGTACTCTTAAGTCTAATGAACATGCTTTCTTATCTAATCATAAGCAAAATTTTAAACCTCATTCTAAACAACAACATTATAATTCCAAACCTCATTATAATAATGGCAATGATCCTAGAAAGTTTAACTCTTCTAAGAAACCACATTGCACTTATTGTAATAAGGATGGTCATTGGCAAAACACTTGTTTTAAAAAGCAAAATGAGAAAAAGCCTATGAAGCAAAATAATCAACAACAAAATAAACCTAATAATAATAAGTTTCAAAATAATGCAAATCAATCTAGACGTGCTTTTACTTGTAGTTCTAATGTTTCTCAACCTCTTGAATGGGTTATTGATTCAGGTGCATCTCAACATGTTACTTCACATAAAGAAGTTTTTGAGTCTATGCAACCTGATATATCTAATGTTCCTCTTCAACTTGCTAATAATCATACTTGTAAAGTAGAAGCAATTGGAGATGTGAATGTTCCTAATGGTAAATTGCATGATGTTTTATATGTTCCTGAATTAAAGACTAACTTGCTTTCAGTTGCTAAGCTTTGTCAAGATTATAAAATAGAATTTTACAAAGATATGTGCTATGTTATTGATCCAAAACAAAACAAGGTCATTGCTAATGCTAAATTAGACAATGATAATTTGTTCAAATTTTATGAGTTTGCTCAATCTAGATGCTCTTTAATATCTACCATTGATTTCAATGTTTGGCATGAAAGACTTGGTCATATAAATGCTAACAATATTGCTTTAATGCAAAAGCTTAATATGGTAGATGGATTGCCTAGTATTGTTCCATCTAAAATTGTATGCACAGGATGCATGAGTGGTAAGATGCATAGGGAGCCCTTTCCACATGGTCAATCATGGAGGGCAACTCATAAGTTGCACCTAGTTCATAGTGACCTTTTGGGACCCATGGAGAATAACTCCATCCAAGGATCAAGGTATGCACTTACTTTTGTTGATGATTTTTCTAGAAGAACTTGGATCTATTTTCTTCATAGTAAGGATCAAGTTCTTGATATATTTTCTGAATTTCATAAATTTGTTGAAAGGCAATCTGGTTTTAAACTTAAAATTCTTAGAACTGATAATGGTAAAGAATATGTGAATAATGCTTTTAATAGTTATTTGAAATCATTTGGTATTAAGCATGAGCTAACTATTCCCTATACACCTCAACAAAATGGTGTAGCGGAAAGGAAGCATAGAACTATTGTTGAAATGGCTAGATGTATGTTACATGCTAAAAATATGTCTTATAAATTTTGGGCAGAAGCTATGTTTTGTGCTACTTACATTATTAATAGGACTCCTACTAAAGCTTTAAAGGATATAACTCCTGAAGAAGCTTGGTCTGGTAGGAAGCCCAATCTTAAGCATTTAAGGATTTTTGGTTCAATTGCTTATGTTCACAAACCTAAACAAAAGAGGCAAAAATTAGATGCTAAATCTTCTTATCATATTTTTGTTGGTTATGATGAACATTCTAAAGCTTATAGAGTTTATAATCCTCTTACTAACAAAGTTAAAGTTGCTAGAGATGTATGCATTGCTGAAAATGGTGTTCATGATTGTTCTAAAGTGCATAATATTGATTCTTCTCAAAATAAAGTTATTGTTGTGGAGGATAATCCTCAAGTTGAAACTCCTCTTAACCCTCCTAATGCATCTCTTACTCATAGTGATAGTGATGATGAAAATGTTGAAATCTCTACTCATGATTCTTCTTCTAGTGATGATACTCCTACATCTAAAAGAATGCCAAAATGGTTTAAAAATTTGTTGCAAGAAAGTGAGGATTATTTAGCTAAAAATCCACCTAAAAGAAGAAAGGCAAATTATTGTAATCATGCTTTGATGTCTAACATTATGAATTCAAATGATCCTCAAACTTATGAACAAGCTAAAGATCAACCTCATTGGCAAAAGGCTATGCAAGAAGAATATGATACTTTAATTGCTAATAATACTTGGGATTTAGTTCCATTACCTCAAGGTAAGAATCTTGTTTCATGCAAATGGTTGTATAAAACTAAGGTTAATGCAAATAATGAAGTTAGCAAGTTTAAAGCTAGATTAGTTGCTAGGGGCTTCTCTCAAATTGAAGGATTAGATTATAATGAAACATTTGCTCCAGTAGCTAAGATGCCAACCATTAAATTAGTTCTTGCTTTAGCTTCTCATATGCATTGGCCTATTCATCAAATGGATGTTAAAAGTGCATTTTTAAATGGTGATTTACATGAAGAAATTTATATGTCTCAACCCTTAGGTTTCATTAAGGAAGGTAATGAAAATCTTGTTTGCAAATTGAAGAAATCAATATATGGTTTAAAGCAATCTCCTAGAGAATGGTATTCAAAGATCAATGCTTTCTTTTTATCTCAAGGTTTCATTAGAAGTAAAAATGATCCAAATTTATATATTAAGCATAGTGAAGATGATATTGTGATTATTATTTTATATGTTGATGATTTAATTATCACTTCTAGTTCTAACAATTTGATTAGTGATGTTAAGTCTCAACTCAATCAACAATTTCAAATGACTGATTTAGGCCTATTACATTATTTTTTGGGTATGCAAATTTGGCAAACACCTAAAGGTATTTTTCTTTCTCAACATAAATATGCTCAAGATCTCTTAGATAGATTTAAAATGAATGATGCAAAGTGTGTTTCTACTCCTTGTGAATTAGGAACTAAATTAATGGTTGATATGGAAACTCCTTTTGTTGATCCTACTTTATATAGGCAATTAGTAGGAAGTTTAAATTATCTAACTCTTACTAGACCTGATATTTCTTATAGTGTTGGATTGGTTTCTAGATTTATGTCTAAACCACAACAAACTCATTTTAAAGTTGCAAAAAGAATTTTAAGATATGTTAAAGGTACTCTTAATCTTGGTCTTTTTTATGATGCAAATTGTGATTTTTCTTTAAAGGGTTATACTGATTCAGATTTAGGAGGTGATCCCAATGATGGGAGATCCACTTGTGGTTATTGTTTCTTTGTTGGATCAGGTGCAATCTCATGGAATAGTAAGAAACAACAATCTACTTCTCTTTGTTCTACAGAAGCTGAATATAAAGGTTGTACAAATGCATCTAAAGAAGCATTATGGTTAAGAAGATTACTTGAAGACTTGGGTCTACCTCCAAAGGATCCTACTCCTTTATATTGTGATAATCAAAGTGCTATTGCTTTGGCAAAGAATCCAATTTTTCATGCAAGGACCAAGCACATTGCTCTTCAACATCATTTCATTAGAGAGCAAATTGAAGACAAGCAAATTTCTCTTTTGTATTGTAAAGGTGAAGATCAAGTTGCAGATATTCTCACCAAAGCTCTTTGTAAAGATAAATTTCTCTTCCATTGTAAAAATCTTGGATTACAACCCATTGAAGGGTTTGATGTAACTTCCCCAAGTAAAGCTTAAGGGGGGATGTTAGAAGATTAATCTTTACTTGGTAAAGGTTATTCTTTAATTGTAATTTTTTATTAACTTGTAGGAATATTCCAAAGGAATCCCTACAAGTCTTTTGTCTTTTTGTCATCTCACACATGTGTGAGGATAACTTATTTTTTAATTCCTTTATTAAGGAATATTTGTAACCATCTCCTTAAGAGGTGACACTTTGCACACACATAGATGAATGGTGGCATTCATTGAGTTGGGAGTTACATTCTAACTCCTCTTTCTCACCTCTACTTATTGAGGTGCTTCTCCTCTCATTCTTCAAGACTCATGCAAGCAAGCTAAGGCTGAAGCTCTCTCTCTCTTTGTATTATTCTTTAGGCATTTTGCCTCCATTCATAATATTGGGGTTTTTTCTTGTTTTTTCCCCTTAACAAATTCTTGTGTCTCTCTTGCTTTGGTGGTGCTTGGTTTGGCTACTTCAATCTATTTGGTAATCTCTTTCCTTCAAACATTTGCTCTTTATTAGTACTTTCCATTGCTCTTTTCTATTTCCTTTCAATTACAACCCCTGCATGAAAGAAAAGAAGATGAAAGGAAGGAAAGTCAATTTTGGTATGCCTAGGCATATAGTTTAAATACCTCAATTGAAGTAGAGGATGGTCTCATCTCATCAAATGATGATGAGGACTAGTCTCCATGGGAAAGGTATGCCACCACATTTCAATTTATTTCTCCTTCCTCCCTTGAGGATAATTCACTTGTTTGTGACTCTGTTGAAGAAGGTCAAGCGTTAGACTCTCTTTTCATTCTAGAATATGAAGCATTTACCTTTGAAAATTTTGAAACAACATGTTCAATTGAGAAGGATAACGAAGATCCTTTAGGAGAGAATGCAGAAGGTGGAGTAAAGTGGTTGACCAATTCCAACCCTCTATTCATTTTTTATGAGCCCTTTGAAATTCATGATAATTTTCTGTTTAAGGATTCAGGTTTTTGTTTGCTAGATTTGTTAGCAAGAGAGATTGTTTGTTTTTTAGTTGAAAGTGAGGGGGAAGACTCCACAACATTTGAGGATCAAAATGAAATGGAGTCATAGGATAGTTGTGGTAATGATATAATGACTCGTGCAAGTTAAAAAGTTGTGATAATGTAGCAATCCAAAAAGATTTAAATTTGTTACAAAGGTAGGAGATTATTCAGGTGATTAAGTCTTAGGAAGGAGTCACAGTTAGTCCAGACATTTCAAGGTGGGACTTTTTACATTAGGAAGAGATCTATGATGAAAAATGATTGTTTGGAGACACTAAAAGTACTGGATTCTTCTTCTATGGTTCCCATGTTTGGGTAATTCTAAGTTCTACCTTACTTCAGAAGCTACATGCATTGATAGGCCTTATCAGGTCTGGGTCATTCTTTTCTCAGTCTGTTAATGGTTTCGTGTGAGTGATCCCTTTCTCTTTCCTTGGTAGGTTTCATCCTACCCTATACATATTTGTATTTTGGTGTGTCATTTGTGTTGTGCTTGTTTGGTTGTTTGGTTTTGGTTTTGCTCCTCTCCTTTCCTCGACTCCATGCCCAATGGATGTAGGAATGGTCATAACATCTCTAGGTCCCTTGCTACATCCTTTTTAATTCTTGTCCCTAGCCAAAGTCCCTCTTACCTTAATTTTGGTCATAGCTCCCAAAATTGACATCCCCATTCAATTTTTTTGTTAATTCTATAAGTCAGGCAGTGTTTTATGAAGTGTTGCTAACTCGAGCGGTGATGATTAGTTCATCTAACTCCCCCTTTTACCACCTCTCATTAATTTTTTCTATTTTCTCATGGGCAGTGTATTGTGAGATTGTCCTAACTTCCCAAGCACTCTAAGTCTTTAATTTGGGGGACTGGCGATCTGTACTCAAAGTTCATGAACTGGCCGAAAAGACCGCTAGTGACAAAGCTTCAAAAATTTTCAATTCTGAGTGAGAGTTGAAGTGGTTTTTAAAACCATCAGCGGTGTTTTGCCTAGTTTTATGAAATTTTCATTTTACCACCTCAAGAAAAATTTTCAAAGAAACTAAGAGAATGACCATACATTTGGTTTTTGTTAAAGATGCATTCCAGGTTCAAATGACAATCCCATTGATGCAAAGATAAATACACATGGATGCCATTAAAGATGTAGCAAATGAAGTTAAAAGATAGAATTGCTTAGAAAGAATGCAAACACTAGAGTATTAAAACATTGTAATTTTATTTTATATATATATATCAAGGGAATTACAAAATTTGTTACATTCAATTACAAAATAGGAACACCAAAACGACATTTTCTTAGGCACACAAAACAAACATAAGCACACAGATTCCTTCCACCACCACTTGGAGGCATTCTATCTGGGAGGGTGACAACATATTTTCATGAGATTACAAGAATTGGGAAAACAACCCCATGTCATTCCTCACCAGCCCTGCATGAAGAAGGGTCACAACTTTAGTGGCTTCATTCTAAGTTGCAGTTGCAATGCAAATGGTGTCACCAACCAGTCCACTCCGTCAATAGTTGTTGAGCCCAGTGATGGCTACATTAACTCTATGATGGAACTTGGGCCTAACCAGGCGCTCCATTGCCCTCATTCCCCAATCTCGCTATCTAGAGGTGTGAATAATGGTGTACACAAAATGCTCGAGAAGTATGGCATTGTGACATGCACCTGATTCAAGAATACTTCTCCCAGTATATTGTGCAACACATCCTCTTCTACCTCGCTCTGGAAAACAAAGATCTCTCTTAGCTAGTCGAATAGCCACCTAAAGAGGGCACTGCACTCAATTTACTCAATGACTATGAAGTCATTCATGGAAAATCCATCACTCTAAGCACCCACCATGTTGGATGCTTTAGGATGGTGAAGTGTGGTCGTGCTTATTGAATTTATAGAAAATTGGTGAGACATTCGAACTGGTATTCCTTAAGGTTGATAGGATGGTAATACAGTTAGGATTAACTACTGATGTGACCAAGATTTAATTAATGTTCCCAATTGATTTTCCAGTTGGATTGTTTGCATGTGTGGCTCCATTGCACCTCTGAGATAGCAATTTAATGTGTGGTTTGTGAAGCATGCTAACTACACAAGAATTGATGACCACAAGCAGAATTTAAAACAAGAAACGTTCGGTTATCACCTAAAGTCATATCATTGGTGATGTAATCATTTTGATCATTAATCCTTTTTGTCCATCAATTTTTTGAATGGACAATTAAATAGCAAGAAAACATTGTTATGTTTAGCAACTTATTAGTAACCATAAAAGAAAGGAGGAATACCCCTATATCTGGGTGGAGAACAATTCAGTGAGGGTCCGAATTCTTGAGAGTGCATTGTGTTGTAACCAAGAGGAACAATTTATTTTGGTTTTAATTCAATTCATGTTGTAATAACTCATGATCTGTGAATTGTGAGTCTTGAATGTGGCATTAATCATACTAATCTTTGTGTTGTGTGTACGTAGAGCATATTTTCTATGAGAAATCCATTTTTCTACATTTATTCATTTATTGCAATTATGAATCCTTTCATTTCTATTTAAATGGTCATTTGTCATTCTAATCTATGTGCTAGTTGATTAATGACTTTCCTGAAGCTTATTTCACATTAGCTTCATTTTTATGGGCTAATGTTAGCCACCTTTATTGCTTTCTGGTTAAAAGCACATTGATTATTAATTAAATCATATGAGGGAGTTCTACCTCTAAAATTCAAAGGAAAGTCACAAATGCAATTGTGACATTTTTGAAGCTATTAGTGGCTTGGTTCCAGTGCATTATGGGCTACTGAGTTAATAATTTAAGATATATTTCTAAAGACTAATCCATTCGCTAACAATTTGGAAGGTAGCTTCCTTCATTGGAATATCATTATCAAATTCTCTCATTTCAAAGGTTGTGAGAGCACCAAATGTTTCATCCATAGATTACTAATCCAAATCCTTGTATCCTTTAATAGCAGATAACTTATAACTATAAGATCTAGGGAGATGTCTCAAAACTTTCTCCACAATATCTCTTTCCTTTACTTTTCCACCAAGTACAGTGATACCAGATACTACTTCCTACACCTGGAGCATATAGCTTGAAATATTTTCATCCCCAACCATTTTTAGAGACTCAAATTTACTTTTGAAGATCTGCATCTTTTTTCTTTTACTTTAGTATCTCCTTGATAGATGTTGCAAAGCTTATCCTAGACTTCCTAAGTAGATTTTCAATTCATCACCTTTAAGAGATCTAAATTAGATAAACCACACAAGTGAGCATTCTTAGCCTTGCTATTGCAATCATACAATTTCATTTTAGTAGGATTTATTGGAGCAGTAGTAGTAGTATATCCATTTTTGACAACTTTCTATACACCAAACCCTAGAGAGTCTAGGTGGTTCTCAATCATCAACTTCTAGATTGAGTAATTTGTCCCATCAAACTTATGACACTTGTTGGAGACTTCATGTGCCATTCTGGATCTTCGCCTCAAGCGGTTAAGCTTCTTTAGAGGAACTTGGATTTGATACCAATTGTTGAACACTTTTGGAGTCTAAGAAGGGGGTTGAATTAGTCTACTTAAACCCTTTCGGAACTTGAAATTTTCAGCAAAACACAAAATCCCTTAGCAGATAAAGATAAAACTTTAAACAAAGAAATAACATAATAGATTATAGCAATTAGAAACTTTAACACCTTCAACCAACTTTCCAATGAAAGATATAGTAGTAATCAGATTAGAAGCAAAAAGAGAACACACATGCACAAAGAGACATCAAATTTATGTGGAAAACCCAAGGAGGGAATAACCGTGGTGAGGGTCAACTCACAATATAAGGCCCACTGCCAAAAGACTTGCAAGAAGGCTCACTGCCTTAGAGAAAGATACAAAATTACTTGTAGCACTGAAGTACCAACCAACTCCGAGAGCAAGATATAAGGACTTTATGCGATTCATTATCTCAGAGAAAGATACAATATGATTTAAAGAGAATTACAAAGAATTCCAACACAACTCTCTATGACTGAGGCATCTAAGCACAATTGACCTTTTCTCTCCAAATATTTAGCACTATCTCTACTAGATATTCAATATGATTCACACATAATTCTTTGTACTTGTACACTTCTCCACCCTTGTTTCATCTGAAATGATCTTGCATTTATATCCATTGCAACACTTTAATTCTTTAATCAGGTCCACCAAAAAGAGAATAAACAATGAATTCAACTGGTTAGTCAACAAAGCATGATGTGGTCCTATCCTGAGGATAGGACAAAAACAATCTTAATACTTCTTTCAGTGTGATCCAAAATGATCTACACACAAGTGCACATCAACCTAATATGACATCAAGGAAATGGTTGGAAGAAACATTGAAACACATAACCAATTGGCTCATAAGAACTCTTTCAATTGAATTTACTTGATATGGTCTCAAAAAGGATAGGTTCTAGGACCAAAATCTATCATGATACATCTTTCATTGTTGGCACAACCCCCCAAGCACATGGCCCAAGAAAAGGAACAACCCTTATCGACATGATAACAACAAATAACCCAAAAAGATAACTCAAGACACAATGTGGTACCAAAGCAACCAATTAGCAACATGTGGATCACATTGGGATGTTTCTTGGACATCGAACATCACTTTCATACACCATTTTTATATTTTCATGCCATCAACAGCCACAATAGATCACATAGGTACATAAATTTATTCAAGAAATATAGGATACATAACCAAATGATGTAGCACTAGTAGTTCTAACTTGTGGACCACTTTGAGACCTAAAAGCAGAACTGAAACATTGCACAATCATTAAGAGAATATTCACCAAATTTTAGGACTAGAGACATGAATGTAGAGAAATATAGAGCATTTCTCAGACCAGTCTGCATGACCAACAACACTACCAACCTTTTGCAATTCATAGAAACCTACTTGGCAACATAGGTGACTTGAAAATATATGAATACAATGTACATACTACACTAACATTGAATACCAAACTACAAGACTATAATTACAACAACAAAGGAATGCAGAGCATTCTTCGAATAGACTTCCATGCAACTTCTTGAACTAGAAACATTTGAACAACATGTAGAGACCAGAACTTCCTTTCAACAACACATATATTATCAAGAATATTAGGAGAGAGCTAGATACATACTATAGACCTTCAACAACATCTCTTCAATATTAGTCATGCTTCTAACTCTAATCTTAATATATCATTATGAAACTAATTATGTTGACAGTAACTACACAAGATAAAACATGACATCCAACTCATCACCCTTCAATGGATTCCTTGAAGGATTGAATACTTAGTAGTATGCACAAAAGACATAAAAATGACCATTTGATAGCAAACTCCACCAAATTATTATCCTTTCACGTATAGTGGGGTAATCTGAAGTGAATGCATATATTTTTCTCGCACATCATTTTTGCAAACAATTCATTAAAGCATGTATGAGGAGAAATACCTACATATCAGGAGGTCAAGGGTTTGAATGAGGGAAGTGAGATTCTCAATGACATCAGCCTAGATGAGGAACTTATTCATGTACCAAACATAGTAGAACACCTTCCACATTCTATTGAGATCATCATCAGATACTCGCCTCATCTACACCATTAGCCATGACTCCAACAATCTTAGTGCTCCATCCCACATTTTCTTCTCACACCACTACCACAAGCACAAGATCATATATTACTCATTGTTTGCTTTGGTACTAGAATGAAAGGTGAATTCTTGACAATAAATTACTTGATGAAATTTAACAACATTTATATATGAAATATATAGTTGGTATAGCCATAATGGAATAGCTATACATAATTTATATCTAAACTAAAATAAGTGGTTGTTTAAGAACTAAATAATGTAATGTTATTCCAAGTACATACTACAAACAATGTCCCTCTTAAATGTCATGCATGTCATGAATATTGAGATCTACAATGATAATATAGTAATATGGATCCTAAAGACAATTAATCATTGTTAGAGATCTAGGAAGTCGATTAAAATGAAAAAGTAAAGAGTAAAATTCAATATAAAGAGTTCAACTCAAATGGATATATACTTATGAAACTTCACACTTATAGTAGGTTTGTAAATTATTATTGTAAGTATACTCCTCAATAGATTTATAGGAATAGATTTGGTGTTCTATCAAGATAAGAATAAAAATATATATTTCTACAAACCCCTTAGAACTCTAGCGGTTTAAGAAACACCCTTCAATAAAAGGCTACTGAAGATCTTATTTAACAACCAAGGCCAAATACTATGATTATGAAGGAGACATGGATTTAAATGGTAAAGATGGTTAAAATTTCATGCAAATTCTAGAGAGGAGGTCAATGCTAGTGTAATGGAGGCCAAGGTACTACATTTAGATTTGATTACTTATGGGATCCCTATAAGCTTGTTCTTTCTTAGTGGTTAGATTGTAGAAATTTAATTTCTATTTGTTGGATTCATGCTTATATTTTAGAGAGATTGTTAGGTTCACAAATAATGATGCATGAAATCATATTTTAGGTAACATTATTTTATGGTACCATCTTAGATTTTTCCTTTCTATAGTTCCTTCATTGCCCTATATTTTAGTAGGGAAACATAGTTCTATAAGTAGTCTAACCACATGATCTAGTGCTAACTCAACAATTACTTTACAAATAATAGAATTATAGGAAAAACTATATATATAACCAATTTCATCTTTGTAGATAGCTATATTCGAACAATTAAAATAATTAAACTATCCTAGTTATTTCCATAATGCTCAAAATACTACAAATTTCTGAAATAATATTCTCAAACCAAAGATTGCATTTCCATTTTCAGGGACAAAGTAATTAGATGGTGAAAAATATGAAAAATTTATATTCCTCATTTTATTGTCTCTATACATCATTATATAATTTTATCTCCAAGTCTCAAAGGTCTTTGGAAATCTCAATAAAATCATGAATGTGGCCACTTTTATCAAAAGTATAACAATTGGATAAAGGTGCTTTAGCTACACTAGTCAATCATAGAAGTAGAAGTATGCACAAAAGGCATAGAAATGACCATTTGATAAAAAAACATCACCAAATTATTACCCTTTCAGCGTATAGTGGGGTAATCTGAAGTGAAAACATATATTTTTCTCCCACGTCATTTTTTGCAAAAAAATCATTAAAGCATGTATGAGGAGAAATACCTGCACATATTGGGTGGAAATTAGGAGGTCAAGGGTTTGAATTAGGGAAGTGAGATTCTCGATGACATCAACCTAGATGAGGCACTTGTTGATGTACCAAACACAATAGAAGAACCCCTTCCACATTCTCTTGAGATCATCATCATTAGATGCTTGCTTGACCTAGACCATAAGCCATGTCTCCAACAACCATATTTTTCTATTCCACATTTTTCTTCTCAAACCACTATCACAAGCACAAGATCATATATTTCTCATTGTCTACTCTTATACTAGAATGAAAGGTGAATTCTTGAGAATAAATTATTCAATGAAATTTAACAACATTTATATAGGAAAAATATAGTTGATAAAACCATAATGGAATAGCTATACATACCTACTATCTAAACTAAAATTTAAGTCGTTTTTAATATACTAAATAATGCAATGATATTGCAAGTAGACTACAAACAACTTCCCTCTTAAATGTCATGCATGTCATGAATATTAAAATCTACAATGATAATATAGTAATATGGGTCCTAAATACAATTAATCATTGTTAGAGATCTGGGAAGTCAATTGAAAGAAAAAGAGAAAGACTACAACTCAATATAAAGAGTTCAACTCAAATGGATTTATACTTATGAAATTTCACACTTACGATAGGTTTGTAAATTATTATTGTAAGTATACTCCTCAATGGATTTATAGAAATATATTTGGTGTTCTATCAAGATAAGAATAAAAAAAAATATACAAACCCCTTAGAACTCTAGGGGTTTAAGAAACACCCTTCAATAAAAGGCTACTAAAGATCTTATTTAACAACCTAGGCCAAATATTATGCTTGTGAAGGAGACATGGATTTAAATGGTAAAGATGGTTAAAATTTCATGCAAATTCTAGAGAGGAGGTCAATGTTAGTGTAGTGGAGGCCAAGGTAATACTTTTATATTTGATGGCTTATGGGATCCCTATAAGCTTATTCCTTCTCAGTGGTTAGATTATAGAAATTTAATTTCTATGTGGTGGCTTCTTGCTTATATTTCAGAGAGATTATTATGTTCACAAATACTGATGCATGAAATCATATTTTAGGTAACATTATTTTATGGTACCATATTATATTTTTTTATTCATTGCCCTATATTTTAGTAGGAAATCATACTTCTATAAGCAGTCTAGATGAGAAAATCAAAGTCATTGGTCATCTTGGCCCATATGTTTCTCTTGCAAGGATATAATATCTATTCTCAAAATATAGTGGATCTGGATTTAAAAAGGGAGGAATCCTTACACAGAGTAACAACAAATGAAAAATTAATTCAATTTATAAAAGACTTGGCATGTGTAGTCTTTGATTATTGGATTATAAATAATTTAACTTTATATTATAAAAAAATTAGGGTGGAAAGAATTATATAATTGGCTTTTGAAAATTTATTCCTTAATTATCTCAATTAATATTATTGTGTTCCTATTTTATCATCTAAATACGGTCATGGGACTACTCCCTTTCATATTAATAAGCAATAATGAAAAATATAAGATTTATATTTTGTCACCAAGCAAGGTGCGATAAATCACAAGATTAGAATTAGGCCTATCATATCAAAATTAAAGCTAATAAATAGTAACTATTCTTAAACCCAACCCCAACCAAATATTATCATTCTCATCCTTCACTGGTGTAGATAAGTAATTATCTAGAAGAATTCCAAAGTGGGCAATAATTAGGAGGATCCATGTTATAAATACTTTTTAGAAATGAGATGATATGACCACCTTTCCTCCTACAAGTAGCATCCTTTTCCTTGTTTTTAATTTTGAAGAAGGTGGTCCAAGTACTCATAATAACCTTGTTATCCACAAGAAGTGGGCTATCAACATCCAAGAACTATTGTCTTCAAACTGACATCTAGACCATTAAGGAAATTTGTCCCAGTGATGAATTCTATCAATGTTTTGACTTACTCTATTTTATACCTATTAGGTCACAAAACCATAGTTTCATTTCCTAGAGTAGAATCTCACTCTTGAGGCCACAATAATCCCTATTAGGTCACAAAACCATATTTTCATTTCCTAGAGTAGACTCTCACTCTTGAGGCCATGATAATCCCTATTAGGTCACAAAACCATAGTTTCATTTCCTAGAGTAGAATCTCACTCTTGAGGCCATGATTGTTATCATGAAAGTGAAATCTACTCATCATAGACCAGGGAGGATTGAAGCTCAACTCTATAAGCTTGCAATTCCTCTCATATTCTTTGAGTTCAACTTAGACTTAGGGGGCATTCAAATTTATAGTTTTAAACAATCTCCTCTAAGAAACAATACCTACAAAGGCATTTTTTTTACCTTGAGGAAGCTAGGCAAACATTGATATCCTTACTTGGGGGAAGAAGAACACAATAAAGTTTGAGATGATATGAAAAACAATGGCTAATTTTAGGGCATTAAAATTCGTTGTATTATTTGTTTGTTCTTGAAGAGTGATGGTTTATTTAAAGTTGTAGACCCATAATTCCTTAAAAGATGACTCGTCTCATAGTTATGATACCACTTTGAGTAAAGGTTAAAACCAACTTGTTAACATGATGAAAACTAAATTATCAACATACTACATAAACTATCATGCATATAGTATATTTTCAAAATATGTAATATATTTTTTTATTCAATTAGAAAATATTAATTTTAGTCAATAATACTATTATTAAAAGTTTATCATTATATTAATCATACCAACATAAACTAATTTGAGAAAATATTTAAATTTGTTTAATATTGTATTTTAAATCTTATTTAATGAAATCTTTCATTCAATAAACTCTAATTTTTTAAAATCTAATAGGTATCTATTTTATAAAGAGTATACTATCATCATGATTAAATCATAAATTTTTAAAAATATGACAAATTATTAGAGAAAGAAAAATAATGAATATCAATTTCTAAAAAATTATAACACAAGACAATTCTGGTCAATGGGAGTTAGAAATAAAACAAGAGGTGCATGCAAGGAAGCAAAGTTCCTGCTTAAGATTGGGTGAATAGTTTTGGCCTAGAGAAAATGTGAGATTAATCTTGATTACCAGCTCAAGGGAATGTAAGTGCATATGTTTAATGGCATGAGGAGTGCAAAGTGCAATGTTGTACCTCCTATATTAGAAGCTGCTTTTCCTATGTATGTAAGTAACAAGCCCTTTATCTTGTCTTCGCAAAAAAAAAAAATCACAATTACACAAAAAAATAGAAACTACTGCATTTAAAGAATGCAATTCTATTCTGATCATCAATTTGTCAGGATTCAAATATTACATGCGTCATTTTTTTGGCAATGCTCACTTGAACGGTGAAAATTTGTAAGGCTATTTGGAGACTTTAGACAATTTGCAAAGCTTGTAAATCAACAAAGAAATGAGGAAAGTAGTAATGGGTGAAGCCAAAATGGCCCACAAATGACTATCAATTGGTCAATGAAGCTGAGCTAATGCCTATGCAAATCTAAATATAATGTTTTATTATGGTAATTTGACAACATCAAAAACTACATGGGACAAACCCAAATGATTTTGGACATACAATATATTTGGTAATCTAATATTCTTCACCTTGATTTGTAATTGGTATAGAAAGTTCTGTTGTTTTTAAATTGCAAATGTATGGGAAAAAGCTAAGTCCACTTCCCATACAAGTCCACTTCAAAACTATCTGATAATCTATTGTTAATGTTCAAGTTGAAGCTCTTTATAATGTTTTTAGGAATGAACTCCATTTTATGTTGCCTAATCATTTTCTTTGAAATGGAAGGGTCCATTTTGATCCTTGCTATGATCTTTGTTTTGGAAGATAAATTGTAACTTGTATAGTGTTTTTGGATTCAAAAGTTACCTCAAGGGCCAACTACCTATGTTGCATTACAACTCTTAATTTTGACTGGATTTGCAGTTATAGGGCCCTCAATAGTTTTAGTGAATCAGAGAGGAGTTTAATCCTCTCCAGTCAGTTGCAAGTTCACATTTTGTTAATGTTAATCTCAAGTTTCAGAGCAGTGAATTTCTATCTTCAAAATTAATAAATTTAATTTTTTTCTACACTTGTTTTGGCCACCAGCCTGATGATCCTAGTATTTGAAGTTTTCAGTTCTCTATAAATGCTTGAATCTCCCTGGAATTCTGGAATTACATTGTCACTAGCAATAGTAATTTGGTGCCATGGTAAGGCTGATATGCGCGCGCGTAGCTGTTGGATGAGGAAAAAGCTACTTTCATTAGTACGATGAAGATTGTAGAGAAGCATTTGTATAATTCTTATAAAATGAAAATATTTATAGAGCATCAGTTGTACAAATCTTATTATAACCAGCAATATGAACCCAACTACCCAATTCTCCCCAACTTCAAGATGGGCTAGTTGAAATAGCTTTCAGTTTTCAGGCATTGCATCATGTTCAGTTTTATCTTAAGATTTGGATTAGATTTCTTGTTCTTGTTCTTCTTTGATTCTCTCATTGTATTGGAAATGTGTTTGGAATTCCCACTGTGGACCTTTTAAGATATATACTTCTTTAAGGTCCCATTGGCAATTCTTGGGCTGAGTCATGGTGGATGTCATGTGTGTGACTCCATGACACATCTTGTACTTGTGAATGTCATGTTGAGGTGACAACATACATCATGCAAGTGATGGACACTTGTACACACCATAGTATGGTTGTAGCCATTATGGTTGATATCGTGTTGAGGCGGTATCTAATATCATGATGAGGTGATATTCTTCTTTTCACATTTGGTTGTAGCCAATGTGGTAGACATCATGTTGAGGTGATATGTCTTGTGTAGCTGGAAGTTCTCTCCCTAGCTGAGAGGGAGTGTTAATGTTATGGCAGCTTCGGGCTCATCCTTCTAGCCATGTGTGAAGACATAAATTCATATAGCCTATCGGCTATTTATTTATTTATTTGTGTTAATTAATGTTAAGGGGCACTTCACATGGAAACAATGTAATTTCCTCTTGGCCAACCTTCCTTGAAATTAGCATTTATTATTTGTAATTATATTTATTATGATGGCCGACCTATCTCTTGAAGAGGTGTGACCTCTCTATCAATATGTATATATAAAAGATCATTTCACTCCTTTGCATCATCAAGCAAGTTCGATTCATTCCTTCATTCAAGTGTGAATTTCATCAAGAGAAGAGTGCGGATCTCATCAAGAGCAGA
>VDFB02373365.1:353316138-353377312 GCA_007258455.2 Sequoia sempervirens
CTCCCACCCTCCCACACTCTCCCACTCCCACCCTCTCTCCCATAAGCATAAATACATACATATAGGCATACATACATGACACACCAGCATACATATACATACAAACATATGAAAAACATTCAAAAAACTGGCATTTAACTAAAGGAATAAATAACACGAGTGCATTATTTGTTGCTAAAAATGTTCCGCAGAGAAGAAAAAGTGAAAACTAGTAAATAACGTGAGTGCATTATAACGCCCTCTCGTTATATATTTTGCTTTGGGAATCCCCGAGCCTTGGCTTTGGTATTTTCCTTGGAATACCAACCCAAAGGTTTGGAGGGCATTCCCAACCACCAAAGACGTGTTTTTTGCAAATTCTACATTTTCCACATAATCGAGTTTGTGCTCACTGTCAGGATTGCATTTGGTTCAATATCAACGAAATCGAACACATGAGTAATGTTAAGTTCTCTCTTAGCTTTCCAACGATATAATTTTTTTCACTTTCTGACAATGTGAGGGCTTTCATCCATAATTTATTTTGTTTGTATGTCTTTTTTTTTCAAAAAGCAGTGTTTAGTTTTTTTTTCGTTATAAATTAACCATTCATCGAAATTTCAAATAAATTACATTTTTAGAAATTAGACTCCATTCTACAAAAAAAAATTTAAAAAAATTTAAAAAATATATTACTTTCCAAAATTTGTAGGGGAGCACAGCCAAAATTCTACTTTTTAGGAAGTGCTCACTTAGAAAATTTGTAAAAAATCAAATATTCATTAAAAAATTATCAAAAAAATTGTGCACCAACTAGATACTGTTAGCTAACTTTTGACCGTAGCGATTTTAAAAATACTAAAAAAAGGTCACCGTGCTCAGGTCATACAAGAGTTTCTATGTTATGTTTTTCTGACAAAAACAACACCAATTTGTGTATATCTCTTTGTTGAACCCCTTAATCTCAACCATTTTCAAAATAAATTAGTAGTTTAGAAAGTAGACTCGGAGCACTTCGATCCTTGTTTTGTTCCATCTCAAAATTTTGAGTGTAACTATCCTCAATTTCATGTCCAAGGTCAGCATTTCCTGATTTTAGAAAAAAAGTGGCCACTTAAGCCCCCTTTTTGGGAACCATCTTGGTGCACTTACCCTTGATCGATAAAACAATTTTGACTCTTTGCGAGACCTTTATTGATTTGAAATGGCTCAATTGTAATTTGAAAAACACTTCAATATACGTATATCTATGTTTAGTTTCCCTCAACTAGTTTAAGTGCTTTATATGACCAATAAGATTCTTAACTATGTGCTTGCAACAAGACAAGATGACACCAAGTCAGAATGTAAGATTGTGGAAGATGGTGAGGGAAATTTGGAACCTCGAGAACTCCATTTTCTCCCTTTGTTATTAGAAACACAATATAATGATGGATTTAGCCATGGCCAAACATTTTGATTATGTAATATAGTGACAGATTGTTGTATGGCTAAACATACCTATGCAATAGTGATGAATTTGTGCATGGCCAAACATGTAAATCCTGGTTGAATATGCTATGTAATAATCAACAAGACGTTTGTTAATGGCCAAACTTGTTTGAAATGCGATAGTAAAACCAACCAACTACCCTAAATGGAAGATGGAGTGTTTGTCTATTGGATTCTTCAGTGTCAGTATGTAACATGAATTGGTTTAGAATTCTTAGAGGAAGTTGAATGATCACCTAGAGTACAATTCAGATTTGCAGAAGGTGTAAGTTGCAATGAGCATAGAAAATTAGGTGTAGAACAAATAGGATGGATTGTTGTAGATGCCAAGGGTCTTGTGAAATTGTAACCTTGCATTTTTGGTGATAATAGAAGGGGCGCACACCCATTTGTAGAGGTTTCTACCAACGTCTTGTTTCTCTAGGTTAAATATTATGTTGTCATGTGTGTGCTATTATGATCTCCTTCCAACTTTTGCATTCAATTCCTCATTCATTTAATAATAATTTGTAGGATGGACAATTTTACTAGTAATATGATGAATCAACTTTTGTTTCTGGCTTTGATTGTGTTTGTGTTTTAGTCATCAATGTTTCAGATCGTGCTTGTGTTTTTGTCATCAACATTGTGGATCATACTCCATGATCCATCATCTTGGAGTATGATCTAAAACATTTATGACAAAAACACAAACACAATCAAAGCCAGAAACAAAAACTAATTCATGATTATGGATTGTGGAAACTTGATATCTTTAGTAATATGATTTTTTTTTAACTATGATAATTTTTTAAATTTTTCACAAGATGTTTCTATAACTAATCTATCCCTTTGTCCTCTCTCTTTATCTCTCCCTCTCCTCCTCTCCACATTTAAGCTACACTAGATTTGGATCAAATTCAAAGATTTTAGAGCAATGAATCCTATGAATAAGCGATTATATGCTAAATTAGAGTAACTAGACTTGTATCTTCTTTTGTATGATCACTTATGTTGAATTGGTCACCTCTAAGGGAGAATATGTTGAGTTTATTCACACAACCATTCCCATTAGCTATCATATACAATATCAAGAAAGGTACAAATACATTGAAGGTTTTGAGATCAGAATCTATGTTACTATAGTTTGGCTTTAGCCATCGTGTGTAAGCTCCAAGTAACTTATGCTAACTGGTGATGGTTATAAATATAGATTTGTAGCTTGTATGGAAGCTATTCAGATATGCTTATAGAAGAAACCCTCCCACTAGAGGAATTAGTAAAGTTACATAA
This sequence comes from Sequoia sempervirens, assembly GCA_007258455.2. Lineage (NCBI taxonomy): Eukaryota > Viridiplantae > Streptophyta > Pinopsida > Cupressales > Cupressaceae > Sequoia > Sequoia sempervirens. The sequence continues at coordinate 353,318,881 of VDFB02373365.1, forward strand.
ACAAAATTATAGATAATGTTTGTTGATATGACATTAAAGATATGCAATTAAATTTATATTTACAATATTCTATTTATCGGGTTTCAATTAGCATTTTCGAATTCAAAGATTTCATAGCAATGAATCCTATGAATAAGTGATTATATGCTAAATTGGAGTGACTGGACCTGTATCTTCTTTTTGTATGATCACTTATTCTGAATTGGTCACTTCTGAGGGAGAATATGTTGAGTTTATTCACACAACCATTCCTATTAGCTATCATATACAAACTCAAGAAAGGTACAAATACATTGAAGGTTTTGAGATCAAAATGTATGTTGCTATAGTTTGGCTTTAGCCATCGTGTGTAAGCTTGTACTGCACTTAAAATACATCCAAGTAACTTATGATAACTGGTGATGGTTATAAATATAGATTTGTAGCTTGTATGGAAGCTATTAAGATATACTTATAGAAGAAACCCTCCCACTAGAGGAATCAGTAAAGTTACATAAACAAAATTATAGATAATGTTTGTTGATATGACATTAAAGACATGCAATTAAATTTATTTTAATTTACAACATTCTATTTACCGAGTTTCAATAATTAGCATTTTACCTGCTTGTTGAAATAGAGGGAAATTCAATCACACATAGTCATGGAATGGTCGGGGATTTTCCAAGCTATTTGTTGTTGTTTTATTTATGTTGTTTTTTGTGTTGGTTCTATTAGTGACATGTTTTACTATTTGGAAGCTATCTGGTGATAAAAGAGTTGGGAGATGGTACTTATGGGAATGTGTGGAAATTTTTGAATCGATAGACAAATGAAATCATGAATATGAATGGTTTCCATTCATTTGAATTTACCCCTTGTATCAATTCTATACATCAAGTAATGTGCAGCCATTAATGCAAAGTTTCTACCATGGGAAGTTGTGACTTGTAGGTTTAGGTCCACCAGTTTTATAATATTGTGATACTATATGCATTGGATTTCATACATTATTTACAAGTTAGCATAGAGTGAAATCTATGATGGCCATCTGGTTGATTCTATGTATGCTATTTTTTCCAAAATGATCCCAAAGCTCATTTTCTCTTTCCATCCAATAATTCTAATTATAGCTTAAGTTTGATTTTTGGAGTTCTCCTTTTTATAAACTTTGAAGTGTTTTCTTTCCATCATTTATATTTTCATTTTAGCACTTTATTTGGGTCTCCTTACTGGATTCATCATTAGGGAAAGTCTTTAAACTTTAGTAATCTAAACCAAAACTTTAGAACTTTAAGAAAGTATGCAGTCTAGTTCATAATTTTTTGGAAGTTGAGACACTATGAGCCAACCGGTCTTAAGTCAAGTAGTTATTGTCTATGGGTCATTTATGGGAATTGTAATTGTGCATGGTTGAATTAGTTCTTGTTGTGAGAATGTTAATTCACCTTAGTTCAGAAATTTTATTTTTATCATAGTAGATGGTTGATGGTTGCACTTCTGGTCTTCAAAGTTTAATTTTTTTTGTTTTGTATTTGATTACTTTTATCCTAGGTACAATATTAAATTGGATATTTTTACCTCATGTTTGCTACCAAGTTGCTATTAAGAAAATGAAGAGGAATTTTTTTTCCTAGGAAGAGTGTATAAGTCTTTGGGAGGTGAAGATATGTGATATAAATGTAGACACCATAAGGATGTTCACTTAGTGAAATGCTCATTTTTAAGTATAGATAGTAAATATCTTTCTAGCTAAAAAATAGTTGATTTGAAGCTATCACTTCTACATTGAGACTAATAAATGACTTGCCAATTGAATTCATGTATTGGAAAAATGTATGCAAAGTAAACCAAAATTTTCTCTAATTGACCTTCCACACGTCTTCGGTGTACCCATTGCTAAAAAGGAAGAACTACGTGCAATGTCCAAGGAGTTAATGTTGGATTTTGACTATGAATAATGTAGTTAAATATTTGTTGAAACTGACACAATTTGGTTACCAATAAAAGTAATTTAAAACTATTCATTCTCCAAGGGACATGATTCTCAGTAAGATTAAATACAATCCATGAATAATGTTACATACTTACACATAAGTCTAAATCTTGAAATAGAAGATGGCTAAAAAGGCTACATACTACCTTAGATGATTGAATTCTAATATTAAAAAAAATTGAACAGAATGGTTCATGTGGCTGCAGACTTAAAGTTTATTTAGCACTTCTTTGTACAAGCTCAGCTAAAAAATTTAGAAGAACCCTAAATTTAATTGGGCCAAAGAAAGATCATCGAGAAAGAAATGTTAGCAATATACTCATTCCTTATGAATCACATGGTATGGAAGCAAAAGGGCATTGAAAAGCCATTGTATATAACAAAAACAGCGAAAACAGATTAATATAAACAAGTTCACTGAAATCATAGTTTAATGAAAAAATAATTGTTCTAAAATCAGCTTATCAACACTTTCATTGGCATGACCATGATAATAATGCTAAAGAATGTAACTCAGGTTTCATGACATCTTATAACAAAGAATTTGGAGATGCATTGCCCTTGCCAGTAGAGGTGAACGTGACTTTGTGCTTCAAAGTCTGGAGATTTTAGAGCCTTCATTGACGAATGAGATCTTTCCTATTTCCCAGACATATCTATTGAAAGTGCATAGATAAAGAATTTTAAAAAGCATTCCAGTTCTCACCCATATACTCTAAAGCTTACCTGGAACAAAAAATGAATAAGTGAAACATGTAAGATGTAGAGCATTTGAATCAAAACAGTTGGTGTAACCCATATACTTAAAGGACAAATACATATTAGAATTCATAATTTTAAGGTCCAGAAAACTGTGTGCATCAAAAGAATGAGTTCATTGACGAATACATCAAAGGATTGTAAATGTTTGTATAGAGATAGGATAAGATATGCTTAGGAATTTACAATAAAAATGGGGAGGATTGGCAAACCTAGGTACTAAAATGACTTTGAGATAATATCAATGAAAAATTCAAGTGTAAAAGGCTAATTCCAACTTTTCAAAAGGCAACTTTTTCACAACAACAATTGCTAATTCACTGTCTACAGTGTTGTAATGGGACAAAACTCGCCAAGAATGCATACTAAAGAAAATTGAGCAGTTGTTTCCAAAGTACAAACACAATAAAGGCTAAGATTTTAAAATGATGGCTTAGACCAAATGGTTAAAAGGGGGCAATTTCTAATAAAAAAATGTGTTTAGTCCTTACGTAGAAATAAAGATCCCAAAAACAACTTAGTCTAACATCGGCATCACCAGAGTCCTTATGCAGAAATGAAGATATAAAAAACAAGTCACCATCAGACTCACCTACAATTCATCTTTCCATTGGTAAAACTTATCTTCTTATTAGATTTTTCTAAAATGAAAGAAGAAATTAATAATACTAACATCCACAAATGATCAAGAGAAGGTTGATGGGACTGAGAAATACATTTACTAGCAATAAACAATGTGCTTTATATATTTAAATGCTCTTGGATTAAATACAATATGACAAATTGATGGAGACTCGCAACTTAATTAACTCTCAAAAGACTGATTTGACATGAAAGCAACCCAAAGCATCGAGTGGCATGCCAATTGCAGAAGGTCGTCATATGAAGGGCACAAGTCCATTTTATAAAAATCCTATTAAACTCAAAAAATGGGCTCTAACCATTTATACCCACTTGAATCTGAACTATGATATCAAAAGCAATTGGTAACCCTATAAGGGATTTGAATAAGCGCTTGGGTATTATTGTAGCAAACTTGATCTCTTATAGGCATGTAGATTCTTGCAAAAAAATAATCTTCAAATTTTCCAGGTCCATATATGCAAATGGAAAAAATAACAAATATAGAGAGAAATAGGCAAAGAGAGGAGGATGGATTGAGAGAGAACTATCTCTATCTCTTTATGTTCCTTGTATCTCTCTCTCCCTCTTTATATTTTTCATTATATCTCTTATCTCTCCCTCTTCCAATCCCTATCTCTCCCTCTCTCCCTATCACTACCTCTTTATATATATACTTTACCTCTCTCCTCTCTCTTTTTCTCTCCTTTTCTCCCCCTCTCTATCTATTTATATATCTACCTCCCTCTCTCTATACCTCTCTCTATACATCACTCCCTATCTCTAGCTTTATCTTTCTATCTCTTCCTCTTTCATCCTCTATATATATTTATCTCTTCCATCTATTTCTATCCCTCTCTTTATCTCTACCTCTCTTTCTCTACATATCCATCTCCATATCTATCTTTATCTCTATCTCTATCTCCTTCCCTCTCTCTCACTCTCTCTTCCCCTCCTCTCTCTCTCCCTATTGCAGAAATAATATAAGCCTATTGGAAATGGACCCTAATTATCTTCCTCATTGGATCCCTATATGTGAACGTACAGTTTACTCCATGCTATTAGTTCTACATTGAGACCTTTATTGCACAAACACCATCTTTTAATAAATGGCCCACCAATTGACCTCATCTACGTGTCATGAAAGTTTCTAATTACAACTACGATAACTTGTAAGGTGTGAGTAGTCAAAAAAGAAAGAGCATAGGAATTTGGAGAGAATCATGGAGTAATTATGGAAAACTCTGTGTATTCTAGAGAATTAGACAAATCCAAAAATTATAAAAACTAGCTCCACAAACCAATTCAATGCATAAGTTGCCTCCTCGCAACCTTCTAAATAGACCTTAACAAAATTGGACTGCACGGCTATTCAGTAGTATTATTATTATGATCGGTATAAATATTCAGGCTAATTTTAAAGGTAAATACCGCCACAGTGAAAAAAACCCCACGTGTTGGGCTCCAATCCAAATATCTCCTATAACTGTTTCTCATTAACAGTGTAAGGGTTTTTCTCTTTTTCAAAAACAGTGTAAGGGTATTGCTTCTGCAGATTATCATTAGCGTCAAGTGTCAAACTAGGCTTTACAAGAAAGAAAATTCTGAACTTCAATGCTTTCGACGACAACTTCAAGTGCCAACAAATATTTGGAATGGTACAGTATAGTATGAGAATATTTCATTTCGAAAATAAGAAATTATAGGCTAAATTTCAGAAAAATAAAGGAATTGATGAAGCAGGGCCTCCACTGAGGGGCTACTGTTGATTTTATTTTACCCTACGATTTCCACACAAAATAATTTCAAGGACATGTAGCAGTGGAAGACTGATGGTTTTCTGCAACCGTTTAGATGTTTATTGCTGACTTGTGTACAAATAAATTTTCTAGCAAAAGATTGTCAAATTTACTCCAGAGCAGCAGTCAGTTCACCAAAATGTAACAATAGCGAGACCATTTACCCCAAAAGAGTCGGATGTTGTATCAGTGGACCTGCAATGTTGCAATGTTTTTCATTTCCAAGAATATTTCTTATTGGGGCTATTTATCATGTTTTGCACTGTAATGATAGACTTTTCTAAAACATCCACGCCTTACTTCTGATATTTTTTGTTTCCTACTGTTTATTGTTTAGATACCCATATTAGGAATATTTCCCATATAGGTCTTAAACAGTTTACATGTATATGGAAACACAAAATTATTTCTCGCGCTTCCATGTTCTTTTGGTTCTTTGTCATTATGGTTCACTTCAAAATTATTTATATGTTTTCATCCTTGTTGTTACTCTGTTCTTCTAAAATCTTGTAACAAAAAATCCCCAAATCATTGAAAGATAAAAAAGAAGCATACCTTTGAACTTTTCTGCAGAGATGATGCACAGGCCATGAAACAAAAGTAGCAGGAGCACTCATAATTATGATTATAGGCCAATTTCACATTCATAATTGTTTGATGCCCAAACTGGAACAACCATCCTACCCACTCCGTTCTTCTAAAATCGTGTAACAGAGAATCTCCAAATTATTGAAGGAGAAAAAAGAAGCATACCTTTGAACTTGTCCAAAGAGATGATGCATCGACCATGAAACAAAAGTAGCAACAACAACTCAAAAATATGATTATCAACCAAATTCATTTTCAATTTTTTTTTTTATATGAAAAATCCCTCTATCCGTTGTGCTTTAGTGGATGTCCATACCTTGTTCCAAAGCCCCCATTTTGCACAAGCAGGGAGAATGATAACAAATGTTGTCGAATCTGAATTATTGCGCCCTACAGTTTGCTACTGCAATTCTGAGCATACAGCGCGCCAGGAGTAGAAATATATTTGCAATATCAACCTGCCTGCTATAGCCATTTCGTAATGAAAAAGAAACTGCTGGCAGATGCGGCGTAAAATGCAAGTTGCAAATTGATAATCGCATTTCCCACAAAGAGCCGTTTTATTTATGCAAAACGAAATAAATGACTGAGTTGGATATTCGCATTTCCCAAAAACTGTCGTATTAGTTATGCAAAACGAAATAAAAGATCGACGGGAAAATTAAAGGCCAAGATGATTTCAATCGTTGGCAAGGTCTATTGATAATAATGAGCCGTCGTTGGTAGACTTCACATTGGATACGTCAAAAAGAATTTACAAGAGTACAGATGTGCGTAAAAGAGGCACATCTACAGATGTGCGTAAAAGAGGCATCTCAATCCGAATAACTGAAAGAAGCGGCCACACAAAAAAAGCAGAGCATATAGAATTGACATGATACTCATTTTTCTCCAAGAGTGAGGAGTATATGGTCATCCGTAATGATATTAAACATTGAAAGAAGAGCTCCATTAGAATTTGTCGCAACCACTCCTGAGACTGAACTTTAGATAGTTGGGATTGAACCTCGAAAGTGATGTTGTGTTTCTCCTTCATTGCTTTAGCTAGAGTTGATTAGTGCAAAATAATGTAAGAGAATAGACTGCGCATGATCACTTCAACAGGGGAAAATCATTAGAGAAGATAGCTTTACATCTGAGCAACCAAATATATTGAAGAATACATTGGCAAAAAGATTCTAAAACAACATTCTGAGAGCAATGCAACCCTAAAATAGCTGATTTCCATTTTAATTTTCTGCACGAATAAGACTCATAATAGCTAATAATTTTAGATAAAGCTAATAATTGATGGAGGAGCGGTTTCCGGTTAACTTTTATATTTCCGTCACATCCTAAAACACAGAGAAATAAATGCGGACGCATAATTTTATCCACTATAATTTTAGGTAAAGCTAATAATTGATGGAGGAGCGGGTTTCCCGTTAACTTTTATAGTTCTATCACATCGTAAAACGCTGACAAATAAATGTGACACATTATTTCCACCCGTTGTTTATCCTCAATCTTTGGCAGCATCGTTGACAACAACATAAATAGGGTACATCTGATTCTTTTTAGCTGTTTAGTTTTAAGTTTCCAAATTAAATGTGTATATAATTTTTTATTTTAGATTTGTTTTTTTTCTTTAAGTATACGCTAATATAATTTTAAATATATTATAGAATATGTAATGTTATTTATCAAAAATATAATGTAATAAATAAAATATAAATATAATATTAAAAAAAAACTTAAATTTATATATAACATTACATATTCTATAATATATTTAGGTTTTTTTGCAATATATTTATTACATTATTTTATTAGAAAAAAACCTAAAATATATGTAATAAATATATGCAATATTTTTATATAAATATAAATATAAAAAAAAACCTAAATATATAAATATAAATAGAAAAAAATCTAAATATATAAATATAAAAAACTTAAATTTATAAATATATTTTAAATATATAATTTTACAATACATTTATTATATATATTTAAAAAACCTAAAATATATGTAATAAATATATTTAGGCTTTTTTTTACAATATATTTATTACATTATTTTATTAGAAAAAAACCTAGATATATAAATATAGTTTAAATATGAATATAAAAAACCTAAATTTATAAATATATTTTAAATATATAATTTTACAATATATTTATTACATAAATATAAATATTTTTATATAAATAGAAATATAAAAATACCTAAATATATAAATATAAATAGAAAAAAATCTAAATATATAAATATATTTTACATATAAATATAAAAAACTTAAATTTATAAATATATTTTAAATATATAATTTTACAAACATGACCACTTTTTTATATAAATATAAATAGAAAAAAATCTAAATATATAAATATATTTTAAATATAAATATAAAAAGTCTAATTTTATAAATATATTTTAAATACATTATTTTACAATATATTTATTACATATATTTAAAAAACCTAAAATATATGTAATACATATATTTAATATTTTTATATAAATATAAATATAAGAAAAACCTAAATATATAAATATATTTTAAATATAAATATAAAAAACCTAAAATATATTTAATAAATATATGTAATATTTTTATATAAATTAAATATTAAAAACCTAAATTTATAAATATATTTTAAATATATAATTTTACAATATATTTATTACATATATTTAGATTTTTTTCTAATAAAATAATGTAACATATATTTGTGGTAAATATATTATAGAATATGTAATGTTATATATAAATTTAGGTTTTTTTTCTATATTATATTTATATTTTATTTATTACATTATATTTTTAATATATAACATTACATATTCTATAATATATTTACAAAATAAACATAATATTCTAATAATATATAATATATAAACATTATATTAAAATACATAATTATTTAATTTATAATATTATTATATCAATCTATAATATATTCTAATATAATATATTGTATATTTATATAAAAATATTATATATATTTATTACATTATATTTTTAATGCATAGTCTATAATATATTTACAAATTATATTAGCCTATACTTAAAAGAAAATAAAAAACAAATCTAAAATGAAAATTATATACACATTTAATTTGGAAACTCAAAACTAAAAATTATTAAAAAAAGTACCTGACACTGCAGGACGCAGCTGGTTTGCACGGATGGTCGGGTATGCAGAGGCATCGGCATCCCTTACCCCATTCTATTTTGGGGGCTGGATAGCCTTTGCCGAGAAAGTGCTCATAGTCGGCAATAAATAATTGATGGAGGAGCGGGAACCAATAAGGGCAGGGAAAGCAGAAAAAAACGGTGAAAAGCAGACGCCAAAAAACAACCGTGAAAATGGTGTGTTGGCAGTAAAAGCGGCGAATAATGATGAATGGATACATTTAACCCCTTGCAAGCTCTCTCTGGGATTTTCAACCGTTCGGGGTAGAAATTTACTCGACACTCTCAAATAGACGAACGCCTTCGGCGTAATTATAAGCCTTTTGCTCATCGTTTCCATTTTTGCTCTGTTCCCATGTGTTTGTAGACTTGACGAGGAAAGGCGCTGTTACACCTCTAGAGAGCAGAAATCTGGGAAGTATGATTTTTTTTATTTTTTTAAGCAGAGCATATGAAATGGATGCATACCTCGGGTTTGTGACATTTTCTTAGAGGGAATTGCTGGGCTTTCCTAATTTTTTATATTTGTTCCATATTTCCCTTTAAAAATACCATGTCACGGAAATTATCAAGACCCAAAATTAGTCCGTCCACTAAAAAAAATTATGTAAGTAACAGGGTATCTTTAAGGGAAATGTTGAACAAATATAAATCACGGCATAAACTATTGGATTCTGAAAAATTCATGGGGAGAACTAGGTCAAAAAGGATAGGTCAAGATGAAAACACATTTTAAGAAATCACCAAAAATTTGTGGTAAATCCGGAATGCAAATATGTTTATTTTCACTGCCGTGTTGTAGATTTTCCCCTGACAGGGTTTCACTGCTTCTGTCAACGAGTGTCTGCATGCAAAGAAGACGTGTCTAGTCTTCATGCTTCAATGAGTGTGACAATGAATGAAACATGGTGAAACGAGAGAAGCAAGCAAGTATGAGTTTATTTGGTGCAACATCTTCTTCTGGGTTGGACAGTGGAGGTTTTTCTCAAGTCAATGCAGAGGATGTAGCTTTTAGGAGGACTACTGATGGCGACCTAGGAAACTGTTGTAAAGTCAATGAAGTTCCAGAGGTGTTGTGTGGTGCTAGAGCTGCTGAAATGGAATCGTTGGGAAATGTTCATATGGTAAAAGCAGGGAATTTTCAGAATGGGCTAATTGTGGAGGTCTGCCAATAACAAATTGTTCCTTGTGACATTTTAAAACCTAATTTCAAAATCACATATTAAATTTAGAAATTTTGTTTCATATACAAGTAATTTTAAAGAAGCTTTATAGTTGAAATTTAGGTTGAAGAATGAATGCATAACAACATTTTACTTTGTAATTATCAATATATAATTAGAATCTATGGTGGTGGCTGCTTCTATTTATTTATTTTTCTTACTGCTTTGGGCATGGGACTAAAGTTCTTGCTAGAAAGCAATATGTATCAAGTTCTATTCCTGATTTTGTTTGCCTTCTATGTTTCCATGGCCCTGGTTGCTGCGCTTGGATTCATATGCATTGGCTCCTTTTTTCAAGCATTCGGCGGTGTCACTTGGAAAAGTTTTGCTAACTCAAGCTGGAGCTGTGAGCAAGCCTGTTGCAAGGCAAGTGCCAGTATTCTAAATTTGAGATTTTTTTGCTCTATTGTCAAGACAATTTAGTATACAATTGCAAATTTTTTTGATTGAATGCAGGGTCAGTCTTGCTTCACTAGCATGACACAGAAAAGGCACGCTTTAAGCTTTTGAGAACTTTACCATCTACATTTTCTATGGTATTTTTGTTCTCAATTGTATTGTTCAAACCTCCAACCTGACATCTTTTACAACAATGGGTGTGGTAGATCAAACCTGTAAGTGGTTCCTCTTTTAATTTATTTCTCATTTTTAAGAAACACAGTTACATTGTCCAAAGGGTTGGGTTGGGGGTGGTAGGCTTAAATGAAGTTGCTGACCTCATGGAGAAATGTTGGAGGTATGAAGTCCCATGGATTAGGGTTTCTATCGCCGATGCAGGTCTGATGAAATCATAGAATTATATTCTTTCCTCATCTGTGAGCATGCCTGTGCATTTAGTAATTTTGTTGATGCTTGGTGCGCTCTTTGTCCACCAAATGTAGAGTAATCGTTTCTACAGTAAAGTCTGCAGGTAGCTTTTCTAGTGCATAGAGGACTGATTGTTCTCCACCAGAGGGTTATACATCTGTCTGTAATTTAGTTTATTTTTAGTTGTATACTAGCTAATTTAGGTAGGGATCCACTTTTTAGCATTTGATGTGTATATTCACTCATTTTGGTTAAGATTAGTAGGCCAGTAGGCAAAGTAATCAACTCTCTTTTATATAGAACAAATTGTTGCAGTCATAATGTAATGAAATTTTTCCTCTTCGAATATGTTATATTCATATTATGTCGGAGTGTTTGTTTCCATTGTTCATGTCATTGTTATTCTGAATGTCTTGTAATATGGTCATCTTTCTTCAAAATATGTTATCTAATATGGCCATGTTAGTAGAAATATGTTAAAGCAGTTTATGTGGGGGATTTTTTTTTGCGGAGTGTCAAAAATGATATCTGCTTAGGTGCTAGAGAAACTATTAGTAATGCAATTCTATATATGAACAACATAAATGGGTTGACAGATAAGCTAGAACCATTGTTAAAGCTAAAACTGTGAATTAAGTTGTAAATAAAAGTAAGCAAAATTCGAGATCAAGTACTATTGGTTCAACAAAACAAATGTTTTTTATCAGAATGTGATTAGGTCCTGGTGTGCTAGAGGGGGACAGTAAGATTTTCACTGTTCTGTATTCAGGTTTGACGCTAAGTGTTTAGAATATTTAGTTGAAGCAAGAAAAGGAGAGGCACCAAAATTCTGCATAGCTAGAACTAAAACTATAAAGAGTGCAAACAAGCACATAATGTGTTAAATTTTGAACCAGAAATGAGAGCAAACAGAAAAATTCAAAACATGAACAAATTCACAGTATTTATCTTGGGAAAACCCTCCAACTTGAGAGAGAAAAACCCAGCCACAAATGTATCTCTTGTATATTAGGATGAAACAGCAGCAATCAGCTTACAATATGACCCACTGAATAATATCACCTCTCTTAGAGGCGTACATACAGAAAACCTCTAATTTCTCCTAGATATCAATCTGCTCTTTAAAGGATAATAACCTGCTATGAATAATCGAACTTCTCCTTGAAGAGGTGACTTGATTTTATAGGAAAAATAAGTTCACCAAACAAGTCAACATCTCCTCCTATATAAGGTAAATGGCGGTTACACATGCATACACAAGAAGACGGCTAGGTGGCATTTCATTTGCTTATTTTAAGGAGTTACAAATACATTTCATGCGTCTATTTAAAGGAGACAAACAAAGATTCTCTTGCATGTCAGTTACACTTTGCATGTTGACCATTTTAAATAAGACATTTATGTGGGTCAGCCAACTGACATAATATCTATTTAAGGAAGATACTTCTGCCGCTAGAAGATACCTCCTTCCGCTACCAAAACATTAACACTCCCTCTTAGCTAGGGAGGTATCTTTTCAGACATCCATGTAATGGAGTCTCTCGATATGACATTCACAATGGCTACATCCATTTGTTGAAAAGAGCTCATCATGGAGTCACTCAACGTGATTTCGTCATCTCATCATGACGTCCACCATGGCTTCTCCCAGAGGGTGGATAAACACAAGTGATGTTGTCATGGATTCACTCAACATGACATCCACCATGGCTGCTCATAGAGGGTGGAAACAAGGGCTTTCACCTCAAATTTCTCTCACAGAGAAAGATGCATTAACAAGGGCTTACACCTCAAATTTCTCTCACAGAGAAAGATGCATTAACAAAGGCTTACACCTCAAATTTCTCTCGCAAAGAAAGATGCATGAACAAGGGCTTACATCTCAAATTCCCCCATCTCAAAGGAAAATGCATTAACAACAAGTCTCCATGAATATGTAACTCCCTTTGAAGCTACAAGTACTAGCATCAACCTTCTGACCTCCTCATCCAAGGTTGCCTCTGATGAATTGTCAGACTCCCTCTAAATGTTAATTCCTCCTCTTGGAAGAAATTGAACGCAAAGACAACTTGAATAGGATCTTCCTCTTCGAGAGATGTCTTCAGCCATCAACTCAGTCCCAAGGCTACAAGCTATGGCTCCATGCTTGATCATTTCTCCAGTTGGCATGACTTCCTTATAGGATGCCTCAAGCTCTTCTTCTCTAAGTAATCTCTCATTACCCTCTTGCTCCTCGATCTGTCCTAGAAGCATTTTAGAGAGAGATTACCAATAGTTTTAAACTATCCCGAAGAAATATCAAAGCTAGAAGCATACAAGATTCACTATCCCAATGATACAGCATGAATTAATAACTACATAAAAAATTCATGAAAGGCACAAGTATAAGATACGTATCTCTTTATGTTGGTACACCAATGAGCTAGACCTGTAGTGGTGTCTCATCTTTGCCACCTTCACTCGATCTCGCCCTCATGGAAAGTGGGAATATGAAATGACTGTTTATCAAAGATTGAAGACTCCATTTAAATCTTGAGATCACATTATGAATCAATGCACCCATACTCATGTGATGAAAGAGTTTAAGTAAATAAAAGAGTTAAAAATCATCACGACTTCCTTCCATTAACGTGGCCTTTCACTTCCCAAGCTCGTAAACAAAGATTGCAGCTCTAAGAAACTCCTTATACACATCACACTTAATTAGAATTTTGAATAAATTTTAGTCTTCTACAGAAAAAGATACAATAGCCGATTAATGCTAGCCTTCAAGAGGCACTCCTTGAGACTTCTTCAGAAAAGACATACACCCATGAATTCCAAAGGGCTTCACACATCATGGATGGAAACAAAATAGATTATATATAACACCCTTGTTAGCTCAAAGAATTTCTGCACATCCAGAACTCAAAACAAGCAATAGAATAGTATCTAGAAAGTCATGGCTTAGCCTAGAAGTTAATCACACTTTCATACTACCCATGCCCAAAGGGTGTCAATAAATATATAACATTCTCATATTAGTTTTAACAAAACATGACTCCCATGCATCAAGACCCCTACTCTGAACAACAACAGGACATTCACCCGCACAGCAGAAGATAAGCCAACACAAAATAGCATTGATTCCATCACTTTCTTTCTATGGCACTTGCACACACAGACTCAACAACTTTTCCCATGCCTTCTAATCATGTCTAAGATTTACAAACTCAAAAAGCCTTCAAAACTCCACTGTGCCACAAGAGACTGTGTTCTTGTTAGACCAAATCTAATCGGATCTTTTCATAAACCTGGCTCTGATACCATGTTAAATTTTGAACCAGAAATGAGAGCAAACAGAAAAATTCAAAACATGAACAAATACATAGTATTTATCCTGGGAAAACCCTCCAACTTAAGGGAGAAAAACCCAACCACAAATGTATCTCTTGTATATTAGAATGAAACAACAACAATCAGCTTACAACATGACCCACTGAATAATAGCACCTTTCTTAGATGTGCACATACAGAAAACCTCTGATTTCTCCTAGATATCAATCTGCTCTTTAAAGGATAATAACCTGTTGTGAAGAATAAAACTTCTTCTTGAAGAGGTGACTTGATTTTATAGGCAAAATAAGTTCACCAAACAAGTCAACATCTCCTCCTATATAATGAAAATAGCAGTTACACATGCATACACAAGAAGACGCACTAGGTGGCATTTCATTTGCTTATTTTAAGGAGTTACAAATACATTTCATGCGTCTATTTAAAGGAGACAAACAAAGATTCTCTTGCATGTCAGTACAAAGATTCTCTTGCATGCCAATTACACTTTGCATGTTGACCATTTTGAATAAGACATTTATGTGGGTCAACCAACTGACATAATATCTATTTAAGGAAGATACTTCTGCTGCTAGAAGATACCTCCTGCTACTACCAAAACATTAGCATAATGCTCTTAGTTTTGTCTAAAGAACCCTCAACACAACTCATGATCCTACGCAAAGGAGAGGCACCAAAATTCTTCATAGCTAGAACTAAAAATATAAAGAGTGCAAACAAGCACATAATCCTCTTAGTTTTGTGTGAAGAACCCTCAACACAACTCATGATCCTACATAGCTAATGCTGCCAATTAAATATAACTCACTAAGCTTAAGCAGCAACTGAGAAACCATTGGAAAGGAATGAACACATTAAGTGAAACATCTTGAATAGATTCATACGGGACAAGCAGTGCTTCCTGGACTCTGCATATCAGGAATCTGTAATATAACTTGATGAAGTAAGGTCACTTCATTGCAAAGCACATTATAATATGAAGCTTGCCCAAGTTTCACAGCTCTCATGGCCACATTCAAAATCATGTTTGATCTATTGATGAGAACACTGTTTGAAGAACATGTTTATAGAGAGGAAAGAATGCTTATGCACCCGAAATAATTTTGGCACCATATCAAATGTCCAAAAGAAGAAACAATAATGCAACAAAGTACCTTTCACTTGGAACATGGATTTGTTGCATTTTGTAGTCACAAAAAATAGAAGACAACATATAGATTGATCACATTCAAAGAGGAAACATTGTCTAAACTTAAAACAAAGGTACAACCTATAAACTTTGAAAACTAAAAAAATTATGTACAACTTACTCCAAGGATTACAAAGAGAGCCAAAGAGAAATCTGTTGTGTCTATATTTAAACCAGGTTCTAATTCTATGTTTGCTAACTTGGGCCACTTCAATAAGGCTTCTATCCAAGTTCAACTGATTTCAAAAGACTAAACTACTATAGTTGCAATTAATTTTTTCATTTGCATTTTGATGATAAAATTGGTTTTTTACATTGCAGATTGCTTTCACTTGTCTGGTATATCCTTCTCTGATGCTGACATACTCAGGGCAAGCAACTTATTTGATCCGTAATCGACAAGACATAAGTAGTAAATTCTACAAATCAATTCCACACAATGTGTATTGGTCAATGTTTGTTATTGCCACTTTAGCGGCCATAGTTGCCAGTCAGGCCTTGATTTTGGAAACCTTCTCAATTATAAAACAATATATGGCTCTAGGTTGCTTCCCTTGGGTGAAGATTATTCATACATCTAAAAGCAAGGAGGGTCGGATCTACTCTCCAGAGATTAACTACACACTAATGATTCTCTGCCTTGCAATACTCTTAGGGTTCAGAGATGGTACTGCAATTGGAAATTCCTATGGTAAGAATACAAAAAGTTTATGCATTTGATGCCTAATACACTTCATCCTAGTTTACCTCATTTTTGGGTTCTAAACTTGGAGAGTAGCCACCTTAGTATCCTTCCTGCACTCTATGTCTTATACTCCAAATTCATAGACTTCCTTCCAAATTTATGCTTCCTTGGCTTAATACTTCATTTGCAAAGGTTGATGTGCCACAAAATATATTAAGGTGGAAATGTTGATGCAAAAAATTCCAAGCAAAACAAAATGAAAGACAGTATTAGTATATAGATTGAGCATATAGATTCATCAATTTTTTACATTTTTCCTAGGCCAAAATTGTTTTGCCAGTCCTTTGGCAGGAACTTCACTACCCTGCAGCTCTTTTTTTTATATGTGATATGAAATATATTTGCAGTTCTTGTTTTTATATGTGATTAAATATATTTGTGTTTCCTTCATAATTCTTTGTTTATGTCACTTTATAGTATGTATTTCATACCAATAACAGTATGAAAATGGCTTTACAAATTGGATGTGATATTTTGATTATAATCACTAGGAAAAGAATTCTTATCAATTCAACAATTTCTAGTCGTAATCAACATATAAATCCAATCCCCTTTTCTTTTCTTTTTTCTAAAATGACTTTCACGATTGATTCCTTTGTAAATTAGAAACATGGTACAATGAATTGATGGTATTAGTTGTTATAAGTTTATAACATTAAATCATTCATAACATCAGATGATTTATACCTTATTAGTTCCTGTCGGGAACTATAGTGGAGGCTCAAATGTTAACTAGTGATTAAAGTTTTGGAGCTCAGCCAATCAAAAACATAAATATTCTTTCAAACAATTATGTTCTTATGTTTCTAATATTTTAATAGTGCAAACTGAACATTTTTTACGCATAATTAAAAAAAATACAGTTTATCTCCATTCTCATTAGATTGTCAGAAGCAAATGTAGACTTACGAGACAAGAGAGCACATGAAAACCTATAAAAAAAGAAACGTGTCTGTTTTTACTACGGACTGTTATAGCGATGGAGATTTAAAAAGATTTTTACTGAGTCCTGGGGTCGTGAAAACAGGTGTCCTACACTTAGGAATTTTCACTGCATGCGGAGTAGACATGGCTAGCTTATAGGACATTGATTGCCACACCTCCAGGTTACATTCGGAGCAAGCTTCACTATACAGAGGGATAGAGGAAAACTATTCTTTGCAGGTTCATTTTTTCCCTTGTTTCTATAGAAATACTTGTCCAAATTTGGAGAAAACTATGTTCAATGCTGTGAGGTCTGTTGTGATGAATGAGACAAGAATTGTAGCTTCTCATCTTCGTCTCCATTTCCACAACTATTTTATTAATGTAATTTCTCTTGCTTTTCTTGGTATCCCTGTTTGAAATGATGGAACCAGTTCGCATACAATTTTTCTTGCAGCAATCTTGGAGATGAATTTAGTTGCAGTGTGGCATTCGATGGATACACGGAGGTTCTTGACAACTCTAATGGTTATTCCATGGGACGTGTTTAATAATCCAAATACAATTTCCAACTTTCCACTATGGTGGCAGAGGAATTATTCTTTTTCTTCCTCCACCACATCATTCAGTACATGTCTTGAATCTGGAGAATACCCTGCTGCCTTCAACCCCTGAACCATTTTATTGACTTCAATCCAACTACATCCAGGTATCTTTTTAATTCCTCTATCTTTCATCAATCTCTGTACTTTTTGAGCATCATCCCACCTACCCATTTCTGCATAAATGTTTGACAGAAGAACAAAAGGTGCGGTATTTTTAGGATCCAGTCCAAAAAGGAGGTTTGCAATGAATAGTCCTAGCCCTACATTCTTATGTAATCTACAAGCACCAAGAGAACTCATCCACATAGTTACTACAGGTTTAATTGGAATTTTGATGATAAAGTTTAGAGCTTCCTCAAGATAGCCTTCACGGCCAAGAATATCAACCATGCATACATAATGGTCCATGGTAGGCATAATACAGTAAGATTTAATCATGCTATTGAAGTATTTACAACCCTCATCCACTAAACCTACATGGCTGCATGCAAATAAAACTCCAGAGGGCTTCATTAGTTCAAAGAGTTTGAGAGCATCCTCACGAAAGCCATGCATGGCATAGCCTGCAATCATTGCAGTCCATGACACAACATTTCTTTGAGGCATTTTGTCAAACAGTTCGTGTGCCTTGTGTATCCTTCCACATTTTGCATACATGTCTACTGGGGCACTGGCAATTATAATATCCGAAGAAAATCCACATTCAATTACTCTATGATGGATGTCCATACCATGTTCCAAAGCTCCTATTTTGGCACAAGCTAGGAGGATGCTAGACAACATTGTGGTATTTGGCTTTACACCTGCTACTTGCATTTTCTTAAAAGTCTCCAAAGCCTTTTCAACAAACCCATTATGTGCATATCCTGCAATCATTGTAGTCCATCAAACCACATTTCTTTTAGGCATTTCTATGAAAAAACTTAAAGCCTCACCAAGAGCACCATGTTGTGCATATCCTGCAATGATGGTATTCCATGACACCAAATTTTGTTGAGGCATTTCTTTGAAAAGCCTTAAGCTCTTGTCAACAACACCATTTTGTGCATATCCTCCAATCATCGCATTCCATCAAACCACATTTCTTGCATTCGGTCTCCAATTTCATTCACACAACCAAATATAATTTGGCAATAAATTGTGTATGTTTATTTGTTGATTTAGGTTGCAGGTGTTTGATAAGCAGAGGTTCACCAGCGGTGCCAAATTCCTACTATGATGTAGCACTTGAAACACCTGTGCAACTTGCAAATACAAGGAGCACAATGTTTGTATGAATGTTTGCTTACAATGAGTTGCTATATTAGAAACACAAGAAAACAATTTTCTAAGACTGCCTCAAACCTTGCACAAATCACTCTTGATCATAAGAACATTTATAGATTGTCAGTAACCTTAACAGCTTGTAACTTGACCTTCATGAGGTTTGTTATGTTTGACACTACAGCCATAATCCCTTCATCACCAACAAGTGCACAACTATTGATGGAAAGAGATTCAATGGTAGTTCATTCCAATCCTCAACAAAAAACATTTATAGCAGCTAGCCTGCCAGTCTTTAATGACAACCAAAGGATCCTGTCTTTCATGAATGGATTCAAAAGCTTGGCTCCAACCTGTTTGTTTTTCCTACTTTTGTTGTAATGTCCCTGAAATAACATGAATTGTTTTGGAGGGAAACTCATAATGGTGTTTCTAAACACCAACTTGAATTTAAAATAATATTAAATAAATAATAATAAATAATAGTTAAATATTAAATAATAAATAAATTTAAATTATTATAAAATAACATTTAAATTTATTTAAACCTTTTGGCTGACTTGTTGAGAAGGAAAACTAAAATTATTTTGTGTCTTGGCCGACTTTCTCCAAGTTGGCATTTCGATTGGTATTTATGGTGGATTTTCTCTTCACATCTTCATCACGGATTTTGGATGCACTGTCTTGCCATACATCACAGAAGCGTAGCTATCTGGCGTTGGAACTCAGGGGTGAGCATAGCTTCACTTCCTGAGAAGATTCGTGATTTGCTCTTAGTTCGTATTCCATTTAGATACTCATTCAATTCATTGTGCAGGAGATTTAGTAGTCGTCTTTCAAAGAGCAATCTTTCATGGGAGACACGATCTGGAATCAATACGCTGTCGTGGACCACTAACACACAGGTTGGATAGGTAGTGATTACCTGCCATCGCTTTGGCCAAGCGATCTTCTTGATTGTCCTGGGCTATCTGATATCTCTCAAGCCATCTACAAATAAGGTGTGACGGGAATTACAATCTGGTGTTCTATAGACATTGCATTCCATATTTGAGCAGCATCGACATCTATTGTTCTAGGCAAGATGAAATCATATTTTGTTGGGTTCGCATCGTGGAAATCTATGAAGAGCTAAAGATAAGAGATATGGACGGAGGAACGAAGCCACTGTAAGGGAAAGTTCCACCTATTGCTCCACTCAAGCATTTGGCATGTTTATGTAGTAAGCTCCAACTACATACTTTGTGTCATTGCTTCAAAATGGTATCAATCATGACATAAATTCGTGTATCTGCCTGAGAATATATATAGTGGATTGGTGTCGCATCATTTATCTATAAACTATGTTTTTACTTCATCCAGCTAAGCAGTATATAACTTTACTAAGCATTGTTCATCAGTCTGATCACATATAATTATACTTCTTTGCTCGAGTCGTTGCTGGGTTCATTATGGAATTTCCTGTGTCAATAGAATTATGTGTTCACAGCATTAGTTCCTGTTGATCTTGTGTAAAGATCTTTACAAACCTATCTGAGCTTTGAAAATCTAGGATTTGACCATGTCAATCTGTCTAGCTCTTAGATCGAATCTTTACAGTGGTATCAAAGCCATAAGGCCTACCAGCCTGCGGCTGTGAGCTTATGAGCCAAAGAGATATTCAGCCCCTAGAGAGAGAAAAGAAGTCTAAAGCTGCTCAAGGAATACGAGGTAGAGGTAAGGAGACAATGGGAGATCAGGATCAAAATAGTAAGTTGGACAACTTCATGAAGCAACAAGATCAGACTAATCAGGCATTGTTGCAAGCAATACAATCGCTTATAGCTCTGTTCAATAACATCAGATCAGGATCCAACAATAATGAAGGCGGCAATTCAGAACATTCAGGAGGAGAGCATAGTAGAACATCAAGCAGACAGACCCACAAGCACTCACAACCAATATTTTTACCTAAGATGGAGGGCCGACAAGGAGAGGAGCAACGCAGCTATGTGAGCATTGTGCATGAATATCTAGATTTGGATGAGAACACACAAGCTGCAATATCTTTCGATTAGTTTTATAGTGCTAGATGGAATGATGAGAGACAACATGGTGGGAATAGGGATCTCCAACATAAGATCAGAAAGCTCTCACTGTCGACTTTTGACGGTTCCGGGAAGATGACAACACAATCATGGATACAAAAGTTGGATACATACTTTGCTCTCAGCCCCATGATTGAAGAAGAAGCTATCAAATTCGCCATCCTGCACTTGGAGAATTTAGCACATGAATGGTGGCACCATGGCATGTTGTGACCCAAGGGTTTGGGCAAGTCAATTCATATGCAGACTTCACGTAGAAATTGGTGGAGAGGTTTGACAGAAAAGATCCAGAAGCATACTTTCAGGAACTAACAAGACTGAAGCAAACAGGCACTATGGATGAATATGTTTTAGAATTTCAAAGACTTGTGGTGATGGTGACCGATGTCTCAGATAAAAGGCTCACATTCTTCTTCATCGAAGGTTTATTAGATTCTTTTCGGGGCTTGGTGAGGGCTCTGGAGCCAACAACATTAGAGGATGCCATTCAGAAAGCTTCGAGTCTTGAAGATTCCTCCAAGAAAGGAAAAACCATGATCAAGAACGAGTTAGCACAATAGCTAAAGAAGCCACTGCACGAGATCACTCCTCAACTTTCAAAACCACCACTGCAATCTCCCGAGATGTCCAAAAATGAGCTTTGAAAAAGGGGATTGCACTATTATTGTAAGAGACCTTGGGTTGATGGTCACAGGGGTAGGGGTAAAGGACAAATTCATTATATTGAGGTAGTCCTCGGTGACTATACTGAAGAAGGAGAAGACAAATTCTTCTTTGATGAGGAGGTACATGTAGAAGCACTGGGGGAAGGATCCCTCGCATCACTCTCGGGAGCACTGAAGTATCATTCTCTTCGGATTGGAGGAGACTTATACAGACAAAAGGTAACAATACTAATTGATAGCAGACCCACCCACAATTTCATCGATGAGAAGCTAGTAGCTAAGTTAAGCTTAATAGCGGAGGATTTCGAAGGATTTGATGTGGCAGTTGCAGATGGGTACACTATTCCATACAATCGTCGAATTCGATAGATGGAACTAACCATAGGGGGCCACAGGATGCAAGATGACTTCTACATAGTCAGCATTGGTGGGACAGAGGTAGTCTTGGGAGTACAATGGCTACACTTGCTTGGAGAATACACAACAAACTATCAGACTCTGGAGTTGAAGTTCAAAGCAAATGGAAGAGAAGTCATTCTTTGAGGATTTCCCAAGGCAAGGCCTAAGAACGTTTCAGAGGATTTGAGGGCAGGAACGAGGACACACCAGGATTCAGCTCTGAAGTTGCTTGAGGGCAAGCAACACTCCAGTAGGGAGGACTGTAATGTCCCCAAAATAACATGAATTGTTTTGGAGGGAAACTCATAACAATGTTTCTAAACACCAACTTGAATTTAAAATAATATTAAATAAATAATAATAAATAACAGTTAAATATTAAATAATAAATAAATTTAAATTATTATAAAATAACATTTAAATTTAATTAAAGCTTTTGGCCGACTCATTGAGAAGGCAAACTGAATTATTTTGTTTCCTGGCCGGCTTTCTCCAAGTTGGCATTTCGATTGGTATTTATGGTGGATTTGCTCTTCACATCTTCATCACGAATTTTGGACGCATTGTCTTGCCATACATCACACAATCGTAGCTATCTGGCGTTGGCACTTAGGGGTGAGGGTAGCTTCACTTCCTAAGAAGATTCATGATTTTCTCGTAGTTCGCATTCCATTCAGATATTCATTCAATTCATTCTACAGGAGATTTAGCAGTCATCTTTCAGAGAGCAATCTTTCATGGAGACACGATCTAGAATAATACGTTGTTGTGGACCACTAACACATGGGTTGGATAGGTAGCAATTACCTGCCATTGCTTTGGCCAAGCCCAACGGCTCTGGCCGAGCGATCTTCTTGATCATCCTGAGCTATCTGATATCTCTCAAGCCATCCACAAATAAGGTGCAACAGGAATTACAATTAGGTGTTCTTCTATCGACATTGTTAGAAGGATTGTCATTGATGTCAAACAAAGAACTTGGTATGAAATATATATGATCAAATTGTTTCCAGTGTTCAAACTTCAAGCTTTCTGTTTTGAAGATTATCGAAGTTCATAAGTGAATCAAAGTTCATCAAACATTCAGATTTAAACACAAATTTGAGGAGTATTCAAATTTATCAAAGTTCGTAAGTTTGAATAAATAAATAAATCAAAGTAATCGCAATTCATAAGTAATCGCAGTTCATAAATAAATGAAAGTTCATCAAATATTAAGATTTGAAGATAGATTTGAGGACTACCAAAGATCATACGTAAATCCAAGTTCATCAAGCATTCCGATTTGAAGCCAGATTTGAAAATTATCAAGTTCATAAGAGTATCGAAATTCATCAAGCTTTTCACGTGAAAATCAAAGAACTTTTGTTAGACGTCACTTGATATTTGAGCAAGATAATGCGTATGATAAGTCTGACTAATAAAATAATTAAATAATACATGTTATGTTAGGTCTGACTTAATTAAAACGTATTTATAAAGAAGTGTGAATCTTTAAATAAGTATTTCTCAAAGAGACGTCTTCATAACAGATTGGAGGATACGACTCTTTTCAAGTCAAAGAATGCAATTTTTTTTAAGTATACGTCTGTTCCAAAAAGGCATGATTTGGACGTGCAAATGAACCATTGCGAATAAAGTAAAGAAACAT
This sequence comes from Sequoia sempervirens, assembly GCA_007258455.2. Taxonomy (NCBI): domain Eukaryota; kingdom Viridiplantae; phylum Streptophyta; class Pinopsida; order Cupressales; family Cupressaceae; genus Sequoia; species Sequoia sempervirens. The sequence goes on from VDFB02373365.1 coordinate 353,342,696, forward strand.
ATACATCTGTTCCAAAAAGAAAAAAAAAGCATGATTTGTTTACAAAAGGCATGTGAATGAACAATTGTAAAGTAACATATGATAACTAAACAGCTCTAAAGAGAACCTCAAGAGGCGTAACTGGAAAGATGTTAAACATTCGATTTGTCTTTTGAAGGAATATGTGTTAATCTCTTAAGGGATATAAACTAATTTGGTTCAGATTTGAAAAGGCAGATTTAAAAGTGTGCACAAAACAGATGTGTTCTTTCATAAGATAGGTGCAACTCTTGAAGAGACATACATATTGGTCATCCAAATCTAAGGTGCAGTGTGGTTGTGAAGTTCAAGTAGTCTAAATCAGAAGCCTATCTTCTTGTGTGGGCTAAGTGTGAGAATTTACATCACAAAGGAAGATTGGAGGATTGGCAGAGTGCAGATCTGATTGACTTCATTTTGATTCATCCATCAAGTCAAGGTGTGGTGCCTTGCATTAGGGATTGGTGCTCCTTGTAGGTAGGTTCCTACTAAAATTGTAAAGGGTTAGGGTGTTCCCTATAGGTGATATTCTACTAAAACATCTCTCTTGTAAGATAAGTAGGTTGGTGCCTATTTTAAAAATTATTTCAATAAAGCTATGTCAACTTGTGTAAATTGGGTCATATCAAAAAGTTGATTGTAATAAGTTTGAAAAGATTAAGATTTCAAAGTTTGTGTTGATTTATTGATTCACCCCCCCTCTCAGTAAATCTTTTGTGCTCTTCAATTGGTATTAGAGCAAGGTCCTTCTTGAAAGCCTAACCGCTTGAAGGAGATCCTTAAGAGCACTAATGGCAAATAATAACAACACAATGAAAGCACCCATCTTTGATGGGACTAATTATGCATTTTGGAGTATTAAGATGGAAGCATATTTGAATGCACTTGGGTTTGATGTGTGGAAATCTATTGTTGATGGGTATACACCTCCTGCTACCCCTCCAACAGATCAAGCATGGAAAAAGAGAAGTGAGAACAATGCAAAAGTTAAACATGCTCTTCTTTGCAGCCTAACATATTCTGAATTTACAAAGGTCATGAGGTGTAAGTCAGCAAAAGAAATTTGGAACAAACTTCAAAACATCTATGAAGGAGATGCAAAAGTAAAGAAGGCAAAGTTGCAAACTCATAGAAGGAAGTTAGAAACTCTTAAGATGGAGGATGATGAAGATATTGCTTCATATTTTCTTCATGTTGATGAAACGGTGAACATCATGAGAGGACTTGGTGAAGAGATTGATGATGCCTTAATTGTTGACAAAATTCTAAGATCTCTTTCTACAAAGTTTGAGGCCAAGGTTGCAGCATTAGAAGAATTAACAAACTTGGATCAGCTATCAAAGGATGAATTGCATGGGATCCTTGCTGCCTATCAGATGAGGATTGAAGGAAGATCACCACAAAAGGAAGTCTCATTCAAAGCATCCAAAAAGGGCAAGAACAAGCATGAAGAAAAGGATGAAAAATCAAGTGATGAAGCAGAAGCTTACTTCATGGGTAAACTTAAGAAAGGAAAAGGAAAATACAAAGGGAAATTTCCTTTTAAATGCTTTAATTGTGGAAAAGTTGGACATTATGCCTCAAAATGAAAGCAGCCCCAGTGAAGAAGAAAAGGAAATCAGCAACAAGAAAAAGGGAAAGAAAAATTTCAACAATAACTCAAAGAAGAAGTTTCAAAAACATAAGAAGAGTTTCTATTCAAAGAAAGACAGTAGCACCTCCGAACAACAAAGTGGAGATTGCTCAAGCAATGGGGAAGATGAAATATTGTTTATGGCTGAATGTGAAGAACAAAATGTTGATCAAGAATGTGAAGAAGAAGAGGAGATAGATCAAGATTGCAATGAAGGAGAGGAAGTAGATCTTCAAGAAGAATTGCGCTATGCTTACAAGAAAAATGAAGACTTGAAGAAGAAGGCTGCCAAGTACAAGTTGAAGATCAAAGAGATGACCAAAGACTTGGAGAATTCAAGCAAAACCATTGAAGATTTGAGAACTCTAATCATGGAAGCTGAAAGAAATGAAGAAGAAATGAAAAGAAAACTCAATACAAAGGAGATGAAATGTGACAAGCTGGAGCAAGAAATAGCAATGCTAAAGATAGAGTTGGAGCAAACAAAGGTACAACACACAAAGATTGATAAAAAATCCAGCAAGTTGATTGAGCTAATGAAGGCTCAAGATTTTTTTCAAAATAAAATAGGGGGCTTTTTTGAAGGACAATCCAAGAAGGTTGCTGACTCTAAAGAAAAATCTAAGACCTTCTCAAAGCAAGGTGAAGAAGAATGGATGAGTGTTGATCCCAAAAGAAGACTGAATACTAGGCACTTCTATGCATTTAATGGCTATTGTTTTCTATGTAACAAATTTGGCCACAAGGCCCTAAATTTTAAAAAATAAAGTAAAAAATATTCCTAGCTACCTTAGGAGAGATTATAATCCTTTCACACCATTAATGGACTATAATAGTCTATGCTACAATTGTAATAACGTTGGGCACAAAGCACAAGCTTGTAGGACAATTTCTAATGATTCTCCAAAGCAAAAAAAGAAAGAAGATAAGTCCATTAAAAGGAAAGAAATGCCTATCAAAGTGTGGAGGAAAAAGGAGAAATCAATGTTCATTCAAACTACCTTACATGTTGAAAGTAAGAAGGATAGATGGTACATTGATAGTGGGTGCTCAAAGCACATGATAGGTGACAAGAGAAAATTCATCTCTCTTGAACCTACTGATGAAGGAACAGTAAGATTTGGTGATAATACAACAAAACAAATAAAAGGAAAAGGAACACTTAGTCTAGATAATGGGAAAACAAAAACAGAAAATGTTTTGTATGTTAAGGGCCTAAAAGACAATATTCTAAGTGTTAGTCAAATTTGTGATCAAGGGCATAGTATCACATTTCTTTCTAATACATCTGATATCAAGAAAGATGGAAAGTTGGTTGCTCAAGCTGAAAGGAAACATAATTTGTATGTCTTAAAGGAGATAAGTTGTGAAAGTTGCAACTTAGTACAAGAGGATGAAAGTTGGTTATGGCACAAGAGGCTAGGCCATTTCAACTTTGATAATATTGTCAAAGTTAGCAAATCAAATGCTGTGAGAGATATGCCAAGGATAACAAAACCTTCTAATATCATTTGTAGGGAGTGTCAACTTGGAAAGCAAACAAGGTTAACCTTTAAGCCTAAGGAGCACTCTTCATCAAAGCCATTAGAACTCATACATACAGATCTTTGTGGGCCAACCAAATCCAAGAGCATGAATGGAGAAAGATATTTTATGTTGTTGATTGATGACTTCTCAAGAATGACTTGGGTTGCATTTTTAAAAGAAAAATCTGAAGCTTTTGATAAATTCAAAGCTTTCAAAGAGCTGATTGAAAATGAAGCAAACATCAAGATAAAATGTCTTAGATCAAATCGAGGAGGAGAATTCACATCAAAGGAATTTGAAATTTTTTGCATAGAACATGGAATTAAAAGGCAATTTTTTGCAACAAGAACCCCTCAACAAAATGGGGTTGTAGAAAGAAAAAATAGGATAGTTCAAGAAATGGCAAGGGCAATGCTAAATGAATCTAAGATAGTAGATTCCTTTTGGAAGGAAGCAATTCATAAAGCAGTTTACATCTTGAATCGTGCACAAATAAGAGTGAACAATGAGAAGACACCATATGAACTTTGGGAAGGTAGACCAGCAACTGTCAAGTACTTCAAAAAAATTCGAAGCACTTGCTACATTAGAAGAGATGAAGAAGATCTAAGCAAATTTGACAGAAGGGCAGATGAGGGAATCTTTCTTAGCTACTCTTCAAAAAGTAAGGCATATAAATGCTACAATAAAAGAACTCACAAAATTGTTGAAAGTGCTAATGTAAGAATTGATGAAGGAAAGCAATTCAAAGAAGTTGGACACAGTGAACACTATGTTCAAACTATGAATGATAAAGACAAAGAAGATGAGGACTCCAAAGAGAAAGAAGAGGAGGAAGAGACAGAAGAAGAAGAATCTTCACAACGGACTTCCATGAAGACACCAAAGACGCCTTCCAAGTTTGTTCAAAAGAACCATCCTGAAGATTAGATCCTTCAAGATAGATGTAGATCTACAAGGAAAATGGTGGATTACAATGAAGATTGTCATGTAGCATTTCTTTCTCAAGTAGAACCCAAAACCTTTGAAGAAGCAAGCAAAGACAAACATTGGATTAGTGCAATGAATGAAGAATTGGATCAAATAGACAAAAATGAAACTTGGGAACTTGTACCAAGGCCAAAGATAAGAATGTAATTGGTACAAAATGGGTTTTTAGAAACAAATCAAATGAAGATGGTCAAGTCACAAGGAACAAAGCAAGGTTAGTGTGCAAGGGCTATGCACAAGTTGAAGGAGTAGATTTTGAAGAAACATTCGCACCAGTTGCAAGGATTGAAGCAATTAGAATTTTTTTATCCTATGCAATTCACAAGAAGTTTAAGGTGTATCAAATGGACGTTAAATCTGCTTTTCTCAATGGAGATCTAGAGGAGGAAGTCTATGTTGAACAACCTCAGGGTTTCCTACTATCAGAAGACAAGGATTATGTGTGCAAACTGAAGAAAGCTCTCTATGGGCTCAAACAAGCCCCAAGAGCTTGGTATTCTAGACTTGATAAGTATCTCAAAGAGCAAGGTTTCAAAAGAGGAGATGTAGACAGCAATTTATACATCAAAGAAGAGGATGGACACTTATTGATTGTGGTGGTGTATGTAGATGACATCATTTTTGGTGGAGATAAGGACAAAATGTGCAAAGAATTTTCATCATGCATGCAAGAAGAGTTTGAAATGTCAATGTTGGGAGAATTATCCTTCTTCCTTGGGCTACAAATTTCACAATCAAGTAAAGGTATTTTCATCTCCCAAACCAAATATGTGAAGGAAATGTTAAAAAGGTTTAGAATGGAAGATTGCAATCCTATGAGTACTCCCATGGTTAGAGGTTGCAAGCTAAGCAAAGATGATGAATCTCAAGAAGTGAATCAAACACTATATAGATCAATGATTGGGAGTTTGTTATATCTAACTTCTACAAGACCAGACATAATGCAAGTTGTTGGAGTTGTGGCAAGATTTCAAGCAGCACCAAAAGAAACACATGTTCATGCAATAAAGCATATATTCAAGTATTTGAAAGGCACAATAGAATATGGTCTATGGTACCCTAGTAGCAATGATTTCACTCTTGAAGCATTCACAGATGCTGATTGGGCTGGCAATGTGGATGATAGAAAAAGTACAAGTGGAGGAGCTTTTTTTCTTGGAGGAAATCTAGTGTCTTGGATGAGCAAAAAAAAGAATCAATCTCTCTATCTACAACAGAAGCTGAATATATTGCAGCAGCAGCGTGTTGCACTCAACTTTTGTGGATGAGGCAAACTTTAAGAGACATCAAGGTGGATTATGATCATCCCTGCACTATCTATTGTGATAATACTAGTGCAATCAATATCTCCAAGAATCCAGTGATGCACTCAAGAATCAAGCACATCCCTATTAAGTATCACTTTTTGAGAGAACAAGTAGCAGAAGGCCAAGTGTGTTTGGAATACATAACTACAAAAGAGCAAATTGCTGATATATTCACCAAACCAGTTCCAAGGGATGCATTTGAGTATTTAAGGGAAAAATTGGGAGTTGTCCCACATTCATCAAATTGATTGGTGGAAGCATACATTCAGGGGGAGCTACGCACAATATCTTGTAGCTTCATAGAACAAAAATGAAATCTTGTTAGAAGACCTCTTGCCATTGATGTCAAAGGGGGAGAAATTGGACACAGGGGGAGCAAAAGAAGAGAATCAAGTTGCCATTGAAGAGGTTGCCATCAATGACAAAGGGGGAGATTGTTAGAAGGATTGTCATTGATGTCAAACAAATAACTTGGTATGAGATATAGATGATCAAATTGTTTCCAGTGTTCAAACTTCAAGCTTTCTATTTTGAAGATTATCGAAGTTCATAAGTGAATCAAATTTCATCAAACATTCAGATTTAAACACATATTTGAGGAGTATTCAAATTTATCAAAGTTCCTAAGTTTGAATAAATAAATAAATCAAAGTAATCACAGTTCATAAATAAATGAAAGTTCATCAAATATTAAGATTTGAAGATAGATTTGAGGACTACCAAAGATCGTACGTAAATCCAAGTTCATCAAGCATTCCGATTTGAAGCCAGATTTGAAAATTATCAAGTTCATAAGAGTATCGAAATTCATCAAGCTTTTCACGTGAAAGTCAAAGAACTTTTGTTAGACGTCACTTGATATTTGAGCAAGATAATGCGTATGATAAGTCCGACTAATAAAATAATAAAATAATGTGTTATGTTATGTCCGACTTAATTAAAATGTATTTATAAAGAAGTGTGAATCTTTAAATACGTATTTCTCAAAGAAACGTCTTCATAACAGATTGGAGGATACGACTTTTTTCAAGTCAAAGAATGCAATTTTTTTTAAGTATACGTCTGTTCCAAAAGGCATGATAACTGGAAAGATGTTAAACATTCAATTTTTCTTTTGAAGGAATATGTGTTAATCTCTTAAGGGATATAAACTAATTTGGTTCAGATTTGAAAAGGAAGATTTAAAAGTGTGCACAAAACAAATGTGTTCTTTCATAAGATAGGTGCAACTCTTGAAGAGACATACATATTGGTCATCCAAATCTAAGGTGCAGTGTGGTTGTGAAGTTCAAGTAGTCTAAATCAGAAGCCTATCTTCTTGTGTGGGCTGAGTGTGAGCATTTACATCACAAAGGTAGATTGGAGGATTGGCAGAGTGCAAATTTGATTGACTTCATTTTGATTCATCCATCAAGTCAAGGTGTGGTGCCTTGCATTAGGGGTTGGTGCTCCTTGTAGGTAGGTGCCTACTAAAATTGTAAAGGGTTAGGGTGTTCCCTATAGGTGATATTCTACTAAAACATCTCTCTTGTAAGATAAGTAGGTTGGTGCCTATTTTAAAAATTATTTCAATAAAGCTGTGTTAACTTGTGTAAATTGGGTCATATCAAAAAGTTGATTGTAATAAGTTTGAAAAGATTAAGATTTCAAAGTTTGTGTTGATTTACTGATTCACCCCCCACTCTCAGTAAATCTTTTGTGCTCTTCAATTGGTATTAGAGCAATGTCCTTCTTGAAAGCCTAATCGCTTGAAGGAGATCCTTAAGAGCACTAATGGTAGATAATAACAACACAATGAAAGCACCCATCTTTGATGGGACTAATTATGCATTTTTGAGTATTAAGATGGAAGCATATTTGAGTGCACTTGGGTTTGATGTGTGGAAATCTATTGTTGATGGGTATACACCTCCTGCTACCCCTCCAACGGATCAAGCAGGGAAAAAGCGAAGTGAGAACAATGCAAAAGCTAAACATGCTCTTCTTTGTAGCCTAACAGATTCTAAATTTACAAAGGTCATGAGGTGTAAGTCAGCAAAAGAAATTTGGAACAAACTTCAAAACATCTATGAAGGAGATGCAAAAGTAAAGAAGGCAAAGTTGCAAACTCATAGAAGGAAGTTAGAAACTCTTAAGATGGAGGATGATGAAGATATTGCTTCATATTTTCTTCGTGTTGATGAAACGGTGAACATCATGAGAGGACTTGGTGAAGAGATTGATGATGCCTTAATTGTTGACAAAATTCTAAGATCTCTTTCTACAAAGTTTGAGGCCAAGGTTGCAGCATTAGAAGAATTAACAAACTTGGATCAGCTATCAAAGGATGAATTGCATGGGATCCTTATTGCCTATGAGATGAGGATTGAAGGAAGATCACCACAAAAGGAAGTCTCATTCAAAGCATCCAAAAAGGGCAAGAACAAGCATGAAGAAAAGGATGAAAAATCAAGTGATGAAGCAGAAGCTTACTTCATGGGTAAACTTAAGAAAGGAAAAGGAAAATACAAAGGGAAATTTCCTTTTAAATGCTTTAATTGTGGAAAAGTTGGACATTATGCCTCAATATGTCCTCAAAATGAAAGCAGCTCCAGTGAAGAAGTTTCAAAAACATAAGAAGAGTTTCTATTCAAAGAAAGACAGTAGCACCTCCGAACAACAAAGTGAAGATTGCTCAAGCAATGGGGAAGATGAAATATTGTTTATGGCTGAATGTGAAGAACAAAATGTTGATCAAGAATGTGAAGAAGAAGAGGAGATAGACCAAGATTGCAATGAAGGAGAGGAAGTAGTTCTTGAAGAAAAATTTCACTATGCTTACAAGAAAAATGAAGACTTGAAGAAGAAGGCTGCCAAGTACAAGTTGAAGATCAAAGAGATGACAAAAGACTTGGAGAATTCAAGCAAAACCATTGAAGATTTGAGAACTCTAATCATGGAAGCTGAAAGAAATGAAGAAGAAATGAAAAGAAAACTCAATACAAAGGAGATTAAATGTGACAAGCTGGAGCAAGAAATAGCAATGCTAAAGATAGAGTTGGAGCGAACAAAGGTACAACACACAAACATTGATAAAGAATCTAACAAGTTGATTTAGCTAATGAAGGCTCAAGATTTTCTTCAAAAAAAAATAGGGGATTGTATTGAAGGACAATCCAAGAAGGTTGCTGACTCTAAAGAGAAATCTAAGACCTTCTCAAAGCAAGGTGAAGAAGAATGGATAAGTGTTGATCCCAAAAGAAGACTGAATACTAGGCACTTCTATGCATTTAATGGCTATTGTTTTCTATGTAACAAAATTGGCCACAAGGCCCTAAATTGTAAAAATAAAGTAAAAAATATTCCTAGCTACCTTAGGAGAGATTATAATCCTTTCAAACCATTAATGGACTATAATAGTCTATGCTACAATTGTAATAACCTTGGGCACAAAGCACAAGCTTGTAGGATAGTTTCTAATGATTCTCCAAATCAAAACAAGAAAGAAGATAAGTCCATTAAAAGGAAAGAAATGCCTATCAAAGTGTGGAGGAAAAAGGAGAAATCAATGTTCATTTAAACCACCTTACATGTTGAAAGTAAGAAGGATAGATGGTACATTGATAGTGGGTGCTCAAAGCACATGACAGGTGACAAGAGCAAATTCATCTCTCTTGAACCTACTGATGAAGGAATAGTAAGATTTGGTGATAATACAAACAAAACAAATAAAAGGAAAAGGAACACTTAGTCTAGATAATGGGAAAACAAAAACAGAAAATGTTTTGTATGTTAAGGGCCTAAAATAAAATCTTCTAAGTGTTAGTCAACTTTGTGATCAAGGGCATAGTATCACATTTCTTTCTAATACATGTGATATCAAGAAAGATGGAAAGCTGGTTGCTCAAGCTGAAAGGAAACATAATTTGTATGTCTTAAAGGAGATAAGTTGTGAAAGTTGCAACTTAGTACAAGAGGATGAAAGTTGGTTATGGCACAAGAGGCTAGGCCATCTCAACTTTGATAATATTGTCAAAGTTAGCAAATCAAATGCTATGAGAGACATGCCAAGGATAACAAAACCTTCTAATATCATTTGTAGGGAGTGTCAACTTGGAAAGCGAACAAGGTCAACCTTTAAGCCTAAGGAGAACTCTTCATCAAAGCCATTAGAACTCATACATACAGATCTTTGTGGGCCAACCAAATCCAAGAGCATGAATGGAGAAAGATATGTCATGTTGTTGATTGATGACTTCTCAAGAATGACTTGGGTTGCATTTTTGTAAGAAAAATCTGAAGCTTTTGATAAATTCAAAGCTTTCAAAGAGCTGGTTGAAAATGAAGCAAACATCAAGATAAAATGTCTTAGATCAGATCGAGGAGGAGAATTCACATCAAAGGAATTTGAAATTTTTTGCATAGAACATGGAATTAAAAGGAAATTTTCTGCAGCAAGAACCCCTCAACAAAATGGGGTTGTAGAAAGAAAAAATAGGACAGTTCAGGAAATGGCAAGGGCAATGCTAAATGAATCTAAGATAGTAGATTCCTTTTGGAAGGAAGCAATTCATAAAGCAGTTTACATCTTGAATTGTGCACAAATAAGAGTGAACAATGAGAAGACACCATATGAACTTTGGAAAGGTAGACCAGCAATTGTCAAGTACTTCAAAATTTTTGGAAGCACTTGCTACATTAGAAGAGATGAAGAAGATCTAAGAAAATTTGACACAAGAGCGGATGAGGGAATCTTTCTTGGCTACTCTTCAAAAAGTAAGGCATATAAATGCTACAATAAAAGAACTCACAAAATTGTTGAAAGTGCTAATGTAAGAATTGATGAAGGAAAGCAATTCAAAGAAGTTGGACACATTGAACTCTATGTTCAAACTATGAATGATAAATACAAAGAAGATGAGGACTCCAAAGAGAAAGAAGAGGAGGAAGAGACAGAAGAAGAAGAATCTTCACAACGGACTTCCATGAAGACACCAAAGACACCTTCCAAGTTTGTTCAAAAGAACCATCCTGAAGATTAGATCCTTCAAGATAGATGTAGATATACAAGGAAAATGGTGGATTACAATGAAGATTTTCATGTAGCATTTCTTTCTCAAGTAGAACCCAAAACCTTTGAAGAAGCAAGCAAAGACAAACATTGGATTAGTGCAATGAATGAAGAATTGGATCAAATAGACAAAAATGAAACTTGGGAACTTGTACCAAGGCCAAAAGATAAGAATGTAATTGGTACAAAATGGGTTTTTAGAAACAAATCAAATGAAGATGGTCAAGTCACAAGGAACAAAGCAAGGTTAGTGTGAAAGGGCTATGCACAAGTTGAAGGAGTAGATTTTGAAGAAACATTCGCACCAGTTGCAAGGATTGAAGCAATTAGAATGTTTTTATCCTATGCAAGTCACAAGAAGTTTAAGGTATACCAAATGGATGTTAAATCTGCTTTTCTCAATGGAGATCTAGAGGAGGAAGTCTATGTTGAACAACCTCAAGGTTTCCTACTATCATAAGACAAGGATTATGTGTGCAAACTGAAGAAAGCTCTCTATGGGCTCAAACAAGCCCCAAGTGCTTGGTATTCTAGACTTGATAAGTATCTCAAAGAGCAAGGTTTCAAAAGAGGAGATGTAGACAGCAATTTATACATCAAAGAAGAGGATGGACACTTATTGATTGTGGTGGTGTATGTAGATGACATCATTTTTGGTGGAGATAAGGAAAAAATGTGCAAAGAATTTTCATCATGCATGCAAGAAGAGTTAGAAATGTCAATGTTGGGAGAATTATCCTTCTTCCTTGGGCTACAAATTTCACAATCAAGTAAAGGTATTTTCATCTCCCAAACCAAATATGTGAAGGAAATGTTAAAAAGGTTTAGAATGGAAGATTGCAATCCTGTGAGTACTCCCATGGTTAGAGGTTGCAAGCTAAGCAAAGATGATGAATCTCAAGAAGTGAATCAAACACTATATAGATCAATGATTGGGAGTTTGTTATATCTAACTTCTACAAGACTAGACATAATGCAAGCTATTGGAGTTGTGGCAAGATTTCAAGCAGCACCAAAAGAAACACATGTTCATGCAGTAAAGCGTATATTCAAGTATTTGAAAGGCACAATAGAATATGGTCCATGGTACCCTAGTAGCAATGATTTCACTCTTGAAGCATTCACAGATGCTGATTGGGCTGGCAATGTGGATGATAGAAAAAGTACAAGTGGAGGAGTTTTTTTTCTTGGAGGAAATCTAGTGTCTTGGATGAGCCAAAAACAAGAATCAGTCTCTCTATCTACAACAGAAGCTGAATATATTGCAGCAGCAGCGTGTTGCACTCAACTTTTGTGGATGAGGAAAACTTTAAGAGACATCAAGGTGGAGTATGATCATCCCTGCACTATCTATTGTGATAATACTAGTGCAATCAATATCTCCAAGAATCCAGTGATGCAGTCAAGAACCAAGCACATCCCTATTAAGTATCACTTTTTGAGAGAACAAGTAGCAAAAGGACATGTGTGTTTGGAATACATAACTACAAAAGAGCAAATTGCTGATATATTCACCAAACCAGTTCCAAGGGATGCATTTGAGTATTTAAGGGACAAATTGGGAGTTGTCCCACATTCATCAAATTGATTGATGGAAGCATACATTCAAGGGGAGCTACGCACAATATCTTGTAGCTTCATAGAACAAAAATGAAATATTGTTAGAAGACCTCTTGCCATTGATGTCAAAGGGGGAGAAATTGGACACAGGGGGAGCAAAAGAAGAGAATCAAGTTGCCATTGAAGAGGTTGCCATCAATGACAAAGGGGGAGATTGTTAGAAGGATTGTCATTGATGTCAAACAAATAACTTGGTATGAGATATAGATAATCAAATTGTTTCCAGTGTTCAAACTTCAAGCTTTCTGTTTTGAAGATTATCGAAGTTCATAAGTGAATCAAATTTCATCAAACATTCAGATTTAAACACATATTTGAGGAGTATTCAAATTTATCAAAGTTCCTAAGTTTGAATAAATAAATAAATCAAAGTAATTGCAGTTCATAAGTAATCGCAATTCATTAATAAATGAAAGTTCATCAAATATTCAGATTTGAAGATAGATTTGAGGACTACTAAAGATCGTACGTAAATCCAAGTTCATCAAGCATTCCGATTTGAAGCCAGATTTGAAAATTATCAAGTTCATAAGAGTATCAAAATTCATCAAGCTTTTCACGTGAAAGTCAAAGAACTTTTGTTAGACGTCACTTGATATTTGAGCAAGATAATGCGTATGATAAGTCTGACTAATAAAATAATTAAATAGTACGTGTTATGTTAAGTCCGACTTAATTAAAACTTATTTATAAAGAAGTGTGAATCTTTAAATACGTATTTCTCAAAGAGACGTCTTCATAACAGATTGGAGGATACGACTTTTTTCAAGTCAAAGAATGCAATTTTTTTTAAGTATACGTCTGTTGCAAAAAGGCATGATTTGGACGTGTGAATGAACCGTTGCAAATAAAGTAAAGAAACATATACGTCTATTCCAAAAAGAAAAAAAGGCATGATTTGTTTACAAAAGGCGTGTGAACGAACAATTGTAAAGTAACGTATGATAACTAAACAGCTCTAAAGAGAACCTCAAGAGGCGTAGCTGGAAAGATGTTAAACATTCGATTTTTCTTTTGAAGGAATATGTGTTAATCTCTTAAGGGATATAAACTAATTTGGTTTAGATTTGAAAAGGCAGATTTAAAAGTGTGCACAAAACAGATGTGTTCTTTCATAAGATAGGTGCAACTCTTGAAGAGACATATATATTGGTCATTCAAATCTAAGGTGCAGTGTGGTTGTGAAGTTCAAGTAGTCTAAATCAAAAGCCTATCTTCTTGTGTGGGCTGAGTGTGAGAATTTACATCACAAAGGCGGATTGGAGGATTGGCAGAGTGCAAATCTGATTGACTTCATTTTGATTCATCCATCAAGTCAAGGTGTGGTGCCTTGCATTATGGGTTGGTGCTCCTTGTAGGTAGGTTCCTACTAAAATTGTAAAGGGTTAGGGTGTTCCCTGTAGGTGATATTCTACTAAAACATCTCTCTTGTAAGATAAGTAGGTTGGTGCCTATTTTAAAAATTATTTCAATAAAGCTGTGTCAACTTGTGTAAATTGGGTCATATCAAAAAGTTGATTGTAATAAGTTTGAAAAGATTAAGATTTCAAAGTTTTTGTTGATTTACTCATTCAGCCCCCCTCTCAGTAAATCTTTTGTGCTCTTCAGACATTGCATTCCATATTTGAGCAGCATCGACATCTATTGTTCTAGGCAGGACGAAATCATATTTTGTTGGGTTCGCATCCCGGAAATCTATGGAGAGCTGAAGATAAGAGATATAGACAGAGGAATGAAGCCACTGTAAGGGCGATTTTTTCCTATTGCTCCACTCAAGCATTCAGTGTGTTTCTGTAGTAAGCTCTGACTACATACTTTGTGTTGTTGCTTCTTAATGGTATCAATCATGACATAAATTGGTGTATTTGCCTGAGAATATGTATTTCTGAATATATATAGCGGATTGGTGTCGCATCATTTATCTATAAACTATGTTTTTACTTCATCCAGTTGAGCAGTATATAACTTTACTAAGCATTGTTCATCAGTTTGATCACATATAATTGTACTTGTTTGCTTGAGCCATTGTTGGGTTCATTATGGAATTTTCTGTGTCAATTGAATTCTATGTTTTCACAGCATTAGTTCCTGTTGATCTTGTGTAAAGATCTTTACAGACCTATCTGAGCTTTGAAAATCTGGGATTTGACCGTGTCAATTTGTCTAGCTCTGAGATCGAATCTTTACATTTATGGCAAACCTGTCGCTTCCAGAGTCACTCTTACCAATTTCACCCAATTTATCCTTTTGACCTTTATTGTCTTTTCCAATCTCTCTATCTCCAACTCTTTATTTACTTTGGTGGCAAAACTGCTGCTTAATGCAAGTGGTAGTTTTGCAATAGCCAGTTCAATTATGCAGCCACCCTGTTGGTTTCATTTGCTTCACTAGATAGTTGTCCCTCCGAGAATAAGCAGTGGTAGTCTCCCTGGAATTACAGCTAAAAATTTCAATGAAGATACCAAACTGTGGAATGACAAAATTTCATACTACAAAAGCCTTAATGGCCGTCTGGCCCAAGGAGGATATTGAAACATCATGGACATGAACGCTGATTTCAGAGGATTTGCTGCTACCTTGGAAGATGATGCCTTATGGGTGATGAATGTGGTGCTATCAGATGCAAAACAAAATACTCTTGGTGTCATCTACGAGCGTGGATTAATTGGGACTTATCAAAACTCGTGAGCAACATTCTTTTGTGCAAATTCACAATTTAAAACTGGGTCCACACACAAACACAACATCTAGCGATGTAATTGCTATTAAGCAGCATTGTGACTATTTTATGAGATTGTATCCATCATTTGTCCGTGGTAAATCTCAGAATTAAAATTAAGGTGAAAATGTGAATTGAATCAGCTCCCAAATTGAAGAAGTTTTGTTGTTTGATCTAAGCAGACCCTAAGACTTTCCTATAAGCCTATTTGGATGGTATGACAAGGACATGTTTTTGGATTGTAGGTGAGGCTTTTTCAGCATATCCCAAAACTTATGACATGATTCACACCAGTGGTGTCTTCAGCATGTAACAAGATAGGTAATGACTCATTTTCAAAAGTTCATTACCCATAACATTTTGAATTAAAGCTTCAATCCCTGTCTTTCCCACCAAGAATGCTCTGATAGCATAACCTCATTAATTTATTTGTTGTTCTAATGTGATTATAGTTTTATAACATAATAAAATCCTTTATTTATACACTAGAGATGCTATCATGTCAATATTTGACGAAGGGTAATTAGAAATCAGAAATTCAAATAAAGAAAGCATTACATATCAGAAAAAGGTTTGACAGTGGAATTCATGCTAAGGCAACCTCTAGAAACAAAGACATGGAAGGAAATTCAAATTTCTAGAAAATTTCTTATGAAATGTACCATGTGACATCCATTATACCTTTGTTTGCAAGCTCATCATCTCCAATAAGAATTCAAGCCCATCATCTCCAATAAGAATTCCTAAAAAAATCTGATAAACTATAAGAGATACCTACAAAACTTTAAATCCAATAGAAGATTTACTTCAAATTGTAAGCAATATTCTTCCATAAATCCCAAAAGGAGTCTTGTGAGGGTATATTACAGGCCAATTTTCACCACAATTGTAAAATTATTGCTACAGATCCAACTTCTACTTTTAAGGAGTCAACTCCTATACACGCATATCACCAAGTAGTAAAATTATCGCTTTAGATCCAGCTTCTACTTTTAAAGAGTCAACTCCTATACACGCATATCAACAAGTGCCTGCCCTTGGAGACCACACTACCCCCTCTAACACATGGACACGATAGAGGAATCACTTTATAATTCAAAGCATTTCAACCAAGAATGACAAAGAACAAGGTATTCACACTCTCAATTATCTTCCTATAGAACTCATCACAATTACACTGTGTTTCCAACTATCTAGCATTTTATCATGTGAGCAACATGCTTATGTCATCATAGGAGAATGTTGTTACCATCAATAGCTTCTATGATCTGTATAAGATCAGCTAATCTCTCTTTAATGCTCATTTATAGCTCTCAAAGTTTTGTCTTTTATCTTAAAATGCCACTACCCAATAAATGTGTGTTTAGCAATTGTTAAGTATATTCAATTGTAATCTAGTCAAATCTGAATAGGAACATATCATCACCTTCATAGAGGCCCAGTGGTGTTCTCTATAAGCCTTGATGTAGGATGGTCCCACGGATGGTTCCTTCAACTAAGTTTTGGTTTACAAGAAGAGGCTCGTAGTTAGTACAACATTCACTGATAAGCCTGAATATTTTTTTCTTTTGGGTTTAAAGAACACACTAACATGATCAATGAGGCCAAAGAGGAATTGTGCATAGAAAAAAAACATCACCACAACAATTACCATCATGGCGTCACCAAATTCATCTTGATATTTAAGAGGGTACAGTATGACATGGCCTAGCTGCAATTCCCACTCTCAGCCCCTCTTCTAAGCTCCCTGTCTTTAATGTTTTGCAGAACAATCAGTATTTTCAGGAAATCTTATCATCTTACTTATCGTAATTGAATTGCATTGGCTATGGGTCACTACCTTATACATGCTATAGTTATAGACAACTTCTAACATCCGTAAATGTTGGATGCAATTCTTTTATTTTTTCATGACAGGTTATTTCAGAAGGGAGCATACGGCAAAAGATAGAATTGCCAGTCAAACATGACTGATAAGAGAGTTAAGGATCTCAACTAAAATTACATATAGTTTGAGAAAATAATTTTTCTACATAAAAACTCTATGCAAAAATATTTTAGCATCGAGGTTTCAAATTTTCAGATCACTTAAAGTGCCCTGTCTTCGGTATGCATAGAATTGCCAGTCAAACATGACTGATAAGAGAGTTAAGGATCTCAACTAAAATTACATATAGTTTGAGAAAATAATTTTTCTACATAAAAACTCTATGCAAAAATATTTTAGCATCGAGGTTTCAAATTTTCAAATCACTTAAAGTGCCCTGTCTTCGATATGCATATGATTTTGTTCACAAGTATTTTCATTTCTTTTTTAAATTGCTCAATTTCTGTTCCTGACAATAGAGAAATTGGAACTAGTGTGGTACTGCAAAGAGATTTTTCCAGAATGCTTATGAGTGATAAACTCTAATATTTATTGTGTTTTTTTCCTTGCAAGAATCAGTGATTGTGACTCAAAGAGTATAGAATTAATAAGAGACCAAAAACATAATCTTAAAAGCTCCCAAGTCAGAGCAGAATGCTCTTTGATAAAACTAGAAAAAGTATTTTGATCTTTTTGTATAATTAATCTTGGGAAGGACAATATACTATTATACACAGGATATAGCTTCATTCAATCTTATCTTATCTTATTTGACTTCTTACTTCTGGCATGGGCAACAAAGCCTACTTTTCTTTAAAAAATAATTATGTAAATTTTCTGATATAAAAAATTATTAAAGGATTTGCAAGATCAATATTTACAAAAAGAGAAAGCATAAACACATACCAAAGCTTATGTTTTGAAGGCAAACATCTTGGCATCATACTGATTCATTTTCATATTGGTAATGAGTTCATTAAATGATTCGGGAACTGTTAATCCTTCAGGAAGTTCTTCATTGCTTTCTTGCTTGCAGGGCTTCTTATATATCTTGTGCCATTCTCTGCACCATGCATGACATCCTAAATCTTCTGTCTTTAACAAAAAAGTTAAATCCTCTACCTAAACAAAAGCAAACCTGCATATTATTAGGTACTTCAATTTTGGGAAGATGCTACAATCCGTTTAAGACTTACTAATGATGGATCTTCCCTCCACAAAAGGCTTGGTCCTAACCTCTTGCTAAGACAATCTGGCACAGAAACAAAGGCAAGCCACTGCGTTACTCTCCAAATTTAGCAGTAAGGAAATTTTATCCTTCTAACGTGCAGTTCAAAGTCCAAATCATGGCTTAAAATCTGTCCTAGTTTTACTCTAACACACAAGTGTTAAATTTTATGATCAGATGCAAAACTCAAAAACTTAATTCAAAATCAGACACAATAACATAGCATATACCCTGGGAAAACCCTCCACTTGAGGGAGAAAAACCCAGCAACAAAAGATCTCACTTATAGATATAAATAATGGCAACAATTCTCTTTACAATGAGGCCAATCACAAGGGCAATATCCAACACCTACACTAGATGCAATAATAGATAATAATCTGCACTTCCTTGATATCTAAATCTGTCCTTGAAGAAATTCACAATCTGCTCTTGATGAGATTCACACTCTTCTCTTGATGAAATTCACACTTGAATGAAGGAATGAATCGAACTTGCTTGATGATGCAAAGGAGTGAAATGATCTTCTATATATACATATTGATAGAGAGGTCACACCTCTTCAAGAGATAGGTCGGCCATCATAATAAATATAATTACAAATAATAAATGCTAATTTCAAGGAAGGTTGGCCAAGAGGAAATTACATTGTTTCCATGTGAAGTGCCCCTTAACATTAATTAACACAAATAAATAAATAAATAGCCGATAGACTATATGAATTTATGTCTTCACACGTGGCTAGAAGGATGAGCCCGAAGCTGCCATAACATTAACACTCCCTCTCAGCTAGGGAGAGAACTTCCAGCTACACAAGACATATCACCTCAACATGATGTCTACCACATTGGCTACAACCAAATGTGAAAAGAAGAATATCACCTCATCATGATATTAGATACCGCCTCAACACGATATCAACCATAATGGCTACAACCATACTATGGTGTGTACAAGTGTCCATCACTTGCGTGATGTATGTTGTCACCTCAACATGACATTCACAAGTACAAGATGTGTCATGGAGTCACACACATGACATCCACCATGACTCAGCCCAAGAATTGCCAATGGGACCTTAAAGAAGTATATATCTTAAAAGGTCCACAGTGGAAATTCCAAACACATTTCCAATACAATGAGAGAATCAAAGAAGAACAAGAACAAGAAATCTAATCCAAATCTTAAGATAAAACTGAACATGATGCAATGCCTGAAAATTGAAAGCTATTTCAACTAGCCCATCTTGAAGTTGGGGAGAATTGGGTAGTTGGGTTCATATTGCTGGTTATAATAAGATTTGTACAACTGATGCTCTATAAATATTTTCATTTTATAAGAATTATACAAATGCTTCTCTACAATCTTCATCGTACTAATGAAAGTAGCTTTTTCCTCATCCAACAGCTACGCGCGCGCATATCAGCCTTACCATGGCACCAAATTACTATTGCTAGTGACAATGTAATTCCAGAATTCCAGGGAGATTCAAGCATTTATAGAGAACTGAAAACTTCAAATACTAGGATCATCAGGCTGGTGGCCAAAACAAGTGTAGAAAAAAATTAAATTTATTAATTTTGAAGATAGAAATTCACTGCTCTGAAACTTGAGATTAACATTAACAAAATGTGAACTTGCAACTGACTGGAGAGGATTAAACTCCTCTCTGATTCACTAAAACTATTGAGGGCCCTATAACTGCAAATCCAGTCAAAATTAAGAGTTGTAATGCAACATAGGTAGTTGGCCCTTGAGGTAACTTCTGAATCCAAAAACACTATACAAGTTACAATTTATCTTCCAAAACAAAGATCATAGCAAGGATCAAAATGGACCCTTCCATTTCAAAGAAAATGATTAGGCAACATAAAATGGAGTTCATTCCTAAAAACATTATAAAGAGCTTCAACTTGAACATTAACAATAGATTATCAGATAGTTTTGAAGTGGACTTGTATGGGAAGTGGACTTAGCTTTTTCCCATACATTTGCAATTTAAAAACAACAGAACTTTCTATACCAATTACAAATCAAGGTGAAGAATATTAGATTGCCAAATATATTGTATGTCCAAAATCATTTGGGTTTGTCCCATGTAGTTTTTGATGTTGTCAAATTACCATAATAAAACATTATATTTAGATTTGCATAGGCATTAGCTCAGCTTCATTGACCAATTGATAGTCATTTGTGGGCCATTTTGGCTTCACCCATTACTACTTTCCTCATTTCTTTGTTGATTTACAAGCTTTGCAAATTGTCTAAAGTCTCCAAATAGCCTTACAAATTTTCACCGTTCAAGTGAGCATTGCCAAAAAAATGACGCATGTAATATTTGAATCCTGACAAATTGATGATCAGAATAGAATTGCATTCTTTAAATGCAGTAGTTTCTATTTTTTTGTGTAATTGTGATTTTTTTTTTTTGCGAAGACAAGATAAAGGGCTTGTTACTTACATACATAGGAAAAGCAGCTTCTAATATAGGAGGTACAACATTGCACTTTGCACTCCTCATGCCATTAAACATATGCACTTACATTCCCTTGAGCTGGTAATCAAGATTAATCTCACATTTTCTCTAGGCCAAAACTATTCACCCAATCTTAAGCAGGAACTTTGCTTCCTTGCATGCACCTCTTGTTTTATTTCTAACTCCCATTGACCAGAATTGTCTTGTGTTATAATTTTTTAGAAATTGATATTCATTATTTTTCTTTCTCTAATAATTTGTCATATTTTTAAAAATTTATGATTTAATCATGATGATAGTATACTCTTTATAAAATAGATACCTATTAGATTTTAAAAAATTAGAGTTTATTGAATGAAAGATTTCATTAAATAAGATTTAAAATACAATATTAAACAAATTTAAATATTTTCTCAAATTAGTTTATGTTGGTATGATTAATATAATGATAAACTTTTAATAATAGTATTATTGACTAAAATTAATATTTTCTAATTGAATAAAAAAATATATTACATATTTTGAAAATATACTATATGCATGATAGTTTATGTAGTATGTTGATAATTTAGTTTTCATCATGTTAACAAGTTGGTTTTAACCTTTACTCAAAGTGGTATCATAACTATGAGACGAGTCATCTTTTAAGGAATTATGGGTCTACAACTTTAAATAAACCATCACTCTTCAAGAACAAACAAATAATACAACGAATTTTAATGCCCTAAAATTAGCCATTGTTTTTCATATCATCTCAAACTTTATTGTGTTCTTCTTCCCCCAAGTAAGGATATCAATGTTTGCCTAGCTTCCTCAAGGTAAAAAAAATGCCTTTGTAGGTATTGTTTCTTAGAGGAGATTGTTTAAAACTATAAATTTGAATGCCCCCTAAGTCTAAGTTGAACTCAAAGAATATGAGAGGAATTGCAAGCTTATAGAGTTGAGCTTCAATCCTCCCTGGTCTATGATGAGTAGATTTCACTTTCATGATAACAATCATGGCCTCAAGAGTGAGATTCTACTCTAGGAAATGAAACTATGGTTTTGTGACCTAATAGGGATTATCATGGCCTCAAGAGTGAGAGTCTACTCTAGGAAATGAAAATATGGTTTTGTGACCTAATAGGGATTATTGTGGCCTCAAGAGTGAGATTCTACTCTAGGAAATGAAACTATGGTTTTGTGACCTAATAGGTATAAAATAGAGTAAGTCAAAACATTGATAGAATTCATCACTGGGACAAATTTCCTTAATGGTCTAGATGTCAGTTTGAAGACAATAGTTCTTGGATGTTGATAGCCCACTTCTTGTGGATAACAAGGTTATTATGAGTACTTGGACCACCTTCTTCAAAATTAAAAACAAGGAAAAGGATGCTACTTGTAGGAGGAAAGGTGGTCATATCATCTCATTTCTAAAAAGTATTTATAACATGGATCCTCCTAATTATTGCCCACTTTGGAATTCTTCTAGATAATTACTTATCTACACCAGTGAAGGATGAGAATGATAATATTTGGTTGGGGTTGGGTTTAAGAATAGTTACTATTTATTAGCTTTAATTTTGATATGATAGGCCTAATTCTAATCTTGTGATTTATCGCACCTTGCTTGGTGACAAAATATAAATCTTATATTTTTCATTATTGCTTATTAATATGAAAGGGAGTAGTCCCATGACCGTATTTAGATGATAAAATAGGAACACAATAATATTAATTGAGATAATTAAGGAATAAATTTTCAAAAGCCAATTATATAATTCTTTCCACCCTAATTTTTTTATAATATAAAGTTAAATTATTTATAATCCAATAATCAAAGACTACACATGCCAAGTCTTTTATAAATTGAATTAATTTTTCATTTGTTGTTACTCTGTGTAAGGATTCCTCCCTTTTTAAATCCAGATCCACTATATTTTGAGAATAGATATTATATCCTTGCAAGAGAAACATATGGGCCAAGATGACCAATGACTTTGATTTTCTCATCTAGACTGCTTATAGAACTATGATTTCCTACTAAAATATAGGGCAATGAATGAAAAAATATAATATGGTACCATAAAATAATGTTACCTAAAAAATGATTTCATGCATCAGTATTTGTGAACATAATAATCTCTCTGAAATATAAGCAAGAAGCCACCACATAGAAATTAAATTTCTATAATCTAACCACTGAGAAGGAATAAGCTTATAGGGATCCCATAAGCCATCAAATATAAAAGTATTACCTTGGCCTCCACTACACTAACATTGACCTCCTCTCTAGAATTTGCATGAAATTTTAACCATCTTTACCATTTAAATCCATGTCTCCTTCACAAGCATAATATTTGGCCTAGGTTGTTAAATAAGATCTTTAGTAGCCTTTTATTGAAGGGTGTTTCTTAAACCCCTAGAGTTCTAAGGGGTTTGTATATTTTTTTTTATTCTTATCTTGATAGAACACCAAATATATTTCTATAAATCCATTGAGGAGTATACTTACAATAATAATTTACAAACCTATCGTAAGTGTGAAATTTCATAAGTATAAATCCATTTGAGTTGAACTCTTTATATTGAGTTGTAGTCTTTCTCTTTTTCTTTCAATTGACTTCCCAGATCTCTAACAATGATTAATTGTATTTAGGACCCATATTACTATATTATCATTGTAGATTTTAATATTCATGACATGCATGACATTTAAGAGGGAAGTTGTTTGTAGTCTACTTGCAATATCATTGCATTATTTAGTATATTAAAAACGACTTAAATTTTAGTTTAGATAGTAGGTATGTATAGCTATTCCATTATGGTTTTATCAACTATATTTTTCCTATATAAATGTTGTTAAATTTCATTGAATAATTTATTCTCAAGAATTCACCTTTCATTCTAGTATAAGAGTAGACAATGAGAAATATATGATCTTGTGCTTGTGATAGTGGTTTGAGAAGAAAAATGTGGGATAGAAAAATATGGTTGTTGGAGACATGGCTTATGGTCTAGGTCAAGCAAGCATCTAATGATGATGATCTCAAGAGAATGTGGAAGGGGTTCTTCTATTGTGTTTGGTACATCAACAAGTGCCTCATCTAGGTTGATGTCATCGAGAATCTCACTTCCCTAATTCAAACCCTTGACCTCCTAATTTCCACCCAATATGTGCAGGTATTTCTCCTCATACATGCTTTAATGATTTTTTTGCAAAAAATGACGTGGGAGAAAAATATATGTTTTCACTTCAGATTACCCCACTATACGCTGAAAGGGTAATAATTTGGTGATGTTTTTTTATCAAATGGTCATTTCTATGCCTTTTGTGCATACTTCTACTTCTATGATTGACTAGTGTAGCTAAAGCACCTTTATCCAATTGTTATACTTTTGATAAAAGTGGCCACATTCATGATTTTATTGAGATTTCCAAAGACCTTTGAGACTTGGAGATAAAATTATATAATGATGTATAGAGACAATAAAATGAGGAATATAAATTTTTCATATTTTTCACCATCTAATTACTTTGTCCCTGAAAATGGAAATGCAATCTTTGGTTTGAGAATATTATTTCAGAAATTTGTAGTATTTTGAGCATTATGGAAATAACTAGGATAGTTTAATTATTTTAATTGTTCGAATATAGCTATCTACAAAGATGAAATTGGTTATATATATAGTTTTTCCTATAATTCTATTATTTGTAAAGTAATTGTTGAGTTAGCACTAGATCATGTGGTTAGACTACTTATAGAACTATGTTTCCCTACTAAAATATAGGGCAATGAAGGAACTATAGAAAGGAAAAATCTAAGATGGTACCATAAAATAATGTTACCTAAAATATGATTTCATGCATCATTATTTGTGAACCTAACAATCTCTCTAAAATATAAGCATGAATCCAACAAATAGAAATTAAATTTCTACAATCTAACCACTAAGAAAGAACAAGCTTATAGGGATCCCATAAGTAATCAAATCTAAATGTAGTACCTTGGCCTCCATTACACTAGCATTGACCTCCTCTCTAGAATTTGCATGAAATTTTAACCATCTTTACCATTTAAATCCATGTCTCCTTCATAATCATAGTATTTGGCCTTGGTTGTTAAATAAGATCTTCAGTAGCCTTTTATTGAAGGGTGTTTCTTAAACCGCTAGAGTTCTAAGGGGTTTGTAGAAATATATATTTTTATTCTTATCTTGATAGAACACCAAATCTATTCCTATAAATCTATTGAGGAGTATACTTACAATAATAATTTACAAACCTACTATAAGTGTGAAGTTTCATAAGTATATATCCATTTGAGTTGAACTCTTTATATTGAATTTTACTCTTTACTTTTTCATTTTAATCGACTTCCTAGATCTCTAACAATGATTAATTGTCTTTAGGATCCATATTACTATATTATCATTGTAGATCTCAATATTCATGACATGCATGACATTTAAGAGGGACATTGTTTGTAGTATGTACTTGGAATAACATTACATTATTTAGTTCTTAAACAACCACTTATTTTAGTTTAGATATAAATTATGTATAGCTATTCCATTATGGCTATACCAACTATATATTTCATATATAAATGTTGTTAAATTTCATCAAGTAATTTATTGTCAAGAATTCACCTTTCATTCTAGTACCAAAGCAAACAATGAGTAATATATGATCTTGTGCTTGTGGTAGTGGTGTGAGAAGAAAATGTGGGATGGAGCACTAAGATTGTTGGAGTCATGGCTGATGGTGTAGATGAGGCGAGTATCTGATGATGATCTCAATAGAATGTGGAAGGTGTTCTACTATGTTTGGTACATGAATAAGTTCCTCATCTAGGCTGATGTCATTGAGAATCTCACTTCCCTCATTCAAACCCTTGACCTCCTGATATGTAGGTATTTCTCCTCATACATGCTTTAATGAATTGTTTGCAAAAATGATGTGCGAGAAAAATATATGCATTCACTTCAGATTACCCCACTATACGTGAAAGGATAATAATTTGGTGGAGTTTGCTATCAAATGGTCATTTTTATGTCTTTTGTGCATACTACTAAGTATTCAATCCTTCAAGGAATCCATTGAAGGGTGATGAGTTGGATGTCATGTTTTATCTTGTGTAGTTACTGTCAACATAATTAGTTTCATAATGATATATTAAGATTAGAGTTAGAAGCATGACTAATATTGAAGAGATGTTGTTGAAGGTCTATAGTATGTATCTAGCTCTCTCCTAATATTCTTGATAATATATGTGTTGTTGAAAGGAAGTTCTGGTCTCTACATGTTGTTCAAATGTTTCTAGTTCAAGAAGTTGCATGGAAGTCTATTCGAAGAATGCTCTGCATTCCTTTGTTGTTGTAATTATAGTCTTGTAGTTTGGTATTCAATGTTAGTGTAGTATGTACATTGTATTCATATATTTTCAAGTCACCTATGTTGCCAAGTAGGTTTCTATGAATTGCAAAAGGTTGGTAGTGTTGTTGGTCATGCAGACTGGTCTGAGAAATGCTCTATATTTCTCTACATTCATGTCTCTAGTCCTAAAATTTGGTGAATATTCTCTTAATGATTGTGCAATGTTTCAGTTCTGCTTTTAGGTCTCAAAGTGGTCCACAAGTTAGAACTACTAGTGCTACATCATTTGGTTATGTATCCTATATTTCCTGAATAAATTTATGTACCTATGTGATCTATTGTGGCTGTTGATGGCATGAAAATATAAAAATGGTGTATGAAAGTGATGTTCGATGTCCAAGAAACATCCCAATGTGATCCACATGTTGCTAATTGGTTGCTTTGGTACCACATTGTGTCTTGAGTTATCTTTTTGGGTTATTTGTTGTTATCATGTCGATAAGGGTTGTTCCTTTTCTTGGGCCATGTGCTTGGGGGGTTGTGCCAACAATGAAAGATGTATCATGATAGATTTTGGTCCTAGAACCTATCCTTTTTGAGACCATATCAAGTAAATTCAATTGAAAGAGTTCTTATGAGCCAATTGGTTATGTGTTTCAATGTTTCTTCCAACCATTTCCTTGATGTCATATTAGGTTGATGTGCACTTGTGGGTAGATCATTTTGGATCACACTGAAAGAAGTATTAAGATTGTTTTTGTCCTATCCTCAGGATAGGACCACATCATGCTTTGTTGACTAACCAGTTGAATTCATTGTTTATTCTCTTTTTGGTGGACCTGATTAAAGAATTAAAGTGTTGCAATGGATATAAATGCAAGATCATTTCAGATGAAACAAGGGTGGAGAAGTGTACAAGTACAAAGAATTATGTGTGAATCATATTGAATATCTAGTAGAGATAGTGCTAAATATTTGGAGAGAAAAGGTCAATTGTGCTTAGATGCCTCAGTCATAGAGAGTTGTGTTGGAATTCTTTGTAATTCTCTTTAAATCATATTGTATCTTTCTCTGAGATAATGAATCGCATAAAGTCCTTATATCTTGCTCTCGGAGTTGGTTGGTACTTCAGTGCTACAAGTAATTTTGTATCTTTCTCTAAGGCAGTGAGCCTTCTTGCAAGTCTTTTGGCAGTGGGCCTTATATTGTGAGTTGACCCTCACCACGGTTATTCCCTCCTTGGGTTTTCCACATAAATTTGATGTCTCTTTGTGCATGTGTGTTCTCTTTTTGCTTCTAATCTGATTACTACTATATCTTTCATTGGAAAGTTGGTTGAAGGTGTTAAAGTTTCTAATTGCTATAATCTATTATGTTATTTCTTTGTTTAAAGTTTTATCTTTATCTGCTAAGGGATTTTGTGTTTTGCTGAAAATTTCAAGTTCCGAAAGGGTTTAAGTAGACTAATTCAACCCCCTTCTTAGACTCCAAAAGTGTTCAACAATTGGTATCAAATCCAAGTTCCTCTAAAGAAGCTTAACCGCTTGAGGCGAAGATCCAGAATGGCACATGAAGTCTCCAACAAGTGTCATAAGTTTGATGGGACAAATTACTCAATCTAGAAGTTGATGATTGAGAACCACCTAGACTCTCTAGGGTTTGGTGTATAGAAAGTTGTCAAAAATGGATATACTACTACTACTGCTCCAATAAATCCTACTAAAATGAAATTGTATGATTGCAATAGCAAGGCTAAGAATGCTCACTTGTGTGGTTTATCTAATTTAGATCTCTTAAAGGTGATGAATTGAAAATCTACTTAGGAAGTCTAGGATAAGCTTTGCAACATCTATCAAGGAGATACTAAAGTAAAAGAAAAAAGATGCAGATCTTCAAAAGTAAATTTGAGTCTCTAAAAATGGTTGGGGATGAAAATATTTCAAGCTATATGCTCCAGGTGTAGGAAGTAGTATCTGGTATCACTGTACTTGGTGGAAAAGTAAAGGAAAGAGATATTGTGGAGAAAGTTTTGAGACATCTCCCTAGATCTTATAGTTATAAGTTATCTGCTATTAAAGGATACAAGGATTTGGATTAGTAATCTATGGATGAAACATTTGGTGCTCTCACAACCTTTGAAATGAGAGAATTTGATAATGATATTCCAATGAAGGAAGCTACCTTCCAAATTGTTAGCGAATGGATTAGTCTTTAGAAATATATCTTAAATTATTAACTCAGTAGCCCATAATGCACTGGAACCAAGCCACTAATAGCTTCAAAAATGTCACAATTGCATTTGTGACTTTCCTTTGAATTTTAGAGGTAGAACTCCCTCATATGATTTAATTAATAATCAATGTGCTTTTAACCAGAAAGCAATAAAGGTGGCTAACATTAGCCCATAAAAATGAAGCTAATGTGAAATAAGCTTCAGGAAAGTCATTAATCAACTAGCACATAGATTAGAATGACAAATGACCATTTAAATAGAAATGAAAGGATTCATAATTGCAATAAATGAATAAATGTAGAAAAATGGATTTCTCATAGAAAATATGCTCTACGTACACACAACACAAAGATTAGTATGATTAATGCCACATTCAAGACTCACAATTCACAGATCATGAGTTATTACAACATGAATTGAATTAAAACCAAAATAAATTGTTCCTCTTGGTTACAACACAATGCACTCTCAAGAATTCGGACCCTCACTGAATTGTTCTCCACCCAGATATAGGGGTATTCCTCCTTTCTTTTATGGTTACTAATAAGTTGCTAAACATAACAATGTTTTCTTGCTATTTAATTGTCCATTCAAAAAATTGATGGACAAAAAGGATTAATGATCAAAATGATTACATCACCAATGATATGACTTTAGGTGATAACCGAACGTTTCTTGTTTTAAATTCTGCTTGTGGTCATCAATTCTTGTGTAGTTAGCATGCTTCACAAACCACACATTAAATTGCTATCTCAGAGGTGCAATGGAGCCACACATGCAAACAATCCAACTGGAAAATCAATTGGGAACATTAATTAAATCTTGGTCACATCAGTAGTTAATCCTAACTGTATTACCATCCTATCAACCTTAAGGAATACCAGTTCGAATGTCTCACCAATTTTCTATAAATTCAATAAGCATGACCACACTTCACCATCCTAAAGCATCCAACATGGTGGGTGCTTAGAGTGATGGATTTTCCATGAATGACTTCATAGTCATTGAGTAAATTGAGTGCAGTGCCCTCTTTAGGTGGCTATTCGACTAGCTAAGAGAGATCTTTGTTTTCCAGAGCGAGGTAGAAGAGGATGTGTTGCACAATATACTGGGAGAAGTATTCTTGAATCAGGTGCATGTCACAATGCCATACTTCTCGAGCATTTTGTGTACACCATTATTCACACCTCTAGATAGCGAGATTGGGGAATGAGGGCAATGGAGCGCCTGGTTAGGCCCAAGTTCCATCATAGAGTTAATGTAGCCATCACTGGGCTCAACAACTATTGACGGAGTGGACTGGTTGGTGACACCATTTGCATTGCAACTGCAACTTAGAATGAAGCCACTAAAGTTGTGACCCTTCTTCATGCAGGGCTGGTGAGGAATGACATGGGGTTGTTTTCCCAATTCTTGTAATCTCATGAAAATATGTTGTCACCCTCCCAGATAGAATGCCTCCAAGTGGTGGTGGAAGGAATCTGTGTGCTTATGTTTGTTTTGTGTGCCTAAGAAAATGTCGTTTTGGTGTTCCTATTTTGTAATTGAATGTAACAAATTTTGTAATTCCCTTGATATATATATATAAAATAAAATTACAATGTTTTAATACTCTAGTGTTTGCATTCTTTCTAAGCAATTCTATCTTTTAACTTCATTTGCTACATCTTTAATGGCATCCATGTGTATTTATCTTTGCATCAATGGGATTGTCATTTGAACCTGGAATGCATCTTTAACAAAAACCAAATGTATGGTCATTCTCTTAGTTTCTTTGAAAAAATTTCTTGAGGTGGTAAAATGAAAATTTCATAAAACTAGGCAAAACACCGCTGATGGTTTTAAAAACCACTTCAACTCTCACTCAGAATTGAAAAATTTTGAAGCTTTGTCACTAGCAGTCTTTTCGGCCAGTTCATGAACTTTGAGTACAGATCGCCAGTCCCCCAAATTAAAGACTTAGAGTGCTTGGGAAGTTAGGACAATCTCACAATACACTGCCCATGAGAAAATAGAAAAAATTAATGAGAGGTGGTAAAAGGGGGAGTTAGATGAACTAATCATCACCGCTCGAGTTAGCAACACTTCATAAAACACTGCCTGACTTATAGAATTAACTAAAAATTTGAATGGGGATGTCAATTTTGGGAGCTATGACCAAAATTAAGGTAAGAGGGACTTTGGCTAGGGACAAGAATTAAAAAGGATGTAGCAAGGGACCTAGAGATGTTATGACCATTCCTACATCCATTGGGCATGGAGTCGAGGAAAGGAGAGGAGCAAAACCAAAACCAAACAACCAAACAAGCACAACACAAATGACACACCAAAATACAAATATGTATAGGGTAGGATGAAACCTACCAAGGAAAGAGAAAGGGATCACTCACACGAAACCATTAACAGACTGAGAAAAGAATGACCCAGACCTGATAAGGCCTATCAATGCATGTAGCTTCTGAAGTAAGGTAGAACTTAGAATTACCCAAACATGGGAACCATAGAAGAAGAATCCAGTACTTTTAGTGTCTCCAAACAATCATTTTTCATCATAGATCTCTTCCTAATGTAAAAAGTCCCACCTTGAAATGTCTGGACTAACTGTGACTCCTTCCTAAGACTTAATCACCTGAATAATCTCCTACCTTTGTAACAAATTTAAATCTTTTTGGATTGCTACATTATCACAACTTTTTAACTTGCACGAGTCATTATATCATTACCACAACTATCCTATGACTCCATTTCATTTTGATCCTCAAATGTTGTGGAGTCTTCCCCCTCACTTTCAACTAAAAAACAAACAATCTCTCTTGCTAACAAATCTAGCAAACAAAAACCTGAATCCTTAAACAGAAAATTATCATGAATTTCAAAGGGCTCATAAAAAATGAATAGAGGGTTGGAATTGGTCAACCACTTTACTCCACCTTCTGCATTCTCTCCTAAAGGATCTTCGTTATCCTTCTCAATTGAACATGTTGTTTCAAAATTTTCAAAGGTAAATGCTTCATATTCTAGAATGAAAAGAGAGTCTAACGCTTGACCTTCTTCAACAGAGTCACAAACAAGTGAATTATCCTCAAGGGAGGAAGGAGAAATAAATTGAAATGTGGTGGCATACCTTTCCCATGGAGACTAGTCCTCATCATCATTTGATGAGATGAGACCATCCTCTACTTCAATTGAGGTATTTAAACTATATGCCTAGGCATACCAAAATTGACTTTCCTTCCTTTCATCTTCTTTTCTTTCATGCAGGGGTTGTAATGCCATTCAATATTGTCAAATTCATGTTTTCAGTAGTAGGTCGAGGTTGATTTGTAACATTTAGGGGTCTAAAGAATTTGAAAACAGGTGATGAGCAGAAAACAATAGGCTTATTAGCATTATCCAACTTCCATTTTCCCACCGCAATTAAATCGTTTTCAATAATTACCGATTCAAACTAGCCCTGTTCAATCCCATAGATTTTATCTCTTTTTAAAATGAGTTAGAAACCAGGATCAAGTGCATAAGTAAATACATGAAACTAAATTATCTTGCTCAGTTGTTCTGTGGTGGGAATCCATTGGAGAGATTCATTAAAATGATATACAAAATCTTTCATAGGCTCTTTCCTTTCTTTCACAATCTGAAATAATTGTTGTAGCAAGGCAGGAACATCAATAGGACTCTTGAGTGTTAGAGAAATATTTTATGAAGGATATTCCAACCTAGAGGAATTTCATCAATAACAATATTTTCTCATTGAAAGTCTGTCACCTTCAAACTTCACATCCCCATTTGCCTGAGAACCAAAATGAACCAAAATTGAAAATTAAATGAAAATCTTTTTGGTGGATGAGGATAACCCATTCGCCTAGCTACATCAAAATTTTGAATGAATTTTTAAAATAAAAAAATATATAAATAATTTCAATTGAATTTATAAATTGTATCATTGTCTTTAGTTTTAGCGATGAAAAATATGCATATTTAAACTATAAGCAACTTAATGAAATCCACAAGTTTATAATTATTAAAATTATATAAAGTTAAGGGACAAGCTTATAACTAGGGGAGAGGGGGCCATAGTGGAGTGGGCTTCAATAGTGGGGAGAGTAGTAGTCCTCAGTGGGCCTCATAGTGGAGCATCTTAATATCCAATTGCAAAACACTTTTTGTCCATAAAGTACACAAATTGACATATCATGTGATGCCACATTGGCACACCAATAAAACATGACATAGTGCACCATATCAGTCTCTTTTATTTTTAGTGTTTTTAATACCTTAACAAAAAGCATGCTGATGTGACATCATATTTGATGATGTGACCCTAAAATTAATTTTTTTAAGCAGGTGAGTTGCCAAATAAATTGTTGTACAAAATTGGCACTGATTAGAAATTCCATGTAGAATTTTGAGAAACACAAAGTTAGAGAGCTCCAATATAGGCCCCTCTCCCCTATTGTGTGTTTTCCATGAAATTATAGAAATGTTTTAGAGTGAGAAAGTATGTAGTTTAGATGGCTAATACTAGCATACATATATTATATATTAATATATATACAATACACTGAGAGTTTTCATTCTCTAATTTTCTTTTTTTGATTGATTTATCTTTGTGATCAAATCTTTGATTTCTCTTTGTGATCAAATCTCTTCAATTTGATTTTTTTTCATCAAATCTCTTTTATTTAATTATATTTTAAGTAATATATAAATAAACAATAATATAATTTATATTATTAAATGTATTTAAAAGTTTAGTTATTTTATTTTTAAGAATCATTTTATAGGTATTTTAAATATTATATTTTACTATTGAATATTTAAACTTAATTCTTTTGATTTTTTTTATAATCTCTTAGATTGAGTAGACCTACAAAAGATTAAATTATATTAGGATTATATTAATAGTGGATAAAAAATGGAGAAGAGATAGAATGATTATTCTTTGCACTTGAAAACCCAAAAGTATATCTACTATTTTGAGAGATGTAAAGTAGTCTAAAGATGTATCTATAGATTGACTTAGCAAAATTTCATAAATTTGATTAAGAGTATTTGTCTAGCTTGATATTTACTAACACATGCATCTTATGTAGCAAATCCCATAGAGCACTCAACTATTCCATCGTGCCAAAAACTAACAAAAAAGGAACCTTGGAGTTGATTGATTATTGGGATTGATCATCTTCTCAAGAGAAGTAGAGTGTTCTTTATTCTACTTGATGTTGGTGGTGTCAAAAGAGCCATCAACAAATCTCACATGCCTTCGCACATTTAACTTATTGAGCATAAACTCGACCTTGTATTACACAAACAAAATAGATTACATGACATATATTGTCTTAATGAGGATTAGTATATGGACTAGTTCACAGATTTTGGACATATAAATCAAGTGTATCGAAACATGCACATATAAGAGTGAGTTATGATATTAATCATATGATCATGTGTAAATAAGAGTTAAATAAAACCCATATAAATGAGCTCAACTATATTCTATAGAAATAGGGCATTTACTTTAAAGACATTACATCAAAAAATGAATAAAATTAAATAGAAAAATTATCATGATACATTTTTCACCATTATCTTTTAACTCAATTTTAAACAACCACAAAACATACACATATAGTATACTTAGTGTAAATTACCCCTTTTCCAATACTTCATATTTTCACATACTTAATTTTTTATCCATAATATAATTCCTAATCTTTATATTGTAACTTATAGAACCACATATCAGCCCAAAAACATGCACCCCACATGGTGAAGTTGCTAATGAAGATTGTATCTTAACTTTACTAAATAGAATATTCAGGGAAAATTAGATGACGTCATTGAGGAAAAAATAATGGCTCTACTCAGCCCTTTGTCTTTTGTTTTCCATAATCATTGATGGTTTTCTATTATTACCATGAAGCCTTACTAAGACTAGAAATTAGTTGATCCTAAAATCCCTTTTAATAGCAGAACTTGTAAATAGGTTCTATTGACGTAATATGATTGGGAAAAAAGAAAAACCTTACAAAAGGTTGATCATTCTTATCCATTGAATAGATCAGATAGTGCATTCACTGCTTCATGTGAAAGATCTTCCTAATTATGGAAACAAAAAATATTTGAAAATATCTAAGCCACAGTAAGAATCATAGTTTTATATATTTAAAAATTGTACAAATTAATTTGCTAGTTGCCACTATAGTAACACAAAAATACATACCTATCGTTGTTAACATTTTGATTATGCTCACATCAAATGTGTCGCTCTTTTACAACTGTTAAATGTTGTACATAACATCTTTTCTACATGACCAACTTTGTGTCTACTCACACCAAATGCATGGTTGCTTTTATTGCTTTTAGCTCTGTAACCACCATCATTGAAAATTGTGCAATCAACTTTTCAAGAGATTACACAACTAGGACTTCAGCCACAACTATGTGAGATTCAATCTCTCCTCTCAACAAGGGGAGGCTCCCTTCTTACAATTAGAAACCAACTAGAGTATTTATAGAATATTTATAGTATTTACGAAGTGGGGGGTGCGTGTCGCATTCATCATTATCTCTTTTTTCAGAGAAGA
>VDFB02373365.1:353377412-353397010 GCA_007258455.2 Sequoia sempervirens
TTGACACTAAACTAGGGTTACATATCAAGTATGAACTGGAGTTTGACACAAAAAGGAATGAATACAAACCTTTTAATAAATAATTAACACAGGTTTTAGACTAAGGTTACAAAATGACAAACCCTTGACAATATTACAGTCATTGTTTTAACTTAAACACAAACATTACCACAGTATTAACAAAGAAGAAACTCGACATGACACTACATTAAAAACATGTCAACTTTCTTTAACCAAAGTATGGAACTGTGCTTATCACTCAACAGAGACAGAGATAACTAAACCAAACAATATTATCACTGCTCAACAAAAACCCCAAAACTGAAAAGCAAAATCCCATAACCCTTGCTTTTTCATTTTTGAAACAAAACAAGTATTAAGGAATGAAGACAACTATTCCTCTGTATTTCTGTCACAAACCACCATGATCCTAGTAACCATTCAAGGCAGTTGACTCCTCTTCAAATCAAACTCAGCATCCCGTCAACTTTCTTTAAGCAAAGTATGGAACTGTGTTTATCACTTAATCGAGACAAAGATAACTAAACCAAACAACATTATCACTGCTCAACAAAAACCCCAAGACTAAAATGCAAAAACCCATAACCCTTGCTTTTTCATTTTTGAAACAAAATAGGTATTAAGGAATGAAGACACTTGTTACTTTGTATTTTTCTCACAAACCACCTTGATCTTGGTAACTATTCAAGGTAGTTGGCTCCTCTTCAAAATCAAATCAAACTTAGCATCCCATGCCCTAGTGAGGGTTTTTCAAAAATGAAATGATAAAATACCTTCAAAACAAGCTTCAGACATTGTAGTAGACTTCCTATGAAGAGTGTCGTTGCCCCTGAAGGAGGCACAAGGATATTAAGGCAAGGGGAAAGCAAATAAAGGGGTCTACAGATTAACAAAATCTGACAATATAAGAAAGAATAAGAATATCAATACACAAAGGGAATGAATTTAGCAAGAAAGAAACAAATGTTTACCTGCAAATAAATCACAACCATTTTCCTAGCTTCGTGTACCCTGTGTAGGAAGCCAATTCTGTATATGCAGAAAAAGCTAGTGATGTAGCCACTGATGTTGTGGAAATGACAGAACCCCAGCCGCCATGGTGAGTGTGTCACATGGGAAACACCACCAACTAGCGCCATGCCCTCAACAGGTAGCAGCTAAAACCCCCCTCTCTTCGAGCCATGGCGGCGCCCATGAGTAGATGCAGGTTAGGGCGAGAGAAAAAGAGATGTCGAGGGAACTTCAGCATTTGTGCAACATGCAAGAAGGGACTTGTATAGTACATAGCCCATTCATGCATAAAGAAACCACGGGCTGCCCGCTTAAACTCACACGGGGGAACTGCCTCTATCCAATTCAAAAAATAGAGAGAAAAATTAATGAAGCATCGCATGGCCTGTCCCAAATATTTTTAATAAAAATCCGTCATTTTATCCGACTGGGAGCTAGAGGGCAGAAGGGCTGAAAATGGAAAAGACTGACAAAAATTTCGAGCAAAAGACAAATAGCCTATCGACTTATATTCAATCTAAATACAACTATATATTTGAGTTCTGATCATGATGCTGTTATTGAAGAAGAAAATAATATCCACGACATCCCATTTTCTAATTTAAGGTTTACCAACACTTATCAAAAGCAAGTTTTAGATGATTGATATTGTGAAGTTAAAGGAGTTGTGAATCCCTTTCCTAACACGGATTTAACAATTTCAAGTTGCAAAGATCTCTCACGTTAACTGAGGACAAAAGAGAATCGAAAATTTAGGAACTTTATTAACCTCCTCCGAATCACTGATTCAAGTTGCGAAGGCCTTTCTAAATGTCGATGAAGGATTTTGAGCGAGGTAAAGGTTTTTAGAAAGCATAATCAAAATTGAAGTTGTGAAAGGTACACTAAACACTGACAAAGCCAAATATGACAAAGACCATCGGTTTCCTTAAACAAGTTTGCAACCATATTCTAATGCATATAATGATTCCAAAGGCTATCAATGAGTTGATCAATGTTGGCAACTTTGAAATGGTTACCGATCTTCTCCAATATGTTGATATAGCATGGTCATGATAAACATTGACAATTTCAAATTAATTGGCAAGCATTCTGAGTTGGTCGATAGCTTTAGTATCAGATGTTTTAAATGAATTGATAAGCATTGCCAATAGAATGACGATCATTGTATTTGGTAGCTATTATAACTAACATATAATGTATTAAGCCTATAATCTTTCATTATATGTATTGAAATTATTCAAGATAGCGCGACAAAAGTATAAGCAAGGTGAGTGAACTATTTGACATAGTGCCTCAAAGAAATGTGGTCTTGTGGAACACAACTAATGCAATTTATAACTACTTTCAAGAAAATTCAACTTGGGATGATGTAATTGAATGCACATGTTAATCGGGAAAATCTAAGTGATCGTGGTGCACTTGATGAGGACTATCTTAAACTTGCGAAGTTGGCAGCTATGGCTGTAGACTTTCCAAAAACAGAAATGGCACCTATGATGCCACACCATCTGAGAGCCAGGAAATATCCAAATTTTATGGACAAAGAGGATTTGGTTTCTTATAGGTTTGAGAAGATTTTAGGTACACTGTATCTTAAAGTGCTAGATATATTTTAAGAAGAGTTTGATGAACAAAATATTGCATTGACCTTACAAATGCTTCTAAGACATAGCCTTATGACAATGATTTAGGAGTCAGCGGATTTCAACAATATGTTGAAGAAGCTTGGCAATACAAATATTCTTATATAGACAACTTAAGGCTTTGTTATGCCAATTAAATGTTAGAAAGAAAGCACAGGTGGTCACTGGAAAGATTTCTTCCTTCTCCAAATACAATAGTAGGCCACAAGATGAAATTTAAAGAAAAGACTGTAGCATGCACACAGAGCTTTGGAAAAAGTGTTCCGATTGATTTTTGAAGCTCAATGAATTTCTAGAAGTTGGAGCCTTCTGAGCAGTCTAAATATGAAGCCAAATGTTGCATGGCCCAAATCAGAATCTGAGATTAAATAGGCAGTTTCCCATGGCAGTGATCTGTCGAGAAGAGGCAGTTGGGTTTATGAATATGTTGTTGGGATTAAACTGGTGGTCCCTGCGCTTGCTTCCCAAGGCTATGCAAAGCTCATCACCTTGACCGAATCAAATTCAGATCTTAAAGTTGCCAAGATATCTCACGGAATGCTTGGAGAGATCTCAAAAAAAATATTCACACTATTGCCAATGTTCAAGTGCTCATTTTCAACCAGTGTGAAAGATGATAATGATCTAGAAAAAGAAATCGAGAGTTTCCTAAGAGCCAATGAATATATATCTATAAATTGGTTTCCCTCAAATGGGAGGGCAATTTTCCTAACCAATCATGAGCATTGAAACAACGTGTTTCCATCTATAAAAGAACCCATAATTTCGCGTCGATTATGGATATCCAATGTATGTGTTTTTACCGACTCGCACCAAATAACAAACTAATAATTAAATCCAGGGTGAAGATCGATAGTTATTTGGGAGTTGTTAACCATGCATTTGACACCGATAAAGGTTGTCAATGCATCTTCAGATGCCGACAAGAATGAAAAGTTTGTTTTTGATGACACTTCCAAAACCCACCAGCAACTCTTCATAGGTGGTTAAGTTTTATTAAAATGTCGATATAGACTTCGATGTTTCCCACACCGATAAACTTTGATTTGGACGCCAAAGAAAAAAGATTTAAAGTGCATGTCGACTTCACTTAACCATCCATGCTCCTCCAAAGTATCAACTACCATTCGCCATGATTTGCATATAGACGGATGTTATAATT
Source organism: Sequoia sempervirens (assembly GCA_007258455.2). NCBI lineage: Eukaryota > Viridiplantae > Streptophyta > Pinopsida > Cupressales > Cupressaceae > Sequoia > Sequoia sempervirens. The sequence goes on from VDFB02373365.1 coordinate 353,381,253, forward strand.
GCAACTGCCATTATAACTAGTTTATCTATCTTATATATAAATTAAGATGTTTTAAATATGTTTATTTTTTGTGGGTGGGGGCCTTAGTTCGGTTGGCTAAATCTTTTCTATTGTAGGAGGTTGGTCACGAGGTCTAGTTTCCCCCACCCCCATGGTACCAGAGGGCGTGTCGCACCAGCACCGCCGGTCACGTTAAAAAGTTTACCAGGTACATTGTAGTGTATAGGGGGTCATGCTACCAAATTCTTGTAGTCTAAGAAAAAAAGATGTTTATTTTTATTATAATATAATATAAATAACATAAATATTACATTTAATATATTATTCTTATTGTTATTATATTAATGTTGTTATTGTATTATTAATAAATTATTATATTTTTATTATGCTATATTATATTATTAGTTTATTAGTTATAGTATTATATTAATATTATCATATTAAATATTGTATTTTTTTAATAAAAAAAGGGGAAAAAACTTTATTGAAATTCACAAAAAGAGGATTACATAAAATCCAAGGGTCGGGGCCCCAAAAAAACACAAGAAGCAAATAAACAAAGCAAGAAACATTAGTATCATTTGTCGTTACCATCTCGATCTTCGGCAATGATCCTCTCCAAGTCATGATGGAGCTCCAGGGAAACCTTCTCCCACCTATCAATTTTCCAACCATCAAGATTCTCAGAAGCCCACTCAGCCAAATAGTTAGTTGACCTATTCTATTCTCTTGGAGTATGGACAAAGAAACCATCTCCATCACATAACTAATCTACAAAATCTGTTGCACCATCCTAGCCAGCTACCAACTAACATCAAACATCGTCCATTTATTTATCAAACCAATAAGAACATGTGAATTAGATTCATAGATAACCCTGCGCCAACCCAAAGCATAAGCCTACTCTAAAGCATAGATGATCACCACACCTTCAATAAGGTTGACAGACTACATCCCTTCATGAACTAAAAAGAAGAAAACCACTGAACCCAAACAATCCCTACCAGCTCCTCCAATCCTAGCAGGCCTAGGATTGCCTCTTGAGGAACCATCGGTATTGATCTTCAAAATTCGAATTGGAGGGGGCAGCCACCTACCCATCCTTTGAACTTTTTATTTCCCTTGTCTTCCTCTCTTGATGCAAGCCAAAGCCGAATACAACCCCTAGATCTCCAATCTATCCACCTTCTCAGCATCCCCTTTATCTAAACGAAACACCACATCACTTTTAGTTTCCATCGTCTCCTGAATCATACCCCTAATTATAAGCCAAACTTGTTGGATCAACAACTTTTGACCACGAAAAATTATGCAGTTTCGTTCCAACCAAATCTTCCATAGTATGAAGGTAGGCCCAACATACCACACCTCCTACAAGAAAGATGTCATAGAAGGTCAACCTAAACTATTTCAGAACTCCACTAGGGAGGAAGCATGAACATAGGGGCTTTTCCAAACATCCCACCAAAAAGGCCAAAGTTGCAAAGCAAAGGGACAATAGAAAACAAGTGAGAAAAATCCTCAACCCCGCACAAAACACAGATAGAAGGGCCCTGGAATCCCCTCTTCTGAATATTATCCCAAGTCAAGCACCTATTCCAGACCAAATTCCAAATAAAGCAATTACACTTTGGCCAGGAAAACTTGTTCCACACTCTCTTCCACCAGTTAACCTCCACCTTGTCCATCCTGTGAGATAACAACCCCTGATATCTAGAAGCAATAGTATATACACCCTTAGCATTAGGAGACCAAGAAAGAACATCCCCCTCCTGGAGGGAACTACACCATCTATTAGAAAGTATTTTGTGCAGCTAAGCACATTCCTCCTCCATACCGACATCAAACCACTCATTAGGATTATTCCATCTCACCACCATCAACTGATCATGAGGAGATGAAGACTTAAAGTCACTCACCCTTGACCATCCAGCCTCAAGGAATCTCTAACACAAAGTCAAAAAATTCAAAAACTAAGCAACAATGGGAGGAAAACCATCCCAAGAATCAGACCAAAAATGAGCCTATGTCCCCCTTTTGCAAATCCAAAATAGGTCATCCTTGATGAGTGCAACACCTTTCTTGAGTGTACCCCAAATCATCAAACCTTTCCCCACCAGGTGATACCGAGGAATATCCATCTGTGGGATCCCCAAGAAATACTTATGAGATAAGATTTTAGCCCAAAGCTAATCCTGCTCCACACACCAACACTAGTACAACTTAACAGCCAATGCCACTCTAGACACAGATGGCTATCTTAACTCAAGACCTCCAAATTGCTTCAAGCTACAAATAGTGTCCCATCTAACAATGCTCGATTTAGAGCAAATCGAATTGCCAACCCATAAAAACTACCTAGCAACAGAATCAAATTCCTTAAAAAAATTCACTGGGGCCACCTGAATCATACATCTATATATGGGGAGAGCCTACACCACAAACTTGACCAATTGAACTCAACCCACAAAAGACAACCATCTATGTATCTAATGATTAACTTTCACACAAAATTTGTCCAAAATATTCTACCAAGAATTCATGGGCGGTCTTCCAACAAAGATAGGAATACCAAGATAAGTCAAAGGGAGAGACCCAATCTGAAATCTCAATATATGAGAAAGCCTCCTCTGAGTGGGCCTCAAAGTATTGAAGAAAAAGATAGAGGATTTATTTTCATTGATCAATTGACCTGATGCAATAAGATAAACATCCAACACCTTGTGCAAATTTGTAGCTTCCTTGATTGAAGCCATACCCATCAACGCAGTGCCATCCACAAACTGCAAATGAGACTACAATGGTAAACCACCTCCCCATATCCATCCCAAAATGATCCCCAACTCCACATGCCTTCTCATCAAACGACCCAGACCTTTAGCAAGAAGAAGAAACAAGTAAGGAGAGAGGGAGTCTCCCTAACGCAGACCCCGAGAGGCACCAAAAAGTTTCGAGTGCTCCCCATTTATTAACATGGAAAAGGAATCTGAAGTAGCACAACTCATAACCCATTGAATCCATTCCTCTCCAAAACCAAATCACCAAGAATTTTCTGAAGGAAGGACCATTGAACTATGTCATATGCCTTAGCCATATCCAGCTTGATAAACATAACCATATCTTTGGAGCTAGCCATAGAATGAATGGTTTCTACTGCGATAACCACCCCATCCATAATTTTCCAACCCACTACAAAACCACTCTGTTCCTCAAAGATAAACACTTTAAGTCACTTTTTCAACCTATCAACAATCAATTTAGAGATAATTTTATAAATCACATTGCAAAAGGAGATAGGATGAAATCACCTTAACCTATCTACCTCCTTAGACTTGGGGATGAGAGGCAAGGATTGTGAAATTTAGATCTTGTAATATTTGCTTATTCGACTGAGACTCCTGCACAACCGCTAACAAGTCCAGTTTGATAATATCCCAGAATTCTTGAAAGAACTCAGTCAGGAATCCATTAGGGCCTGGAGCATTCCCCTTCTTCATCTGAAACACTATCCCCTCTAGCTCTTCAAGCGAGACACTACTCATAAGATGCTCATTCATCTCTCTAGAAACCAAAGAAGGGATACACGAAAGGACCTGAAATTCCTCATCAAAACCCCCATATGCCTCCTCCCTAAATAAAGAAGTAGAGTACTGCACTGCTTCATTTGAGTTCTCCTGAAAAGAGGAGAGCTACTCACCCCTGTCATTCACTAAAAATAAAATAGAGTCACCTTGTCACCTGGATTTCACCGTATTGATGAAAAAAATCAATATTTTATCTCCCTCTTGAAGCCACTCAATCCATGCCTTTTATTTCCAAAAAACTTCCTCTTAGCTCACACTCCTCCAACATTTTCAAAGCCCAAGCCTCTTCCCAAAGCAAATCTTCAGTCACCCAATTCTCCCTAATCATCCTCATAATACCATCCAGCTTTGCCTAAGCAGTAACCTTAGCATGGAAAATGTTTCCAAAGCAATGCCAATTCCAGCGTTTGAGTTGATATTTGAAAAATTGAACTTAGGAAAAGTATACATTTTTGTACCATAGGTTGGTCTACCATACTTCAACAATTCAGCAAAATAATCATGGAGGGAGGGATCACACAACTACATAAGTTGGAATTTCAATGAAGGAGACTGAGGCACACAAGCTAAAAAGATAGCAAGCTTTATAGGCCAATGATCTAATCCCCTCCAATCTAAAATTTCAATAGGGACCACATGCCACCAACCTAGTAGTAGGATACCAAAAAGTGGTCAAGATGTTTTGCAATGCAATCCTTCCCAACCCTTTCATTATTCCAAGTGAACTAGCCATTTGCGGGCTTAATATCAACAAGATTTAGAGATGATATATTATCCTAAAGTAGCAACGTAGAAGGCTCCATCCTCGCAATACCACCCTTCTGCTCAGCCAACTCAGAAATAGCATTGGAGTCCCTAGCCATAATCCACGAATGGTAAGGAACCATGCAATGAACAAACATGATATGGGACCACAAAATTTTCTTACCCTGGAACTCAATAGGTTTATAAATATTAGAGAAGAATATAGACTCCCCTGTCTCAAAACAAGAAGCAATCATGGAGATAGAAGACTTAAAGGACATCCACCAAAGATGACGAATCTTTTGAGGGTTCCATAGACAAGCCACTCCCCTAGAAGACCCATGAGCACCAATACACTAGCATTCACCACTCCCCACAGCTTAGGCATCAAACCAAACATACTCTCAACTGATAACTTAGTCTCTTGTAGGAAAAGAACATCTAGAGATTGACTTCTAACCAAATCGTGAACAACTTTTTGTCGAGGGCCACTGTTCAAGCCCCTTACATTCCATAATAGAATGATCATTTGAAGGGGCTTGAAAAATGAGAATCCAGTGTCTTGATTGACCCTGAATCCATGAAAGTTTCCCCTGCTAATTTAATCTTTCCCAGATCCTTTTTTCTACTAGGCTTGGAAGACTTCTCCCTAACACCTTTTTTTGGATCCTTGTGATGAAGACGCAAGTGAGAAGAAGAAGACTTATTACTCTTAACCACTTCATTACCTGCATTCACAACCACTAGAGAACCATCCCTACCCACTTTTCTAATTTCAACCATAGGAGCCAACTCCAACTAGAGTCCCATTTGATGATTTGTCTCCATTTTCAAATCCCCAACATCCTGCATATCCTGAGTTGCCTTAGACAAAAGAACCTCTTGTCCTGCACTCAAAACACCCTAATCTAAATTCACCAAGCTTGGATTCACTTCCTATTGGCTAAGATCATCCAAAACCTCATATTTGTTAAAATTATCTTCTTCCTATATCTTCAATCTTTTGTGGCCTCGGTTCCTGATACGAGCTTTAATAGGGACAAAACCATTCATGCCAACCCCATCACCAAGAATGGGGTCCTTCCCCTTATCAACCCTAGGTGGGTTGTGAGGAGGTTGAGAGGACCGAGGTTCCAAAGGCCTAACCCTTGGGGGGTATGTGCAGGATCATCATGGAAAAAACAAGCCCTTAAGTGGCAAAAAAATCAGAAAAATTTGAGTTAGGCAACTTGACGTAAAAATTTGAATAAGTTATATATATTATTTCAAAAATTTGTAAGAATAGAATCTGTAGCAAATTGAATGTAGTTTCTAAACTACTAGGTTTTTAAAAAAAAAAAATCTATTTGGTGAAAATTTGAAATTTCAATGCAGTGGTACTTAAATTTCAGGGAAAAAATAAGTAAGTGTTTGTCTGACCACCCTAACCATATAAAATGATAATATTTTTTTATAATATTTTAGATATAAGTAGATGACTCATGCCCCAATGTGATGCATATTTTTTTGTAATTTTTTTCCAAGTAAATAATTAATTATGATTTTTTTATTACAACTTTTTAAAAAATATAAAAACTCATATGTTTGACCACCTTAACTTGGTCAAAAATTCATGAAATTAAATTTTTCTTTTTGTAATCAAATAGTATGCAAAGCATAGAATGTGACACATGTTTTGGATTCAAAAAATGTGTTACCGTTTGAAAGCTATAGATGTTTTTCAACTAGCCTATCAATCATGACTTTAGTCATAATTTGAATAGAAAATAAATAATAAATACTTATTAAATTCAAAGTAAATCATTATTTATATCGGTGGAAAGTTGAGAATCTCCTTTAAAAACCCTTTTTGTTTCATTAATTTTGGGTAAAAAAATAGTCATCAGCCACATACCCATCATATTGCCACTTTTTGGCCCATCATGATCCTCCACATACCCTAGGAATCTGTGCAAAAGATTACCATATTCATGGCAAAGATGGCATTGAAATGGAAGTGTCTCATAATCCAACTGCTACATCCAAGAGTAAGGACCCACACATATATCCAAGGAATCTAGTAGGGGCTTACTCAAATCAATCTCTACATAAATTCGTGCAAAATTCATTATCTTGTTAAGTCTGCTGTGAAGAACCAACTGGTTTTCCAAGAATCAAAGCCACCAAATGTAAAACATCCTCCTACCAACACTCCACCAGAAATTGAGGAAGTCAAATGCACACCAGAATCCTATTCAGAAGCTCCTCCACTAGGTTGAAACCCACATGCCAAGGTTTAATAAATAGTTTGATCTAATTATGGAAATAAGGACCTCCTTCAAAAGCCTTATTCTGATCAACTATGCAACTAAAATTTACCATGAAATAGTTATTCCCCAAGAGCATTATATCCATCTCTCCCTCTGGCTGCCAAGTCTATTGGTCCCAAGAATCCAAAAATTGTAGTGAAAACCGCATCCCCGAAAAATTGCAATATAATGAGTGCTTCAAATAGTATTCTATGTCCTTTACAATCATCTCCATCGGTATAGCTAGCTTTGGCCACTCCTTACACTATTCCAAATATCCATTGATTTTTGTTATCCGAGACCCACAAGACGAACCTGCTTCGCCAAACCCCGGATCCAACGAAAATAAAATGTTATCAAAAACCTTTGCACTCTAAGTCAGTATGTTAGCACCAAATACCAAATGAAAATCTAAATGAGCAGCCTCTGATGATTCCCCTAGAGCCATAACCAAATGCACAACCCCCAAATGGGCATGCAAACTTCCAGCCACAAAGAGGGAAAAAACCCAATGTCTCGAGCTTTTTTATGCACCACCCACCACCAATCTCCACCTAGAAAAAAGGATTGCTCCTCCCATAGATCTACACATCCTCATAGCAACCAGGCACACCATGCACCAATGAAACCCCACACCAAACAAAATAAGTACCAAAAATAAAATGACTAAAACAAAGCTCCTTCACACACTATTAACACCCTACCCCAGGGAAAACAACACCACCAAGCTCCCCCAACCAACTCCAAGCACATGCATGCAACTGCACAAACATGTAGACTATGCCCATTATAGGCACAAGCCTGCCTAGCACTCCTCGAGAACCCTCATGTCTCTCCATCTCATATTAAATTTTGTATTGATGTTATTATATTTTTTTAATTTCTTATTTATACAATTAAATTTTTATATTAAATTATTGTGTTATTATTATATTATATTATATTATATTACATTATTATTATATTATTAATTATTTTATTAATGATTGAGTTTAATTAAAATAATTATTATTGTGTTATTATGTTGTAATATTAAATTATATTATTATTTTTAATTTTATATCTGTATTATCAATATATTCATATATTATTATTAATATTAGTATAATATTATTAATTATGTCAATACATCGATAGACTAACTCTACAATGACAACACAACATATAGGTGGTTAGCAAATCCATAAAGAAAAACAAAAATCTACTTTCTATTTTCATGTGCAATGTCTTTTTATTGATTTTTTCAATTATTTAAAAGTGGATAGTATCAAAAAATTATATTTTCATTGTTTAAGTACAATATTTTTTGTTTTTTCCATCTAATAAGTCATACAATATTTTTTATTTATTTTAAGTTTTTTAATCAAAAAATAAATGCCTTGATATCTTTCTAAGTATTTTATATAGATCATCTTGAAGAGATATATACTAGAATTAAAATTATTAATATTTTTATTATTTTAATATTACATTATTAATATTAAAATTATTATATTATTCTTATTACTATATTATTTATTTTTTTAATTTTTATTTCTTGATAACCTAGAGTGTCCTTGCGATCCTGTGGAAGCACTTGTGGGAGACCTAGGGTGAGACATGTCCATGGGGATGTGTGCAGCTGCCCACAAGCCACACGCATCGGGTGAGTCTAGGCCTCCAAGTCAAACCCAAGACCTTGTGGAGCAAACCCAAGACTCAAGCCCACTCCGATACTTGTACAGGCCTTATTACTATATTACTATTGATATTAGTATTTTAACATTACTACTAATAAAATATTATTATTTTTAATATTATATTAATATTAATATTATATTATGATTATATTATTTTTATTATTATATAAATAAATAATATTATGTTGAATCAAATTATATTATTTATTTATTACACGAAGAAGCATACCACTACAATCACAAACATCTATATACATAAAATATCTGGTGAAATCTCATGAGAAAAATAAATCATAGTTGTTTATTAATAAAAAAACCCATGATTCTTGAGTCCATCAACAACATTTGTATTTTAATCCTCATTAAACCTAAAAAAATATACATGTAGAAATCCAAGTGGCATGAACCAATTGCTTAAAACTGAGGCTCCCCCAATGGAAGATTATGGGTTCAAATCTCCTCAGCATTGTTAAAAATTTGATCAAGAAGGCACTATGGGAAAAGGAAAATTTATGTATAGTTAATTGCATTGTTACTGTAGGCCTTCTAAAAAGTATTAAATATTATTTAAATTAAAAACTTATTGTATGCATATTTGGAAATTAGAAACTTATGAATTTTAACACATAATAAAATAATATAATAATAAATAATATTAAAAAATAAATATATCATAATAATAATAAAAATAATATTGTATTTAGTAAATATCTTTATTAATAAATTATTAATATTTTGAGATTATTAATAGATTGTTTTTTTTGGTAACAGAAGTAAGGGAAAGGGCCCCTAAACCTAACTAGAGAGTAGAATGAGGCCTAGAAGCCACAAAAACAAACCTGGAAAAATAGTAGGGGCCAAAAACCAACCAGCACCCTACAAAAAAACCAACACCCAGCAACACAGAACAAAAAAACAACTAACCAACAAAGAACAACAACCCTAAAGACATAACCAAAACAAATTAATCGAAGGGTATGCAAGCCCAATCAGATCATTGAGCAAAAAACCAAAAAAAATAGAACAAAAAATAAAATTACTCTTTTAGAAAATAAATAAGGTTCCATTCATTCTCGAGTTGTTTCATCGCCGCACAATACTATTCCATTGAACCAGTCACTCTATCATCTAGCTACTCCTCCACAGCCTGAGAAGCTTGTTGCTTTTGATGGCCTTACCTAGCCTTACTTTCCCCACTGACCACACTAAATATGGCCTTCTACATTATTCCCAAAGTAATAACCATTAGCTTGTTGAAGGACATGTCCATCTTGTCCACTTTCTTTTGGAGCTAACATATTTGAGAAGCATAGGGATCTAGGGGTCTAACATTATATTGTATCAACCCACTATTTTCCTTCAATGGCTAATCATACATCCCCTTCATGACCTCCCTAACCACCTCCTCAATTTCACGTTCAACATTTTGAAGCCCTTCCTCTTCCTCATCCTTCGAATCTTTGACCACTAGTTGGTCATCAACAACCATTTCTTCATCATGTTCATTACTCACATAATCATCTAAGAGATCTTCTCCCAACACAACTGAAAGCTCATTTTTACTCATGAGGCGTATTTTCCTCTTCAGGGTCATCCCTAAGGTCTTCAAAACATTTTTTTTCCCTCTAGAAGACTAGCTAGCAAGCCTAGTCAACTACCTCTCACCCCTCTCACTGCTAGAATCATTCAATTTTCCTTGCTCCTCCTTTTCTCTAATTTCAATGGTGACTTTTTTGGCTATTTTTGGTTCAAGACCATCACATGCTTTTCTTTTAGTGCCATAGTTACCTGAGGGGTTAATACAAGACTATTTTTCTTTCTAGTTTTGAGTAGTAGGGGTTCCCTTGGTAAGGAATCCCTTAATTAAAGATTTTTTAAAATTGGAGGGACCAACAGAGAGCTTTTTGGCAAAAGGTCCCATAGAGGAGGTATCCTTGCCATACGAAATAGCCAGATAAGGGGTCGGGAGGGGGTCCTTGTGAGAAATAGGGGCAACAAAAATAGTAGGGATACCACTAGGAGGTCCCAACAAGGGGGTAATAGTAGCAACATAATTATAAAGACATTGGATCAAACCCTGATGGAGAGGGGATGATGCAGCCTTAGCTTTTCATTGATTTAAAGATGAAAACAAAAAGAAATGAATGTTAATTCTCCCATTCCTATTTATATGACATAGAAAGGGAAAATGGTACCTATGGACTGTTGGTTCCCAAATCAACAAATGCAATGAGTCCTAAACAGTAGCCACTCTCTCATATTTAGAATCAACGGGTTGATATGGCCAATGAACGGGAGAGTGAATAAAATACCCCTTTCTCCCTTTCACTTCAAGCTTTGTTAAACCTAGGAGGGTGATCCTGACCTTGTTATTTTAGATACTTGTGTGCCATAGTATCAAACACATAGTGAATAGATAAATCTCCTTTATATGCTTAGTAGACACAATACCTTGAAGGTATGGCTAACCTTTATTGTAGTGTGCACACTAAACATGAGATATATGATTCATTAAAACTCAACACACAAATGTACAAAGATAGACAAGTAAATTTGATTTAAAGTTTTGATCAGTTGTTCAATCAATCAACACAATATAACATGAATAAACCACTTAGATCAGTGCTTCATTCATTGGAATGAAATCATCTTAAACACCCACATAATATGATAACAATCTTTAAATTGACATTACATAAAGCTCTAAAATGGTGCATTACAATATTTTAGCATAATATTCCAACCACTACTTCTTACTAGCATCCTAGCACTTAATTCGCATGAATCTACAACTTCATTCAAGCACTTATATTAATTCTTTGAATTAATGGGCAAGAATTAAACCACACACCCACTGAAAACCAATGGAGATGAACAAAATGATCATTGATTATATATATCCAAAACTCATAAAACAAGCACATAGGAGAGAAAGTAGTCTTGAAATTGCACTACTTAGTATTATCCTACCAATTTGCGATCAAAATTGCAAAGATATCATAAACTCCAACCTAAAACAAAACCACTAATAAATGTTCTCTATTCCTATTATACTATTTGATTAATTTCAAAATCAACCTCTCTCTGAATGAGGCAGAAGGACAACACTTGAGGAAAAGAAAAAGCCCTAAATGTTCATTTGAAGAAGACACTTGGGACATTTAGGTTCATTGATCTTCAACTTCCTTTACTTGATGAAGAATCTTCAACCTATTCTTTATTTTCATGCTCGTCACTCCACTTCCCTTTACTACAAAAATATTCCTCTACCTAGAAACTCATCATTTCCCTTTGTTTGACTGTAAAAACCACCCGTCTTGTGCATTTACCATTATCCTTTAACTGCAACTCAAAAATTTTACTTTCATGGTGAAAAATCCCTCATCTCTAAAAATCCACATCTGTCTTGCTTTAAAACTTTATCAACGGTCCTCTAATTCTTTCGTTGATCCCCTTTTCACTTTGTGTGAGATCCCTAGGATGCTACCACATTGCCTCTTTCATTAATGATCATCACCTATCACTGATTCACTTTATCATCACTCAGCTCTATCAACAATGAAAAAATCCTTGTGATGGCCTTTAGCCCTTGATTCTATGGCCTGACTTTCGGTCACATTTGTCCCTTCATTGTGTATCACCAATTCAAACTTCATGCCTAGGATCCTATCAGTGATGAGAGACATTGTGGACACACCAAATCTTGGACGCATGCACCTGCATAAAAAAATGGCACCAAAGACATTGCCCATAAGATCACATCAAATTAGCAAAATAAAAATTGTTTAAAAGGCACCCATCGCTTATATTGCTATTTTAGAACTTAAGTTATGAGATAAATCCACAATGAGTGTTAAGGATTTTGTTCATTGCTAATTCTCCTCATATATTGTGCAAGAAATTAGTGATGAACGATTTACAATAGTTATAGGTTTCATCGTGCACCGCTAATGTGAGAATTAATTTTAACAACATATCCACGATCACTTGGCGCATTAACATATCGCTCATCACTATTACAAATTTTCATTTCAATGGCTATCTGTGATGAGCAATAAGAGGATAAGGCTAAGAACATTGCTCATCACTATTACAATTTTGAAGGATCAACAATCATTAGGGATGAGTGATATTAAAGGAAAGTACTGCTCTTTTCTCATCGCTAATTCAAGGTGTAAACCCATGAATAAATCAACGATGAGCAATAAGAACATAAGGGCCATCAGGACCTAAGTGGAAACTTTTAGGCAGATGCTCATAAGTTGTTCTAAAGGAGGGGACTTCTCTAGGGTGACACAAGAATAGTAGGCTCACAACATTGGAATCATGTAGAACAAAGGACGTAATGATCAAAAAGATCATTTCCCTAACCCTATAGAAACAAATGATTCAAACCTACACAAGAGAAAGACTGGTCACATGGTGACAGTCACACGATAATGTAAATATGAAAATTCCCTCCCATTATGTGATCATCAATCAAATACTACACAACCAAGAGCAAAAAATAATTCCAAGCAACTAAAAATAAATAAAACCCTAACCCTCATAGAAAAACCTTGCATTAGATGTGACAAAATTTTAGATAAAAAATTTCTAGGGTTTCAATCTAAGCACTCAAAATTTTGCAAAATTTTGAAAGTGCCATCATGGAAAATGGTGTAGCACACTTCCAAAGTGAAATACTTTATGATATGAATACTAAAAAGTCCATAAGGAACTAGGAGGCGCTCTCTATCATAGCTATTTTGACATCTCTCCAACTTCTCATCACCCTCTAAGAAGCTATCCATAAACCTTTGGTAGTTATCATTGCTTATTTTAGACACCCTAAGGCCACTAAATTGAAGACCCATTGTAGCTCCTGTCAATTTGTGAGATGCTTCAAACCTTATACTGCCAATCTGAACTCTATCCTCTCTCCAAGAATTGTAAAACTTAGCAGTAATGTCATCGTTGTAACCACACATCACCATAAAGAATGGCATCATACTAGCCTCCTCAAAGAGATTCCATAGCTCAATGTTTTTCTGTAAAGAAACACAAGATAATGGCTCAGACCTTTTCCTAGGACCTCCCATGGAGTTATAGTGGTAGTGACAAATGGAAGAAAATTTACCTTTCTCAACAGTCAAATTAGTGGGTAAAAGTATAATAAAAGAAGCAATAATATAGTAGTTTCCATAGTTTGGTAGAAAGATAGTGGAAAAAACCTCCACTAGCAAGGTGCTATTAGCACACAACTTCCAGAAAGATCTAGTAGGAGCCCAAATGTATGTTGGAGGGTGGATAAACTTTTGCCAAATTTTAGCAGCCCAATTCAAAAACCCACAATCCATGTGAGAGTAGATGCTACAATCAATAATGATGAAAAGAAGGAACCAATAGTATCCCAAACTTTGATTGAAAGGACATCTAAAAGATCGCGGCTTAAGAAACACACAAGGGCACAATGAAGAGAGGACATTGGGATTATTTATCATGATTGAGTTAAGCCTCAAATCCTTGGCTTCATGGGAGAAAGGATCTATGATCATGTCATTTAGCCTTCTCTCAAAAAATGCATCATTAAAAAAATAATCCATCTTAGGGAAGAAATAAATAAGAGCATAATTCCGTAAAGGACTTATCAAAACATAATAAATAGCAATATTGCAAGGCATGAGATACTTTCCAATTAAGTCTCCCATTAGTGTCAAATCATTGAACATACAAGTCACTAAGGCGTATGAAGTAATGAAATCCGCCAAGGATGATATCATCCACCCCACATTTAAGTAATCCTTCCTATGACAATTATTACACCTCACCCCCTAAGCTAGACCCAAATAAGCATGCCAGATATACAAAGAAGCCTTTACTTCCCAAACCACATAGCTCACCACTTTACTATTGTAAGAATGAAGAAGAAGCCCTTTGGTCCTAATTTCACATCAATCTAAGCATTTCTTGAAAAATATGTCCCAAAGCATAGCTTAATGGGACTCATATGCCACTTTTGGCATATGAGTCATGTGTGGCTTAAAATTAAATTAAATTCAAATTCTTGGCGGGATTTTATTCTCCTAGATTTGATATCAGCTTGTAGTGTTGTAATTTTGGGAAATTAGGAATAAAAATGTATAAATACAAGGTTATTTCATTTATTTTTCACCTAGCAAGTTGAATAAGCATCCTTAAAGAAAATTTGAGTTGACAAGAGAATTCAAGAGAATTCAAGAGTTGATTATCAAGTATTTTGGAGCATTATTCAAGTATCAAGCATCATGTCAAATTCATTATGCATCATGTTTGGTTTTGAGCTAACTCTTGTGATGTAGTATTTTATGATTCAAGTAAGCATTCAATTCAAGATCCATATCATTCAAGCAAGAGTCAAGATCTACATCCATTAGAGCCACTTCATACATGTTTATAACACTTTGTTTCTAGGGTTTCGTGAGATGCAATGTGTCATTCCATTCATTCACCATTCCTCCTTTACATTTGATTTCATTATAAGGTTTGATTACCAATACGAGGTTTGACCAAGGAAAACCCCTTTCCACTAACAAAATAACATTTTTCCCTCTCTTTAGTGTGTGATTTGTAGATCTAGGTTGAAGACCCTCTAAGGAGTAAGGTTGGGAAGAAGTTGTCAAGTTTCAAGGTTGTCCAAGTAGTCTCCTTATTTAGAAGATCATTAAAAGATACCTACAAAGCAGAAATTAGCAATTCATATCCACAAATCAGGTTGAGAAGACAAAGCAGAGGTTGAAGAGTAGATTCTGAGTTTGAATTTCCAAAAAGGCCAAGCAAGACTAATACGCCAGTTCTAGTGTATGAGTCCCAGTATAGTGGATTTTCTAGGTTTCAGGTTTTCCATACTTATCTAACTTGCTAGATTTTTGTTTTTTCCCTGAAACCCTAATCTGAGACTAAATTGCCCAGTCTGGTGTATGAGTCCTAGTGTGCATTAAATTCAGCGTTGTCAACATTTGCAATCTCCATTCAAGCTATGAAAAGTTTCCAGGTGCAGATCTCTAATCTCTCAATCTACTATTATGTTTTACATTCATTTCTAGGTCATTTATTGTAGTCTTCCATATCATTAAGCTTCATAATTAGGTTTTGTATGTTACTAGTCTTTCCAAGTCCTAGCTTGGTGGTGAACCCCCTTTTAGTCATTAATCATACCCTAGGACACCCTATTGCAGATCTCTTCCCTTCATTTTGTCCTTGGATTGAGATCTCTAAGGTTTCCTTGAATGAAAGAGAAGAAAAGTTGTTCTATATCCTAAACTATAGAGCATCAAATTTCCCATCTTTTAAAAATATACATAAAATTTGGCTTTCAAGGGTACTATTGCTATGCTCCCATCAAGGCGTGCAACCCTTGGACCCCTCGGAAAGGGGGTACCCCCCTACAACCCCCCTATGCTTACCAATCAATATTAAACCTTATGTAATTTCAAGGTTGGGAC
>VDFB02373365.1:353397110-353571370 GCA_007258455.2 Sequoia sempervirens
TTATTTATGCCATACTCCTACATAAAGATGGGATTCCTCCTAACATGGAACTGCATTCTTCTCCTTATATTCTGCATTTTCTCAATTAAAAAGAAAAAAACTAGAAAACTGCAGCTAATTCCTCCTATATTTTTACCCTAATACTTTCGCTTAAAACTGTCTACTGTTTTGCGGGTACGGAACCACTTGACATGGAAGGATGTTGACCCCAACTATCGTTGTCGTCGTTGTCTCCCTGACCGACTAGGACCTGTAGAGACCTCGGAATTTGTGGTTCAGGAGCCTCCACCGTGCCTTCCAATATCTTCACCACTTCACTCATGCTCGGCCTCTGATTCTCTTCGTCTTGAATGCACAGCCCAGCCACCACAGCAGCTCTTCTAACTTCTTCGATATCGGCCTCGCTCGCTATCCTTGCATCCACAATGCCTATTATGTTTCCCTTCTGGATTTGAGATGAAGCCCAGGTAGGAAAGTACAACCTACTGTCCTCCACCCTTAAATCCAGATTTCTTCGACCGGATATAATTTCCAACAAGGTCATGCCAAAACTGTATACGTCTGCCTTGGGAGTGATAGGAAGGCCGGAGATCCACTCGGGAGCCACGTACCCACGAGTTCCTCTTGTGGTCGTCAGTACGCGGCTGAAATCTCTACCCACCAGCTTCGCAAGGCCAAAATCTGCCACCTTTGGACTGAAGTCGCTGTCGAGGAGAATGTTTTCGGGCTTGATATCGCAGTGAATGATGCGATCCCTGCATTCCTCATGTAGATAAACTAATCCTCGTGCAGTGCCTAGTGCGATCTGAAACCGGGTCTTCCAGTCCAACACCTTCTCTGCATCTTCGGACTGAGAGAAGAGGAAGGAGTTTAGGGAGCCGTTGGGCATGTAGGCATACACCAGTAACCTTTTTGAATGTTCTACGCAGAATCCCCACAGCTTGACCAAATTCACATGCTGTATCCTGCCAGTGGTGATAATTTCCGCACGGAATTGTTTTTCTGCATGCGTGGAGCCCTCTAATCTTTTAACCGCAACAGGTGTGTTGTCTGGCAGAGTTCCTTTGAACACAGAGCCGAAAGCTCCACTACCCAGCTTATGCTTGAAATTCTCCGTTGCAATTCGTAGCTCTTTGTAAGTGAACCTCTTGAGCGACAATGACACCTCTTCTTCCATGTCTTTCTTGCACAGTCTTGGATGTTTCCGCATAATAAATGCGGCCAAGAGGAGAGCTGAAACAACACAAAAAGCTGCGGCGGCAGAAAGTAAAATAGTAAGTGCAGGGGCTTTGTTGCTTCGCTCTGATGTCAAGTGCGGCAACTCAGAAGCAGCCAGCCTAACGAAGACGGATTGGCCCTCAGAGGAAACGCCCATTCCGAATAAATCCCCAAACCACAATCTACAGACGGGTGGATCAGAAATAGCGAAAGCGAAGGCTGTGCAGGAGCAATTGTTGAGACAAGCAGCCCGGCAGCCTTGCTTTGTTTTCTCATTGATGTATAAAACCGCTTCTTTTTCGGACAAGTATTGGTTCTTCGCTTCCAGGAAGCCGTCGGTTGTGCCCTCTGTGACAGAGCATTGCAGAAGTCTTCGCCGAGCACACCCGATTGACCACCAACCTTGAGAGTCGTGCTTGGGCGTGAAGCCGTCGACACAACTGCACACATCATTCGCATTGCACAGTCCATATGCCCCGCAGATTTCATAGTCACTGCATTGACCTCGGTATGTCGACCACCGCTGACTCCATGTACCATCATCCATCCAGAAGTAAAGTTCAAATTCACCGCTCTCATCTAATAGGAACCGCGCCGTGATGGTATGATCTATCGGATTGAAGCCAAAATTAATGTATATTCTTGAAGGAGAAAGCCTCGCACACGACGCTTGAACTTTTTTCTGACCTTCCAATTCGGGAACCTTAGTAAAAGAATTATGTCCAGTGCATTCTCCACTGGACCAATATGGAACGGTGTTGTTAAAGAACATCATCATCTGTGTCTTTCCTGGAGACATGTCCATTCGGAAAGAGAAGAGCCCAGTCGCAGGATCCAAAGAACTCTTCCATGAAGTTAGCGTCATGCCTTTCCACATCTTCATGCCAGGCAACCATGTATCTGTCGGATGCGCAAAACTCTCCCAAACAGACTCAGACTTGTTGTGGGCGTCCAGCATAATAATGAAATTACCAGAGTCAGTTATCACAGCTCGTGATCCTTTCTGGCCAATATCAGTCGACCAAACTAACCGGCCCTTGCTATCAAACAATCTGAGATTACCGTCTCTCGAGAATTTCAGAACGCCGGGCTTGTGTATGACAGGATTGTCTCTGTTAGCCACCCAAACAATGGCCTTCTGAGAGATCGGTGCATACCAGATGCCAATATACCAATTATTCGTTCCATTCGGACTGAAAAATCCCAATGCAAACGTGCCATTCTTTGAAATTAGTGTCTGATTTCCAGTGAGCGAAGCCCGCAGTAGAAGCGTATCTCCACCATCCAAAGTTACAGCACTGCAATCATACATTGCAATACTCATCAAAGTAATTGCTAAGACCAAATACTTAATCGTCATTGAAGTAGTGCGTAGATGGTCGTATGTTTGTGGTATATTTTCGAATTTAAATAGAAAACAAACATGCTACACAACGAACAACCTGTCCCGAGTAGTGCCGTCGATTCCAAACGTCCACTTCTAAGAGATTACCTAGTACAAGATAGCGTCCCAGTAAATTATAAAACTTCATGACCCCTAGTTTCATCGATAACTGTGTTTTTGGTCTGGTCATACGTTCCAAATAAATCAAAAAACAATTTCTTAATGTGAACAATTTCTTTTTATTTCTTTCTCTTCTATAGAAATAAGGTGCAGAATCCTTTTTAATCCTTTCTTTTTAATAGAAATAATGTGAACAATTCAGTTTATTCCTTTCTCTTCAATAGAAATAATGTGGACTGTCCTTTTCAAATTACATTTTTAAACAAAAAATAATAGTAAAACAATATCCGTAAGCTTCACCCACTGTAAAGCATAAACAAATTTCTAGAAGGCATCGCGTTCAACGGAGCACTACGAGGAATCAAATAAAGAAAAGATTTGACAGCGCACTGACCACAGTCCGTTCTTTCGCCACTGAGGGGACGTGTGCAATAGTCTTGACGATTGATAATGAGTAAAGTCTTTTCTAAACTGGTGTTCTGGGTAAGTCAAGTCTTTTGTGCCGGTAGCGAGACGAGCAAGTTGCTGTGAACGTGAATGCAAGTCTTTGTATACTTTGATGAAGATGAATTGTATTAGCGATAATGGAGCAATTGGACCCACGCGTTTAATGAGTACGTTGATTAAAAAAAACTTATTATAGTAAAATTGTTGTTAGATAGATGCATTTTTCTAGTTAAATTTTCAATTCGACAGAAAATTATTTATTTTTAATTTTAAATTTTTTTAGAAATAAGAGAAATAATTTTTATTGTAAAGTAAAAGAAAAATAATTAGAATTGCGAATCATGTATTATAATTATTTATTTTTTTTAACTTGGTATTTTCTCTATTTTAATGTCTATATTTTTTAGTATGCATTTCACTTGAAATACACTTCTTGGTAGAATTTGAAATTTTCCTTCATAAAAGGGCAATTGACTCAGTGCTAGAAAATCTCACTAGCCATTAAAGAGTGCTAAATTTGGATGTTAGCCTATCTAATATTCTCATTAATTATAATTTATCATAGAAATAAATACAATCCTTATTGCAAATTAATAAAAGTACTAATTAAAATTATAATATAAGTAAAAATATGTAGAATGACTCAAATGACTCGAATAACTATTGTATACAAATGAATATCAATTCATTCAATTTTTATGAAAGAAATTGAGTTCATTCTAGTTATGATCTTTTGGCAGGGACGAAGTGTAAAATTGTTATTGACTATTTGATCTCAAGGACATAATTAACAATAGAAATCAAAATAAATTTATTAATATTTATAAACAATGACAAAGGTAAAAATAATATTAGTACAACATCAAGAAAATATTAAAGTTGAGTGATGAGAAATAAATAGATTCTTATAACAATTGTTGGAAAATTCAATCTCTATCCACATATGACTTCAATGGATGAGATACAAGGCTTGGACTACAAAATCATGAAAATTTTAAACTTATATGCAAATATGAAAATTAAGTTACATTTATATGGAATTACCATAATTAGATGCATCTTCTTTATGATGCCAAAAACTAGCCAACATAACATGCTTATAAAAACTACCTTATGTGATCTTATAACAACAATATATAAGGAATAACATCACCATAAGATAGCAACAATGAAGCAAAAAGAAATAGCACAAGAGCATCAAATAACACATAATTTCCATGGAGAAACCCTTGTGGAAGAAACTCCACAAAGAGGAGAGGCCAAGTATGCATTATTTTCAAATAAATGATTTTACACTACAATCACTTCTATTCTCCTCTTTGTCGATTCTAGCTCATTGAATTTGCTCATTTGTACACAAACAAAAGAGAAAAAAAATTGGGGGTTGTTTATGGGTTTTCCTCAGTCAAACCCTCATTTCGGTGTTTCCACCTCCATGGATAGCCAGATAGGATTGAGATAGATAAAATGCATAAAGAAAAGACTTGTGATGGAAACAAGCCCCACAAGGGAGGAGAACCCCTATCACAAATATGATCAAATAAATAAAGACAAGATCATTTAGACGAGATTATATAAGGTAAAATAACAATAGGGTATTACCAGCATCCTGTGGTTCCCCTCTTAGATTGATAGGTGTGATAGACTTGTGAGCAAGAGGATTATCGATTGTTGCATGAGAGAGAATTTCAACAGAGCTTCACTATGAGAATGATAGAGAAAGAGAAAGCCTTTTGTTTCTTAGAGTAATCCCCACAAAAGAGAGTGAAAAAAGGAGTTTTGTTAAGTTGTATGGGCAAGAGGAACCATTACACATGTGTCCTTGCCACTATGACATGCTCCATGGGAAAAGAATGTTGGGAAAATGTGTCTCAACCTTGAAATTACATAAGGTTTAATATTGATTGGTAAGCATAGGGGGGTTGTAGGGGGGTACCCCCTTTGTGAGGGTTCCAAGGGTTGCATGCCTCGATGGGAGCATAGCAATAGTACCCTTGAAAGCCAAATTTTATGTATATTTTTAAAAGATGGGAAATTTGTTGCTCTATAGTTTAGGACATAGAACAACAACTTTGCTTCTCTTTCATTCAAGGAGACCTTAGAAATCTCAATCCAAGGACAAAATGAAGGGAATAGATCTGCAATAGGATGTCCTAGGGTATGATTAATGACTAAAGGGGGGTTCACCACCAAGCTAGGACTTGGAAAGACTAGTAACATACAAAACCTAATTATGAAGCTTAATGATATGGAAGACTACAATAAATGACCTAGAAATGAATGTAAAACATAATAGTAGATTGAGAGATTAGAGATCTGCACCTAGAAACTTTTCATAGCTTGAATGGAGATCGAAAATGTTGACAATGCTGAATTTAATGCACACTAGGACTCATACGCCAGACTGGGCAATTTAGTCCTAGATTAGGGTTTCAGGGAAAAAACAAAAATCTAGCAAGTTAAATAAGTCTGGAACACTGGAAATTTGGAAAATCCACTATACTGGGACTCATACACCAGAACTAGCACATTAGTTCTGCTTGGCCTTTTTGGAAAGTCAAACTCAGAATCTACTCTTCAACCTCTGCTATGTCTTCTCAACCTGATTTGTGGATATGAATTGCTAATTTCTGCTCTGTAGGTATCTTGTAATGATCTTCTAAACAAGGAAACAACTTGGACAACCTTGCAACTTGACAACTTCTTCCCAACCTTGCTCCTTAGAGGGTCTTCAACCTAGATCTACAAATCACACACTAAAGAGAGGGGAAAATGTTATTTTGTTAGTGGAAAGGGGTTTTCCTTGGTCAAACCTCATTTTGGTAATCAAACCTTATAATGAAATCAAATGTAAAGGAGGAATGGTGAATGAATGAAATGACATGTTGCAACTCACCAAACCCTAGAAACAAAGTGTTGTAAACATGTATGAAGTGGCTCTAATGGATGTAGATCTTGACTCTTGCTTGAATGATATGGATCTTGAATTGAATGCTTACTTGAATCATAAAACACTACATCACAAGAGTTAGCTCAAAACCAAACATGATGCATAATGAATTTGACATGATGCTTGATACTTGAATAATGCTCCAAAATACTTGATAATCAACTCTTGAATTCTCTTGTCAACTCAAATTTTCTTTAAGGATGCTTATTCAACTTGCTAGGTGAAAAATAAATGAATTAACCTTGTATTTATACATTTTTATACCTAATTTCCTGAAATTACAACACTACAAGCCGACATCAAATCTAGGAGAATAAAATCCCGCCAAGAATTTGAATTTAATTTAATTTTAAGCCACACATGACTCATATGCCTAACGTGGCATATGAGTCCCATTAGGCTATGCTTTGGGACATATTTTTCAAGAAATGCTTATATTGATGTGAAATTAGGACCAAAGGGCTTCTTCTTCATTCTTACAATAGTAAAGTGGCGAGCTATGTGGTTTAGGAAGTGGAGGCTTGTTTGTATATTTGGCATGCTTATTTGGGTCTAGCTTAGGGGGTGAGGTGTAATAATTGTCATAAGAAGGATTACTTAAATGTGGGGTGGATGATATCATCCTTGGCGGATTTCATTACTTCATACGCTTTAGTGACTTGTATGTTCAATGTTTCGACACTAATGGGAGACTTAATTGGAAAGTATCTCATGCCTTGCGATATTGCTATTTATTATGTTTTGATAAGTCCTTTATGGAATTATGCTCTTATTTATTTCTTCCCTAAGATGGATTATTTTTTCAATGATGCATTTTTTGAGGGAAGGCTAAATGACATGATCATAGATCCTTTCTCCCATGAAGCCAAGGATTTGAGGCTTAACTCAATCATGATAAATAATCCCAATGTCCTCTCTTCATTGTGCCCTTGTGTGTTTCTTAAGCCGTGATCTTTTAGATGTCCTTTCAATCAAAGTTTGGGATACTATTGGTTCCTTCTTTTCATCATTATTGATTGTAGCATCTACTCTCACATGGATTGTGGGTTTTTGAATTGGGCTGCTAAAATTTGGCAGAAGTTTATCCACCCTCCAACATACATCTGGGCTCCTACTAGATCTTTCTGGAAGTTGTGTGCTAATAGCACCTTGCTAGAGGAGGTTTTTTCCACTATCTTTCTACCAAACTATGGAAACTACTATATTATTGCTTCTTTTATTATAATTTTACCCACTAATTTGACTGTTGAGAAAGGTAATTTTTCTTCCATCTGCTACTACCACTATAACTCCATGGGAGGTCCCAGGAAAAGGTCTGAGCCATTATCTCATGTTTCTTTACAGAAAAACATTGAGCTATGGAATCTCTTTGAGGAGGCTAGTATGATGCCATTCTTTATGGTGATGTGTGGTTACAACGATGACATTACTGCTAAGTTTTACAATTCTTGGAGAGATGATAGAGTTTAGATTGGTAGTATAAGGTTTGAAGCATCTCACAAATTGACATCAGCTACAACGGGTCTTCAATTCAATGGCCTTAGGGTGTCTAAAATAAGCAATGATAACTACCAAAGGTTTATGGATAGCTTCTTACAGGGTGATGAGAAGTTGGAGAGATGTCAAAATAGCTATGATAGAGAGCGCCTCCTAGTTCCTTATGGAATTTTTAGTATTCATATCATGAAGTATTTCACTTTGGAAGTGTGCTACACCATTGTCCATGATGGCACTTTCAAAATTTTGCAAAATTTTGAGTGCTCATATTGAAACCCTAGAAATTTTTTATCTAAAATTTTGTCAAATCTAATGCATGGTTTTTCTATGAGGGTTAGGGTTTTGTTTATTTTTAGTTCCTTGGCATTATTTTTTCTCTTGGTTGTATAGTGTTTGATTGATGATCACATAAGGGGAGGGAATTTTCATATTTACATTATCGTGTGGTTGTCACCATGCGACCGGTCTTTCTCTTGCGTAGGTCTGAATCATCTGTTTCTATAGGGTTAGGGAAATGATCTTTTTGATCATTACATCTTTTGTTCTGCATGATTCCAATGTTGTGAGCCTACTATTCTTGTGTCACCCTAGAGAAGTCCCCTCCTTTAGAACAATTTATGATCATGTGCCTAAAAGCTTCCAATTAAGTCCCAATGGCCCTTATGTTCTTATCGCTCATCGTTGATTTATTCATGGGTTTACACCTTGAATTAGTGATGAACAATGAGTGGTACTTTCCTTTAATATCACTCATCCCTAATGATTGTTGATCCTTCAAAATTGTAATAGTGATGAGCGATGTTCTTAGCCTTATCCTCTTATTGCTCATCACAGATAGCCATTGAAATGAAAATTTGTAATAGTGATGAGCGATATGTTAATGCGCCAAGTGATCGCGGATATGTTGTGAAAATTAATTCTCACATTAGCAATGCGCGATGAAACCTATAACTATTGTAAATCATTCATCACTAATTTCTTACACAATATATGAGGAGAATTAGCAATGAACGAAAGCCTTATCACTCATTGTGGATTTATCTCATAACTTATGTTCTAAAATAGCGATATAATCGATGGGTGCCTTTTAAACAATTTTTATTTCGCTAATTTGATGTGATCTTATGGGCAATGTCTTTTGTGCCATTTTTTTATGCGGGTGCATGTGTCCAAGATCTGGTGTGTCCACAATGTCTCTCATCACCGATAGGATCCTAGGCATGAAGTTTGAATTGGTGATACATGAAGAAGGAACAAATGTGACCGGAAGTCAAGCCATAGAATCAAGGGCTAAAGGCCATCACAAGGATTTTTTCATCGTTGATAGAGCTGAGTGATGATAAAGTGAATCAGCAATAGGTGATGACCGTTAATGAAAGGGGCAACGTGGCAGCATCCTAGGGATCTCGCACAAAGTGAAAAGGGGATCAGCGAAAGAATTAGAGGACCGTTGATAAAGTTTTAAAGCAGGACAGATGTGGATTTTTAGAGATGAGGGATTTTTCACCATGAAAGTAAAATTTTTGAGTTGCAGTTAAAGGCAAATGGTAAATGCACAAGATGGGTGGTTTTTATAGTCAAACAAAGGGAAATGATGAGTTTCTAGGTAGAGGAATATTTTTCTATTGAAGGGTAGTGGAGTGATGAGCATGAAAATAAAGAGGAGGTTGAAGATTCTTCATCAAGTAAAGGAAGTTGAAGATCAACGAACCTAAATGTGCCAAGTGTCTTCTTCAGATGAACATTTAGGGTTTTTGCTTTTCCTTAAGTGTTGTCCTTCTGCCTCATTCAGAGAGGTTGTTTTTGAAATTAATCAAATAGTATAATAGGAATAGAGAAAATTTATTAGTGGTTTTATTTTAGGTTGGAGTTTATGATATCTTTGTAATTTTGATCGCAAACTGGCAGGATAATACTAAGTAGTGCACTTTTAAGACTACTTTCTCTCCTATGTGCTTGTTTTATGAGTTTTGGATAGATATAATCAATGATTATTTTGTTCATCTCCATTGGTTTTCAGTGGGTGTGTGGTTTAATTCTTTCCCATTAATTCAAAGAATTAATATAAGTGCTTGAATGAAGTTGTAGATTCATGTGAATTAAGTGCTAGGATGCTAGTAAGAAGTAGTGGTTGGAATATTATGCTAAAATATTATAATGCACCATTTCAGAGCTTTATGTAATGTCAGTTTAAAGATTGTTATCATATTATGTGGGTGTTTAAGATGACTTCATTCCAATGAATGAAGCACCGATCTAAGTGGTTTATTCATGTTATATTACGTTGATTGATTCAACAACTGATCAAAACTTTAAATCAAATTTACTTGTCTATCTTTGTACATTTGTGTGTTGAGTTTTAATGAATCATATACCTCATGTTTAGTGTGCACACTACCATAAAGGTTAGCCATACCTTCAAGGTATTGTGTCTGGTAAGCATATAAAGGAGATTTATCAGTTCACTATGTGTTTGATATTGTGGCACACAAGTATCTGAAATAACAAGGTTAGGATCACCCTCCTAGGTTTAACAAAGCCAAAAGTGCAAGGGAGAAAGGGGTATTTTATTCACTCTCCCGTTCGTTGGCCATATCAACCCATTGATTCTAAATATGAGAGAGTGGCTACTATTTAGGACTCATTACATTTGTTGATTTGGGAACCAACAGTCCATAGGTACCATTTTCCCTTTCTATGTCATATTTAAATAGGAATGAGAGAATTAACATTCATTTCTTTTTGTTTTCATCTTTAAAGCAATGAAAAGCTAAGGCTGCCTCATCCCCTCTCCATCAGGGTTTGATCCAATTTCTTTATAATTATGCTACTACTATTACCCCCTTGTTGGGACCTCCTAGTGGTATCCCTACTATTTTGGTTGCCCCTATTTCTCAAGAGGACCCCCTCCCGGCCCCTTATCTAGCTATTTCTTATGGTGAGGGTACCTCCTCTATGGGACCTTTTGCCAAAAAGCTCTCCGTTGGTCCCTCCAATTTAAAAAAATCTTCAATTAAGGGATTCCTTACCAAGGGAACCACTACTACTAAAAACTAGAAAGAAAAATAGTCTTGTGTTAACCCCTCAGGTAACTATGGCACTAAAAGAAAAGCATGTGATGGTCTTGAACCAAAAATAGCCAAAAAAGTCACCATTGAAATTAGAGACGAGGAGGAGCAAGGAAAATTGAATGATTCTAGCAGTGAGAGGGGTGAGAGGTAGTCAACTAGGCTTGCTAGCTAGTCTTCTAGAGGGAAAAAAAATTGTTTTGAAGACCTTAGGGATGACCCTGAAGAGGAAAATATGCCTCATGAGTAAAAAGGAGTTGTCGGTTGTGTTGGGAGAAGATCTCTTAGATGATTATGTGAGTAATGAACATGATGAAGAACTGGTTGTTGATGACCAACTAGTGGTCAAAGATTCAAAGGATGAGGAAGAGGAAGGGCTTCAAAATGTTGAACGTGAAATTGAGGAGGTGGTTAGGGAGGTCACAAAGGGGATGTATGATTAGCCATTGAAGGAAAATAGTGGGGTGATGCAATATAATGTTAGACCCCTAGATCCCTATGCTTCTCAAATATGCGAGCTCCAAAAGAAAGTGGACAAGTTGGACATTTCCTTCAACAAGCTAATGGTTATTACTTTGGGAATAATGCAAAAGGCCATATTTAGTGTGGTCAGTGTGGAAAGTAAGGCTAAGGAAGGCCATCAAAAGCAACAAGCCTCTCAGGTTGTGGAGGAGCAGCTAGACAATAGAGTGACTGGTTCGATGGAATAGTACAGTGTGGCGATGAAACAACTCGAGAATGAATGGAACCTTATTTATTTTATAAAAGAGTAATTGGATTTTTTGTTCTATTTTTTTTGGTTTTTTGCTTGATGATCTTATTGGGCTTGCATACCCTTCGATTAATTTGTTTTGGTTATGTCTTTAGGGTTGTTGTTCTTTGTTGGTTAGTTGTTTTGTTGTTCCGTGTTGTTGTGTGTTGGTTTTTTTGTAGGGTGCTGGCTAGTTTTTGGACCCTACTATTTTTCTAGGTTTGTTTTGGTGGCTTCTAGGCCTCATTCTACTCTCTAGTTAGGTTCAGGGGCCCTTTCCCCTACTTCTATTACCAAAAAAAAAATCTATTAATAATCTCAAAATATTAATGATTTATTAGTAAAGATATTTACTAAATACAATATTATTTTTATTATTATTATGATATATTTATTTTTTAATATTATTTATTATTATATTATTTTATTATGTGTTAAAATTCATAAGTTTCTAATGTCCAAATATGCATACAATAAGTTGTTAATTTAAATAATATTTAATACTTTTTGGAAGGCCTACAGTAAAAATGCAATTACCTATACATAAATTTTCCTTTTCCCATAGTGCCTTCTTGATCATATTTTAACGATGCTAAGGAGATTTGAACCCATAATCTTCTATAGGGGGAGCCTCAGTTTTAAGCAATTGGTTCATGCCACTTGGACTTCTATATGTATTTTTTTATAGGGTTAATGAGGATTAAAATACAAATGTTGTTGATGGACTCGAGAATCATGGGTTTTTTTATTAATAAACAACAACTATGATTTATTTTTCTAGTGAGATTTCACCAGAAATTTTTATGTATATAGATGTTTGTGATTGTAGTGGTATGCTTCTCCGTGTAATAAATAAATAATATAATTTGATTCAACATAATATTATTTATTTATATAATAATAAAAATAATATAATCATAATATAATATTAATATTAATATAATATTAAAAATAATAATATTTTATTAGTAGTAATGTTAAAATACTAATATCAATAGTAATATAGTAATAAGGCCCGTACAAGTATCCGAGTTGGCTTGAGTCTTGGGTTCGACTTGGAGGCCTAGACTCACCTGATGCGTGTGGTGGGTGGCTACATGCATCCCCATGGACATGTCTCACCCTAGGTCGCCCACAAGCACTTCCACGGGGTCGCAGGGACACCCTAGGTTATCAAGAAATAAAAATTAAAAAAATAAATAATATAGTAATAAGAATAATATAATAATTTTAATATTAATAATGTAATATTAAAATAATTTAAAAAATTAGTAATTTTAATTCGAGTATATATATCTTCAAGATGATCTATATAAAATACGTAGAAAGATATCAAGGCATTTATTTTTCGATTAAAAAACTTAAAATAAATAAAAAATATTGTATGACTTATTAGATGGGAAAAAAAAAATTGTACTTAAATAATGAAAATATAATTTTTTGATACTATCCACGTTTAAATAATTGAAAAAATCAATAAAAAGTCATTGCACATGAAAATAGAAAGTAGATTTTTGTTTTTCTTTACAGATTTGCTAACCACCTATATGTTGTGTTGTCATTGTAGAGTTAGTCTATCGACGTATTGACATAATTAATAATATTATACTAATATTAATAATAATATATGAATATATTGATAATATAGATATAAAATTAAAAATAATAATATAATTTAATATTACAACATAATAACAGAATAATAATTATTTTAATTAAACTCAATCATTAATAAAATAATTAATAATATAATAATAATGTAATATAATATAATATAATATAATATAATAATAACACAATAATTTAATATAACAATTTAATTGTATAATTAAAAAATTTAAAAAGTATAATAACATTAATACAATATTTACTATGAGATGAAGGAGAGACATTAGGGTTCTCGAGGAGTGTTGGGCAGGCTTGTGCCTATAATGGGCGTAGTCTGCATGTTTGTGCAATTGCGTGCATGTGCTTGGAGGTGGTTGGGGGAGTTTGGTGGTGTTGTTTTCCTTGGGGTAGGGTGTTAATAGTGTGAAGAGGAGCTTTGTTTTAGTCAAATTTTTTTTGCTACTTATTTTGTTTGGTGTGGGGTTTTGTTGGTGCATGGTGTGCTTGGTTGCTATGAGGATGTGTAGATCTATGGGAGGAGCAATCCTTTTTGCCAGGTGGATATTGGTGGTGGGTGGTGCATAAAAAAGCTCGAGACATTGGGTTTTTTCCCTCTTTGTGGCTGGAAGTTTGCATGCCCATTTGGGGGTTGTGCATTTGGTTATGGCTCTAGGGGAATCATCAGAGGCTTCTCATTTAGATTTTCATTTGGTATTTGGTGCTAACATACTGACTTAGAGTGCAAAGGATTTTTATAACAATTTATTTTTGTTGGATCTGGGGTTTGGCGAAGTAGGTTCGTCTGGTGGGTCTCGGATAACAAAAATCAATGGATATCTGGAACGGTGTAAGGAGTGGCCAAAGCTAGCTATACCGATGGAGATGATTGTAAAGGACATAGAATACTATTCGAAGCACTCATTATATTGCAATTTTTTGGGGATGCGGTTCTCGCTACAATTTTTTGATTCTTGGGACCAATAGACTTGGCAGCCAGAGGGAGAGATGGATATAATGCTCTTGGGGAATAACTATTTCATGGTAAATTTTAGTTGCATAGTTGATCAGAATAAGGATTTTGAAGGAGGTCCTTATTTCCATATTTAGATCGAACTATTTATTAAACCTTGGCATATGGGTTTCAACCCAGCAGAGGAGCTTATGAACATGATTTCGGTTTGGGTTTGACTTCCTCAATTTCTGGTGGGGTGTTGGTAGGAGGATGTTTTACATTTGCTAGCTTTGATTCTTGGAAACCCAGTTGGTTCTTCACAGCAGACTCAACTTAACAAGATAATGAATTTTACACGTATTTGTGTAGAAATTGATTTGAGTAAGCCCCTGCTAGATTCCTTGGATATATGTGTGGGTCCTTACTCCTGGGTGTAGCAGTTCCATTATGAGACACTTCCATTTCAATGCCATCTTTGCCATGAATATGGTATTCTTTTGCATAGATTACCAAGGTATGTGGAGGATCATGATGGGCCAAAAAGTGGTAATATGATGGGTATGTGGCTGATGACTATTTTTTTACCCAAAATTAATGAAACGAAAAGGGTTTTGAAAGGAGATTCTCAACTTTCCACCGATATAAATTATGCTTTACTTTGAATTTAATAAGTAATTATTATTCATTTCCTATTCAAATTATGACTAAAGTCATGATTGATAGGCTGGTTGAAAAACATCTATAGCTTTCAAACGATATCACATTTTTTGAGTCCAAAACATGTGTCACATTCTATGCTTTGCATACTATAGGATTAAAAAAATAAAAAAGGAATTTCATGAATTTTTGACCAAGTTAAGGTGGTCAAACATACGAGTTTTTATATTTATTAAAAAGTTGTAATAAAAAAATCATAATTAATTATTTACTTGGAAAAAAATTACAACAAAATGTGCATCACATTGGGGCATGAGTCCTATACTTATATCTAAAATATTATAAAAAAATATTATCATTTTATATGGTTAGGGTGGTCAGACAGACACCTACTTATTTTTTCCCTGAAATTTAAGTACTACTGCATTGAAATTTCAAATTTTCACCAAATAGATTTAAAAAAAAAAAAAAGAACCTAGTAGTTTAGAAACTACATTCAATTTGCTATAGATTCTATTGTTACATATTTTTGAAATAATATAGATAACTTATTCAAATCTTTACGTCAAGTTTCCTAACTCTAATTTTTCTAATTTTTTTGCCACTTAAGGCCCTATTTTTTCTATAATGATCCTGCACATACCCCCCAAGGGCTAGTCCTTTGGAACCTCGGTCCTCTCAACCTCCTCGCAACCCACCTAGGGTTGATAAGGGGAAGGACCCCATTTTTGGTGATGGGGTTGGCACGAATGGTTTCGTCCCTATTAAAGCTCGTATCAGGAACCGAGGCCGCAAAAGACTAAAGATACAGGAAGAAGATAATTTTAACAAATTTGAGGTTTTGGATGATCTTAGCCAACAGGAAGTGAATCCAAGCTTGGTGAATTTAGATCAGGGTGTTTTGAGTGCAGGACAAGAGGGTCTTTTGTCTAAGGCAACTCAGGATATGTAAGATGTTGGGGCTTTGAAAATGGAGACAAATCATCAAATGGGAGTCTAGTTGGAGTCAGCTCCTATGGCTGAAGTTAGAAAAGTGGGTAGGGATGGTTCTCTAGTGGTTGTGAAAGT
Organism: Sequoia sempervirens; assembly: GCA_007258455.2. Classification (NCBI taxonomy): domain Eukaryota; kingdom Viridiplantae; phylum Streptophyta; class Pinopsida; order Cupressales; family Cupressaceae; genus Sequoia; species Sequoia sempervirens. The sequence continues at coordinate 353,412,831 of VDFB02373365.1, forward strand.
AGGTAATCAAGTGGTGAAGAGTAATAAGTCTTCTTCTTCTCACTTGCATGTTCATCAAAAGTATCCAAAAAAAGGTGTCAGGGAGAAGTCTTCCAAGCCTAGTAGAAAAAAGGATCTGAAAAAAATTAAATTAGTAGGGGAAACTTTCATGGATTCAGGGTCAATCAAGACTCTGGATTCTCATTTTTCAAGCCCCTTGAAATGATCGTTCTATCTTGGAATATAAGAGGCTTGAACAGTGGCCCTCGACAAAAAGTTGTCCGCGATTTGGTTAGAAGTCAATCTCTGGATTTTTTTTCCTCCAGGAGACTAAGTTATCAGTTGAGAGTATGTTTGGTTTGATGCGTAAGTTGTGGGGGAGTGGTGAATGCTAGTGTATTGGTGCTTGTGGGTTTTATAGGGGAGTGGCTTGTCTATGGAACCCTCAGAAGATTCGTCATCTTTGGTGGATGTCCTTTAAGTCTTCTATCTCCATGATTGCTTCTTGTTTTGAGACATGGGAGTCTATATTCTTCTGTAATATTTATAAACCTATTGAGTTCCAGGGTAAGCAAATTTTGTGGTCCCATATCATGTTTGTTCATTGCATGGTTCCTTACCATTTGTGGATTATGGATAGGGACTCCAATGCTATTTCTGAGTTGGCTGAGAAGAGGGGTGGTATTGAGAGGATGGAGCCTTCTACATTGCTTCTTCAGGATAATATATCATCTCTAAATCTTGTTGATATTAAGCCCACAAATGGCTAGTTCACTTGCAATAATGAAATGGTTGAGAAGGATTGCATTGCGAAACATCTTGACCGCTTTTTGGTATCTTGCTACTAGGTTGGTGGCATGTGGTCCCTTAGCTTTGAAATTTTAGATTGGAGGGGATCAGATCATTGGCCTATCAAGCTTGCTATCTTTTTAGCTTGTGTGCCTCGGTCTCCTTCATTCAAATTCCAACTTATGTAGTTGTGTGATCCCTCCCTCCAAGATTATTTTGATGAATTGTTGAAGTACAATAGACAAACCTATGGTACAAAAATGTATACTTTTGCTAAGTTCAATTTTTCAAATATCAACTCAAATCTTGGAATTGACATTGCTTTGGAAACATTTTCCATGCTAAGGTTATTGCTCAGGTGAAGCTGAATGGTATTATGAGGATGATTAGGGAGGATTGGGTGACTGAAGAGTTGCTTCGGGAAGAGGTTAGGGATTTGAAAATGCTAGAGGAGTGTGAGCTGAGAGATGAAGTTTTTTGGAAACAAAAGGCATGGATTGAGTGGCTTCAGGAGGGAGATAAAATACTAATTTTTTTCTTCAATACGGTGAAAGCCAGGTGACAGGGTGACTCTATTTTAGTTTTAGTGAATGACAAGGGTGAGTAGCTCTCCTCTTTTCAGGAGAACTCGAATGAAGCAGTGCAGTACTTTGCTTCATTATTTAGGGAGGAGGCGCAGAGGGGTTCTGATGAGGAAGTTCAGGTCCTTTCATGTATCCCTTCTTTGGTTTCTGGAGAGATGAATGAGCATTTTATGAGTAGTTTCTCGCTTGAAGAGCTAGATGGGACAATGTTTCAGATGAAGAAGGGGAATGCTCCAGGTCCTGATGGCTTCCCGATTGAGTTCTTTCAAGAATTCTAGGATATTGTCAAACTGGACTTGTTAGCGGTTGTGCAGGAGTCTTAGTCGAATAAGAAGATATTACGAGCTCTAAATTCCACATTCCTTGCCTCTCATCCCCAAGTCTGAGGGGGCAGATAGGTTAAGGTGATTTCATCCTATCTCCTTTTGCAATGTGATTTATAAAATTATCTCTAAATTGATTGCTGATAGGTTGAAAAACCAGCTTAAAGTGTTTATCTTTGAGGAACAAAGTGGTTTTGTAGTGGGTTAGAAAATTATGGATGGGGTGGTTATCGTAGCAGAAACCATTCATTCTATGGCCAACTCCAAAGATACGGTGAGATTTATCAAGCTGGATAGGGATAAAACATATGACAGAGTTCAATGGTCCTTCCTTTAGAAAATTCTTGGTGATTTTGGTTTTGGAGAGGAATGGATTTAATGGGTTATGAGTTGTGTTACTTTGGCTTCCTTTTCCATGTTAATAAATGGGGAGCACTCGAAGCTTTTTTGGTGCCTCTCGGGGTCTGCGTTAGGGAGACTCCCTCTCTTCTTACTTGTTTCTTCTTCTTGCTAAAGGTCTGGGTCATTTGATGAGAAGGCATGTGGAGTTGGGGCTCATTTTGGGATGGATATGTGGAGGTGGTTTACCATTGTAGTCTCATTTGCAGTTTGTGGATGACACTGTGTTGATGGGTATGGCTTCAATCAAGGAAGCTACAAATTTACACAAGGTGTTGGATGTTTATCTTATTGCATTGGGTCAATTGATCAATGAAAATAAATCCTCTATCTTTTTCTTCAATACTTCGAGGCCCACCCAGAGGAGGCTTGCTCATATATTGAGATTTCATATTGGGTCTCTCCGTTTGACTTATCTTGGTATTCCTATCTCTGTTGGAAGACTGCCCATGAATTCTTGGTAGAATATTTTGGACAAATTTTGTGTGAAAGTTAATCATTGGATACACAGATGGTTGTCTTTTGTGGGGTGAGTCCAGTTGGTCAAGTTTGTGGTGCAGGCTCTCCCCATCTACAGATGTATGATTCAGGTGGCCCCAGTGAATTTTTTTAAGGAATTTGATTATGTTGCAAGGTAGTTTTTATGGGCTGGCAATTTGATTTTCTCTAAATTGAGCATTGTTAGATGCGACACTCTTTGTAGCTCGAAGTAATTTGGAGGTCTTGAGTTAAGGTAGCCATCTCATGTCTGGAGTGCCGTTGGCTGCTAAGTTGTACTGGTGTTGGTGTGTGGAGCAGGATTAGCTCTGGGCTAAAATATATCTCATAAGTATTTCTCGGGGATCCCATGGATGGATATTCCTCAATATCCCCTGGTGGGGAAAGGTTTGATGATTTGGGGTACGCTCAAGAAAGGTGTTGCACTCATCAAGGATGGCCTATTTTGGATTTGCAAAAGGGGACATAGGCTCATTTTTGGTTTGATTCTTGGGATGGTTTTCCTCCCATTGTTGCTTAGTTTTTGAATTTGTTGACTTTGTGTTAGAGATTCCTTGAGGCTGGATGGTCAAGGGTGAGTGATTTTAAGTGTTCATCTCCTTGTGATCAATTGATGGTGGTGAGATGAATAATCTTGATGAGTGGTCTTGTTGGTATGGAGGAGGAATGTGCTTAGTTGCACAAAATCCTTTCTAGTAGATGGTGTAGTTCCCTCCAGGAGGGGGATGTTCTTTCTTGGTCTCCTAATGCTAAGGGTGTCTATACTATTGCTTCTAGATATCAGGGGTTGTTATCGCACTGGATGGACAGGGTGGAGGTTAACTGGTGGAAGAGAGTGTGGAACAAGTTTTCCTGGCCAAAGTGTAATTACTTTATTTGGACTTTGGTCTAGAATAGGTGCTTGACTTGGGATAATATTCAGAAGAGGGGATTCCAAGGCCCTTCTATATGTGTTTTGTGCGGGGCTAAGGAGGATTTTTCTCATTTGTTTTCTATTGTCCCTTTGCTTTGCAACTTTGGCATTTTTGGTGGGACATTTGGAAAAGCCCATGTGTTCGTGCTTCCTCCTTGGTGGAGTTATGGAATAGTTTAGGTTGACCTTCTATGACATCTTTCTTGCAAGAGGTGTGGTATGTTGGGCCTACCTTCATACTATGGAAGATTTGGTTGGAACAAAATTGCAGAATTTTTCATGGTCAAAAGTTGTTGATCCAACAAGTTTGGCATATAATTAGGGGTATGATTCAAGAGACGATGGAAGCTAAGAGTGATGTGGTGTTTCCTTTAGACAAAGGGGATGCTGAGAAGGTGGATAGATTGGGGATCTAGGGGTTGTATTCGGCTTTGGCTTGCGTCAGGAGAGGAAGGCAAGGGAAATAAAAAGTTCAAAGGATGGGCAGGTGGTTGCCCCCTCCGATTGGAATTTTGAAGATCAATACCAATGGTTCCTCAAGAGGCAATCCTAGGCTTGCTAGGATTGGAGGAGTTGGTAGGGATTGTTCGGGTTCAGTGGTTTTCTTCTTTTTAGTTCATGAAGGGATGTAGTCTGTCAACCTTATGGAACGTGTGGCGATCATCTACACTTTAGAGTAGGCTTATGCTTTGGGTTGGCATAGGGTTATCTATTAATCTGATTCACATGTTCTTATTGGTTTGATAAATAAACAAACAATGTTTGATGTTAGTTGGTAGCTGGCTAGGATGGTACAACAAATTTTGCAGATTAGTTATGTGATGGAGATGGTTTCTTTGTCCATATTCCAAGAGAATGGAATAGGGCAGCTGGCTGTTTGGCTGAGTGGGCTTCTGAGAATCTTGATGGTTGGAAGATTGATAGGTGGGAGTAGGTTTCCCAAGAGCTCCATCATGACTTGGAGAGGATCATTGCTGAAGATCGAGATGGTAACGACAAATGATGCTAATGTTTCTTGCTTTGTTTATTTTCTTCTTGTGTTTTTTTGGGGCTCCGACCCTTGGATTTTATGTAATCCTCTTTTTTGAATTTCAATAAAGTTTTTACCCATTTTTTTATAAAAAAAATACAATATTTAATATGATAATATTAATATAATACTATAACTAATAAACTAATAATATAATATAGCATAATAAAAATATAATAATTTATTAATAATACAATAACAACATTAATATAATAACAATAAGAATAATATATTAAATGTAATATTTATGTTATTTATATTATATTATAATAAAAATAAACATCTTTTTTTCTTAGACTACAAGAATTTGGTAGCATGACCCCCTATACACTACAATGTACCTGGTAAACTTTTTAACGTGACCGGCGGTGCTGGTGCGACACGCCCTCTGGTACCATGGGGGTGGGGGAAACTAGACCTCGTGACCAACCTCCTACAATAGAAAAGATTTAGCCAACCGAACTAAGGCCCCCACCCACAAAAAATAAACATATTTAAAACATCTTAATTTATATATAAGATAGATAAACTAGTTATAATGGCAGTTGCAATTATAACATCCGTCTATATGCAAATCATGGCGAATGGTAGTTGATACTTTGGAGGAGCATGGATGGTTAAGTGAAGTCGACATGCACTTTAAATCTTTTTTCTTTGGCGTCCAAATCAAAGTTTATCGGTGTGGGAAACATCGAAGTCTATATCGACATTTTAATAAAACTTAACCACCTATGAAGAGTTGCTGGTGGGTTTTGGAAGTGTCATCAAAAACAAACTTTTCATTCTTGTCGGCATCTGAAGATGCATTGACAACCTTTATCGGTGTCAAATGCATGGTTAACAACTCCCAAATAACTATCGATCTTCACCCTGGATTTAATTATTAGTTTGTTATTTGGTGCGAGTCGGTAAAAACACATACATTGGATATCCATAATCGACGCGAAATTATGGGTTCTTTTATAGATGGAAACACGTTGTTTCAATGCTCATGATTGGTTAGGAAAATTGCCCTCCCATTTGAGGGAAACCAATTTATAGATATATATTCATTGGCTCTTAGGAAACTCTCGATTTCTTTTTCTAGATCATTATCATCTTTCACACTGGTTGAAAATGAGCACTTGAACATTGGCAATAGTGTGAATATTTTTTTTGAGATCTCTCCAAGCATTCCGTGAGATATCTTGGCAACTTTAAGATCTGAATTTGATTCGGTCAAGGTGATGAGCTTTGCATAGCCTTGGGAAGCAAGCGCAGGGACCACCAGTTTAATCCCAACAACATATTCATAAACCCAACTGCCTCTTCTCGACAGATCACTGCCATGGGAAACTGCCTATTTAATCTCAGATTCTGATTTGGGCCATGCAACATTTGGCTTCATATTTAGACTGCTCAGAAGGCTCCAACTTCTAGAAATTCATTGAGCTTCAAAAATCAATCGGAACACTTTTTCCAAAGCTCTGTGTGCATGCTACAGTCTTTTCTTTAAATTTCATCTTGTGGCCTACTATTGTATTTGGAGAAGGAAGAAATCTTTCCAGTGACCACCTGTGCTTTCTTTCTAACATTTAATTGGCATAACAAAGCCTTAAGTTGTCTATATAAGAATATTTGTATTGCCAAGCTTCTTCAACATATTGTTGAAATCCGCTGACTCCTAAATCATTGTCATAAGGCTATGTCTTAGAAGCATTTGTAAGGTCAATGCAATATTTTGTTCATCAAACTCTTCTTAAAATATATCTAGCACTTTAAGATACAGTGTACCTAAAATCTTCTCAAACCTATAAGAAACCAAATCCTCTTTGTCCATAAAATTTGGATATTTCCTGGCTCTCAGATGGTGTGGCATCATAGGTGCCATTTCTGTTTTTGGAAAGTCTACAGCCATAGCTGCCAACTTCGCAAGTTTAAGATAGTCCTCATCAAGTGCACCACGATCACTTAGATTTTCCCGATTAACATGTGCATTCAATTACATCATCCCAAGTTGAATTTTCTTGAAAGTAGTTATAAATTGCATTAGTTGTGTTCCACAAGACCACATTTCTTTGAGGCACTATGTCAAATAGTTCACTCACCTTGCTTATACTTTTGTCGCGCTATCTTGAATAATTTCAATACATATAATGAAAGATTATAGGCTTAATACATTATATGTTAGTTATAATAGCTACCAAATACAATGATCGTCATTCTATTGGCAATGCTTATCAATTCATTTAAAACATCTGATACTAAAGCTATCGACCAACTCAGAATGCTTGCCAATTAATTTGAAATTGTCAATGTTTATCATGACCATGCTATATCAACATATTGGAGAAGATCGGTAACCATTTCAAAGTTGCCAACATTGATCAACTCATTGATAGCCTTTGGAATCATTATATGCATTAGAATATGGTTGCAAACTTGTTTAAGGAAACCGATGGTCTTTGTCATATTTGGCTTTGTCAGTGTTTAGTGTACCTTTCACAACTTCAATTTTGATTATGCTTTCTAAAAACCTTTACCTCGCTCAAAATCCTTCATCGACATTTAGAAAGGCCTTCGCAACTTGAATCAGTGATTCGGAGGAGGTTAATAAAGTTCCTAAATTTTCGATTCTCTTTTGTCCTCAGTTAACGTGAGAGATCTTTGCAACTTGAAATTGTTAAATCCGTGTTAGGAAAGGGATTCACAACTCCTTTAACTTCACAATATCAATCATCTAAAACTTGCTTTTGATAAGTGTTGGTAAACCTTAAATTAGAAAATGGGATGTCGTGGATATTATTTTCTTCTTCAATAACAGCATCATGATCAGAACTCAAATATATAGTTGTATTTAGATTGAATATAAGTCGATAGGCTATTTGTCTTTTGCTCGAAATTTTTGTCAGTCTTTTCCATTTTCAGCCCTTCTGCCCTCTAGCTCCCAGTCGGATAAAATGACGGATTTTTATTAAAAATATTTGGGACAGGCCATGCGATGCTTCATTAATTTTTCTCTCTATTTTTTGAATTGGATAGAGGCAGTTCCCCCGTGTGAGTTTAAGCGGGCAGCCCGTGGTTTCTTTATGCATGAATGGGCTATGTACTATACAAGTCCCTTCTTGCATGTTGCACAAATGCTGAAGTTCCCTCGACATCTCTTTTTCTCTCGCCCTAACCTGCATCTACTCATGGGCGCCGCCATGGCTCGAAGAGAGGGGGGTTTTAGCTGCTACCTGTTGAGGGCATGGCGCTAGTTGGTGGTGTTTCCCATGTGACACACTCACCATGGCGGCTGGGGTTCTGTCATTTCCACAACATCAGTGGCTACATCACTAGCTTTTTCTGCATATACAGAATTGGCTTCCTACACAGGGTACACGAAGCTAGGAAAATGGTTGTGATTTATTTGCAGGTAAACATTTGTTTCTTTCTTGCTAAATTCATTCCCTTTGTGTATTGATATTCTTATTCTTTCTTATATTGTCAGATTTTGTTAATCTGTAGACCCCTTTATTTGCTTTCCCCTTGCCTTAATATCCTTGTGCCTCCTTCAGGGGCAACGACACTCTTCATAGGAAGTCTACTACAATGTCTGAAGCTTGTTTTGAAGGTATTTTATCATTTCATTTTTGAAAAACCCTCACTAGGGCATGGGATGCTAAGTTTGATTTGATTTTGAAGAGGAGCCAACTACCTTGAATAGTTACCAAGATCAAGGTGGTTTGTGAGAAAAATACAAAGTAACAAGTGTCTTCATTCCTTAATACCTATTTTGTTTCAAAAATGAAAAAGCAAGGGTTATGGGTTTTTGCATTTTAGTCTTGGGGTTTTTGTTGAGCAGTGATAATGTTGTTTGGTTTAGTTATCTTTGTCTCGATTAAGTGATAAACACAGTTCCATACTTTGCTTAAAGAAAGTTGACGGGATGCTGAGTTTGATTTGAAGAGGAGTCAACTGCCTTGAATGGTTACTAGGATCATGGTGGTTTGTGACAGAAATACAGAGGAATAGTTGTCTTCATTCCTTAATACTTGTTTTGTTTCAAAAATGAAAAAGCAAGGGTTATGGGATTTTGCTTTTCAGTTTTGGGGTTTTTGTTGAGCAGTGATAATATTGTTTGGTTTAGTTATCTCTGTCTCTGTTGAGTGATAAGCACAGTTCCATACTTTGGTTAAAGAAAGTTGACATGTTTTTAATGTAGTGTCATGTCGAGTTTCTTCTTTGTTAATACTGTGGTAATGTTTGTGTTTAAGTTAAAACAATGACTGTAATATTGTCAAGGGTTTGTCATTTTGTAACCTTAGTCTAAAACCTGTGTTAATTATTTATTAAAAGGTTTGTATTCATTCCTTTTTGTGTCAAACTCCAGTTCATACTTGATATGTAACCCTAGTTTAGTGTCAAGTTTATAAAAAAACTGCATACATTATGTTATGGGTTATGCTATGGGTTGTGTTAAAGTTTCTTTCTTTTCTTTTAGGTCTTTATACCACAAAGCATCAAAATGTTAACCCTGGTTCAAGTATAATAAGAAATTCATAGTTTCAAGCAACATGTTTATTATTCTGTTACTTGTTAAGGAAATTAGTAAGGCAGTTATGAAGTTGATAGTTTATTTTTAGAATAGAGAACATTATATATCCTATGTTGAAGACATTCAAAGGGTTTAGTTGAATAGAAAAAAAAATTATTCTCTATTTTTCCATACTCCATTAAGAGACATTTTCTTTATGATGTAAAAGGGCATATTATTAATTTCATATCTGTACTTGAAAGAATGGTTGATAGAACTTGCAGAGTATTGAGAAATTGATTCATTATAGAAATACTCTTTACTACTATGTATACCAAAATTATACACAATGGTATGTTGTATTTGAACTTTTTCTTATGAATCTCAAGTGAAGTGATTTCAGAAAATATTGTGAAAAGAAATAGAGATGATACTCTATATATCAATTCAAAATAGTGATTAAAAATTAATAATGTATAGCCACCGAGGCATTGTAAGCAAAAAGATTTCAGATTAAACCAGTGAGGCAATTCAAGTGGTTTTTATTCCCCTAGAGGGTTTTCCACTCAAGAAATTCTTTGTGTCATTATTATGTGATTTTATGGTTTATACTACTTTTCATTTTAGTCTTGCTTCATCAATTTGTTTTTTTTAAATTGAGTCAACTTGTGTGAACATTGATTCACCCCCCCTCTCAGTGTTCATTGTACTCCAACATGAAAATATCAATATCATTGAAAGACAAGAAAATTTTATAAAACATATAAAACTGATCATGGAATTTAGATGCACCCAAAGTCATTATGTAAAATATGGATGCAAATATTCAATTTTTGAGATGAACAATAAAACGATGCCACCTTTCCCTACTACTCTATTTTAGTGAGACCTTGCTTGTAGGGTTATTTTGACTTTAGGAAAAGTTGGTATATGGGTGTGTTTTAGACTTATGTTTGAAAGTGATCATAGGAATTAAGAATTTGGGGCTGTTGAGTAATAATAATCCTTGAGAATGAGGATGCATGGTTGGGAGCTAGCTTACTACCCACTCCAGGTATGTATCTCTCAAATCTTTTATTTGCATTATGATGTGTTGCTAATAATGTTGCAAATCAATAATGCCCATTTATGAGTGGATCTCGCTCTAGCATTTTCCTTCTATGTTTTCTTTGCTCCTTTTGTTGGGAATAAGTTGTTTGAGTACATTTCCATTGGCCTCTACTCACCTTTGGTACAAACTTCTTGATCATACATTTGTTTCTGCTTTGTGCATGTTTATTACATCATTGTTTTTCATGTTCCTCTTGCAAATGTAGATTATATTGTAGCCTTTTCCCATACTTTCTGAGATCTGTGACAAGGGCATATTAATTTTATGATTGAAATATTATATATTAGTTAGGTCCATAGAAATATAGAGCTCACAACTTTTGATTTTTAGTTGGGCTTATACAGGCTACATTTAGAACCCAATAACTTGTATACCGATTTTCCTTGTTTAATTTTTTGAGATGTATGTTTCAAACGAGTTACTAAATTTGTGCCCTTGTTTCTATATATGTAGGATTTAAAGGCAATCTAAGTTACTAGTCAGAAGCATTAGGTTTCAAATTCTCATGTAAAAATTGTACCTATGCTCCTCTCTTGCTTTGCTTCTGGGCTACAGATGCCTTGGAATGAACAAGGTCATTGATTCATCATCATCGTGGGAAGACCCATATAATATTATCTCGACTCCAAAGAAATTTTTGTAGAACTCAGGAAATAGGTAGAAGGCCATTGGCTTGGTCTGAATTTTGAGGTACTCTCATAGTAACACAAATTTCTCTACATAACTATTGGCTAAGCTTAGATTTTAGAAAAATCGTGATAACACACAATTATGGGTATGTGTAGGATCATGATGGGCCAAAAAGTGGTGATATGATGGGTATGTGGAGAGTATGTGGCTGACGACTTTTTTTTACCCAAAATTGATAAAATGAAAGGGGTTTTTAAAGGAGATTCTCAGCTTTCCACCAATATAAATTAATCTTACTTTGAATTTAATAAATAATTATTATTCATTTTCTATTTGAATTACGACTAAAGTCCTAATTGATAAGCTAATTGAAAAACATCTATAGCTTTCAAATGGTATCACATTTTTTTAATCCAAAATATGTGTCACATTCTATGCTTCACATACTATAGGATTAAAAAAAAATGGTTTGAAGTTCATGAATTTTTGACCAAGTTAAGGTGGTCAGACATACAAGTTTTTATATTTTTTTAAAGATGTAATTAAAAAAATAATAATTAATTATTTACTTGGAAAAAAATTATAAAAAAATACGTATCACATCAGGATGTGAGTCCTCTACTTATATCTAAAATCTTATAAAAAAAATTATAATTTTATTATGGTTAGGATGGTCAGATAGACACCCACTTCTTATTTTTTCCTTGAAATTTAAGTACTACTGCATTGAAATTTCAAATTTTCACCAAATGGATATTTTTTTAAAATAAACCTAATAGTTTACAAAATACATTCAATTTGCTATAGATTCTATTCTTACATATTTTAAAAATAATATAGATAACTTAATCAAATTTTTACATCAAGTTGCCTAACTCTGACTTTTTTGATTTTTTTGCCACTTACTGGCCTATTTTTTCCATGTTGATGTTGCACATACCCTTATTACCACATGAAATGAAGGATTTTGGCACTCAAATCCTTTGTGCTCTTCCTAGGATCTTTCACCTAGGAAGAGAGAAAACATTAAGGACAAAATGTGTGCACTTCATTACCATTCAAAACAAAAGGAAAGATGAAGGGTGGATGTGAAATGTGTGATTGTGAATTTAATGCTGTAAACTAGATGAAAATGTAGATTAAAGGATGCAAACTAGTCTAATATAAAAATGCTGGAAAACATAGTGTGTAATGCATGCAAAGACTACAAACATAAGAAGAATAAACATAAACAGATGAAATTGAATAGGACTTATTTGGATGAATGAAGATTATTGGAAATGACTTCTAAAATATTGTTGCTACCATTCTGCTAACCAGGATGGACTCATTCGCCACCTATGGCGAATTAGTCCAAGTTTAAGTGAAAACTGCCGAGAATAAGTTTCAAACTACCGCGATTTGAAATCTGATGAAATCAAGTTTCAAGCCTACAGGTTGGACTCATTCACCATGCATGGAAAATAAGTCCACCTATAGAAATTTGAAAAATCAAAGGAAGATTTTGTGGAGTTAGATATGTATTTCTACCTCCTATAGGTCTCTACTTCTGAAATTGACAAATTTAGATTTGAAACTGATTTGTACTTGATGAATAGACTTGAATGAAGAAGAGATGAGATAAATGACTTTCTAATGCAATATTCAATGATTCCAAAGCTCCAAATGATCCTAAATCTACAAAAAAAACACAAGAAGACAAAAAATACTAATTGTTAAGGTACGAGGGTTTGCCTTGGTCAAACCCCTTTTAAGAAATTAATCCAAAATGATGAGATAAATGAATAAAACATGAAATAATGGAATAATTACCTTGAGATGGTGATTGATCTTGTTGGTCTGCAACAATACATGAAGAATCAGCTCTTGGATGCTTTAGAATGCTAACTTGAAGACTCTTAATGAAGAAAACCCTTAATTACTTGACTTCAATGGAAGGATAGATGATAAATATATGATAATAGATGCAAAAGTGAATTGATTCTTGTAGGAGATCATAAAATGAGGTTAAAATAACTTATTTATACAATTCATTTGTCATAGTACCGAGTATACATCATCACAGGCTGACATCAAGTGTAAAAATTGGATAAATCCTAAAATAAATTTGAAATTATTTTGATTTTTTGTGTCAAGGTCAACTCATTCGCCACCCATGGCGAATGGGTCCCACCTTGAGGGTGATTTCAAGTGTTGGGACATAAATGTTATTTAATGTAGTGTGTCAGGGTATCATTGAAAAATACACTTAAATAAAACTTATTAGTGTATAAATAGGTCCAATAAGACATAAGAAAGGTGTAAATAATAGGGAAAAATGCCTAGAAAAGTGTGAATCTTGATAAAAAAGACTTAACAACACTTTAAAATAGGACTTGTTGATGTGTTAAATGATGATTTTTAGGTGAACTGTATTAAATAGAGTCTAGAATAATGTAGAAATGGTTTACAACACTTCACAACATATTCACAAGACTTCAATATTTAATGAATAATTAATTTATAAAGGTCTAAAACTTAGTGTGGATGCATAAAATTCCTCACAAAACCTAAATTAAGACCACATTAAGTCCAATTATCATTAATTATCTCAAATTAAGCAAATGGTACTTTTTTCTACAATAAATTTAGCCCCCACTTTAGTGAGAGGAAGGACTTGCTTCAAACTCACACTAAAGTAGACATTCATGAAAGATTCACATGCATGACAAGCCCCCAAGATAGAAAATCATACAAAGGCAAGGAAAAAAGAAAGATAATGATGAAAAATATTTTTTCACTTTGGACCCGTATACTTTTGGATCATCCATGAGGTGAGAGGGGCCAAAAACATGAAAAGAAAAAAAAGTAACATATGCTAGTTGGCATGCACTCAAAAATGAAAAAGTGGCTAAAGGGAAAGTCACACCGCTATTTGGGCTCTCACCATGCCAAAGTTACACCACCTGATAACTTTAGCAAGGCACCACAAAACAAAACAAAATGAAAATTCTAAAAGTGTAAAAAATGCAAAAATGTAATGTGTAAAATATGTAATGTGAAATATTGTTCAAGGGAATCTTGTTCAATTTATGTAAGGTCAATCACTTAGGGAACATTGCGTCTAATGTCTCCAAGAGAGGACCAATCAAAGGATGCTAAGAAAGATCACACTTATGAAGGGCATCATACCCGTTGTCATCCACAAAGTAATGAACACATTATATAAATGACAAGGCTACACGAAGAACAAGGAATGAAATATGGTGTTGTATGCCCCCCACTTTAAAGTAATTGCTACACCTCATTCATGAGAAATTTATTTAAAGTAGAAAAAGAAAGAAAGAGAAAGCAAAAGAAAAATAAGACATGAGAGCTAACTAGGAAAGCCCTATGTCAAAGTCATATATTTCCAAAGTAAGGCTGTGTCATGTCAAGGGAAATGAAAAGAAAGGGAGTATGTCACATGTGATTCAACCTTAAGACATGTCATTCACATCTCAAGCTTGCTCTTTAAATGTTCATGAAAAGTTATCAACTAATCAAAAGAGACAACAAAAAGTGACATACAAGGATAAAGGCTACACAACCCTTTTCCCCCCATTGAATGTAAGACAAAGGTGGGCCTAAAGTGGATGACGATATGCTGCTCCTTACAAGTGATGCAAAAAATGCAATAGTGAGAATGTTATGGTTCTATAACTTATTACAAGGCAAGGAGCAACAACCAATGTTATTTATGTGGAGATGCAAATAAAGTTATGGCTTGATTGTCTTTGATTTGATATACTTTAGTAAATACATGAGAAAAATCATTGTAAATTGGTTTGTATGAAATATTATGCTTAGGTGGGTCATAGATGAGTTGAGGTTGATGCTGAATTTGTAATCCACAAGAAGACATATCATGTGCTTGTACCATAATAATGTCCCTAGGAGGAGAGTATATAGGAGAACAATAGTCCAAATGTCCTTGACATTCAAGGAATTGTTCTTCTAATATATCATTATTTTGAAGAAGGGATATATTCATGGTTGTATTGTTTTATTCTTTAATATTGTCATGATTTTTATTGATTGGATCATATAACATTATAGTATCATTTTCACAAGTAAGAGAAATATTAGGAAAGGGATAAAGTTGATTGTTGTCCATAATCTCATTATCTTGTGTCACAACATCTACCCTAGTAGGAGAGCTTAGAGAATGACATTCAATATGTTCATTACATATCAAAGCTTCATCAAAAATAGGGGAGTCATGAAGGTGAGAACAACTAGGATCTTTATATGTGTCAAGGAAAGTATCTTCTTCTTCGAAGAGAACTTTCCAATTGTTAGGAGCATTAGGAAGGAGAGAAATAATGTTGCTAGTGGTCCAAATAGGGGAAGTGTTGGGAGATGAATAGAAACTAGGTGAGGTGGGTGTAATGCATTCATGTTGTGTTGTTATACTATCTTCCCAAGGGGAGTGAGGAGAAGGACAAACAAGACCACCATGATACTCAACGATTGTACCTTCTTTCATCAAGATACCTTCGTCACTAAAAGGAGAGGTAGTAGGAGGACAATTATGATCATCATGTGTATCCATATTTTTGTGCTCTTCTAACACATCATCCCCACATATAGGAGAGATATGAAAGGGGGTAAGTTCAATACAAGTATTAACATTTTCATTTTCTTGCTCTAAAAGACTATCATAACTAGGAAATGCATTGAATAAAGAACTTGGATGTTTATTAACTAGCTTTGTTTGCACAAATTTGGAGAAAATTGACACTAACATTTTGAAGTAACAAATCTATGCTAACTCAAAATGTAATGTAAAATGCTGAAATGAAATGCAATGATATGAGAATGCAAATGTGCAATTTAAACTATGCATGAAATGAGCTATTCTAGGATAAATTTGATGAAATGCATGCTATAGAAATACAACTAACTGATATATAGGTTAAGGCACCAATAAAAATTGTGAAAACCACTTTCTGAATTCTGGAAAATGTTGTTTCAAATGCCAGAATGGACTGATTCACCCAAGGTGGTGAATGAGTCCAATTATGAACCTTGTTTGAAGATTTTCAAAGATTTTAAATGGATTTTTGTGATTTATAAGAACCAAAACACAGACTCGAAGGGAAAATGCAGAATTAGAAAAAATCTAAATGAATCTAGATGTAAAACATGCAACCTAGATCCACTTATTATAAATGCAAGAGTAAAACCTACAATGTAAAATGCAATGCAAACTACTTATAGCATGAAGGAGAGACTCCAAAATCAGAGAAGGAGGGATACAAATTTTAGGTTCACCAAAATGAAATGAAGGATTTTGGCACTCAAATCCTTCGTGCTCCTCCTAGCATCTTTCACATAGGAAGAGAGAGAATATTAAGGCCAAAATGTGTGCACTTCGTTAGCATTCAAAACAAAAGGAAAGATGAAGGGTGGATGTGAAATGTGTGATTATGAATTTAATGCTATAAACTAAATGAAAATGCAGATTAAAGGATGCAAAATAGTCTAATATATAAAAATAATGGAAAACACAGTGTGTAATGCATGTAAAGACTAGAAACATAAGAAGAATAAACATAAAATGGGTATGTGCAGGATCATGGTGCGCCAAAAAGTAGCAATATTTGTAGGGTATGTGGCTGACAACTTTTTTTTCACCCAAAATTAATGAAACGAAAAGGGTTTTTAGAGGAGACTCTCAACTTTCCAAAAATATAAATTATGATTTAATTTGAATTTAATAAATAATTATTATTCATTTTCTATTATAATTATGACTAAAGTCCTGATCGATAGGCTGATTGAAAAACATCTATAACTTTCAAACGGTGTCATATTTTTTGAATCCAAAACATGCATCACATTCTATGCTTCACATACTATAGGATTAAAAAAAGAAAAATTAAATTTCATGAAGTTTTGACTAAGTTAAGGTGGTCAGACAGACAAGTTTTAATATTTTCTAAAAGTTGTAATAAAAAATTCATAATTAATTATTTACTTGGAAAAAAATTACAAAAAAATATGCATCACATTTGGACATGACTCCTCTACTTATATGTAAAATATTACAAAAAAATATTATCATTTTATTATGGTTAGGGTGGTCAAACAGACACCTACTTCTTATTTTTTCCCTGAAATTTAAGTACTACTACATTGAAATTTCAAATTTTCACCAAATAGATTTTATTTATTTTTAAATAAACCTAGTATTTTAGAAACTATATTCAATTTTCTACAAATTCTATTCTTACATATTTTTGAAATAATATAGATAACTTATTCAAATATTTACGTCAAGTTGCCTAACACTGATTTTTCTAAATTTTTTGCCACTTAAGGGCCTATTTTTTGCACGATGATCCTGCACCTACCCAAATGATGAAATTGAATAGGAATTATCTGGATGACTAAAGATGACTAGAAATGACTTTTGAAATGTTGTTGCTAGTGTCCTACTAACTAGAATGGACTCATTCACCACCTGTGACGAATCAGTCCAAGTTCAGGTGAAAACTGCTAAGAACAATTTTTAGACTGATGGGAGTTCAAATCTGATGAAATTAAGTTTTAGGCCTATAGGTTGGACTCATTCACCATACATGGAGAATCAGTCCATCTACAAAAATCTTGAAAATTAGAGGAAGATTCTATGGAGTTAGATCTATATTTCTACCTCCTATAGGTCTCCACTTTTGAAATTGACAGATTTGGGTCTGCAACTGATTTGGTGAATAGACTTGAATGAAGAAGAGAAGAGATAGATGAATTTGTGATGAAATTTTAAATGATTCCAAAGCTCCAAATGATGCTAAATCTGCAAACAAACACATAAGAAGGAAAAAATACTGATTGTTAAGGTATGGGGGTTTGCCTTGGTCAAACCCCTTTTAAGAAATTAATCCAAAATGATGAGATAAATGAATAAAACATGCAATAATGGAATAATTACCTTGAGATGGTGATTTATCTTGTTGGTCTACAACAATACATGAAGAATCATCTCTTGGATGATTTAGAATGCTAACTTGAAGACTCTTAATGAATAAAACCCTCAATTAATTGACTTGAATGGAAGGATAGATGATAAATAGATGATAATAGATGAAAAAGTGAAATGATTCTTGTAGGAGATCATAAAATGAGCTTAAAATAACTTATTTATACAATTCATGTTTCATATTACCAAGTATACATCATCATAGGCTGACATCAAGTGTAAAAATTGAATAAATCTCAAAATAAATTTGAAATTATTTTTTATTTTTTTGTGTTAAGGTGGACTCATTTGCCACCCATGGCGAATGGGTTCCACCTTGAGGGTGATTTCAAGTGTCAGGAATTAAATGTTATTTAATGTAGTGTGTCAGGGTATCATTGAAAAATACACTTAAATAAACCTTACGAGTATATAAATAGGTCCAATCAGACATAAGAAAGGTGTAAATAAGGGGGAAATGCCTAGAAAAGCATGAATCTTGATAACAAGACTTAACAATACTTTAAAAAAGGACTTGTTGATGTGTTAAATGATTATTTTTAGGTGAATTGTATTAAATAGAGTCTAGAATAATGTAGAAATGGTTTACAACACTTCACAACATATTCACAAGACTTTAATATTTAATAAATAATTAATTTATAAAGGCCTAAAACTTAGTGTGGATGCATAAAATGCCTCACAACACCTAAATTAAGACCACATTAAGTGCAATTATCATGAATTATCTCAAATTAAGAAAAGGGTACTTTTTTCTATGGCACACCACAGAGCTTGTTTCTTCCCTTTTTTAGATCTAATTCATTACAACCTACATATTTTGTAAGGAAAGTTTTTCTTTCTTTGAGAGGAATTCCTAGAAAGATTTTGGATTCTACATGTTATTATGCTATTTCATTAGGAATATGATCTAGAAAAATAAGGATTAAGTTTTTTGTGCCATTTAGTTCACAAATCATTGTCTTAATTAGTTGATTTTATGTCCATATGTGTTAAAGGTGTATTTTTTGATTCCCTGCATCATGATTATATTCTTACAACATCTCACCATATTGTGGGTGCAAGTGATTTATATTCTTGTCTTTTTGAAAATATGGGAAGAGACACAACTGCCAGTTGTATCAAGGTAGAAAAAGTGTAGGTGTCATGGCAGTTGAGGAACCACCATGGTGGTTTTTCCACACATGCCATATTTGACAAGGGGAAATGGGAAATTAGGGTAACAATTGCAAACATAGTTTCTTAAAATTCCTAGCCTTTATGCTTCTTGTTTCAATTCTAAAATTAGTGTAGATGTATGACCACACCATTAGGGGTCATTGAAATCATCTTTCTAACTCAGTTCTTCTTTGTTAAGTATAGGGATTTGAATGCAAAAGAGGATTTCCTTTGAGTAACTTTTAGAGCATTGCAAGTGTTGGGATAGTATTGTAAAGGTGATAAGTATCTTTGAAGAATTAAAGAAGGCATTAAGCTTGTAAAATGTAGAAGATTTAGGGGCATGAGAAGGCAAGGCCTTACACTTATAGAGTTCCATTTTGCATTAGGTTCCCCATGGTAATCTTGTGTTGATGTCTCTTTCAATTAATACACACAACTATCTATGTACAACTTGACATTATAACAACCTCATTTTTAGAGAATATGTCCACTATTTTCTTAAGAAATTAATGGGACTGGGGAAACATCAAATGAATCATATAAGTTAATTGGAAAGATAAATGTTTATGTTGGTGAACTAGGTATGAATTATCTGTACTAATTATGAATCATACTATAATGTAAATATTTTGAACAAAGTTCTTACAATGGTGAATCATATTCAATTTCTATTTCATCTTGATCTTATTCTTAGTCTTATTTAGGTTAAAGGTTCCATTCAAATTTGAATATTTGAAAATAAAAATCCCAGCTAATGTATTTAGTCAATCTTGGAATTTGAAGTACTACCTTTTAGTTTGAGACTTTCTTAATATGTAATCAATTTGAATATGATAACATTCCCTTGGATTTACCTTTGAAAAGTTCTTTCCATGTTGTAATTGAGCATCAAATTAGTCTAAAATGGGTATGTGCAGGATCATGATGGGCCAAAAAGTGGCGATATGATGGGTATGTGTAGGGTATGTGGCTAATGACTTTGTTTTAACCCAAAATTGATGAAACAAAAAGGGTTTTTAAAGGATATTCTCAACTTTCCACCAATATAAATTATGATTTACTTTGAATTTAATAAATAATCATTATTTATTTTCTATTTGAATTATGACTAAAGTCCTGATTGATAGGCTGATTGAAAAACATCTATAGCTTTCAAACAGTATCACATTTTTTGAATTCAAAACATGTGTCACATTCTATGCTTCACATACTATAGGATTATGAAAAAGAAATGAATTTCATGAAGTTTTGACCAAGTTAAGGTTGTTAGACATATGATTTTTTATATTTTTAAAAATTTGTAATAAAATATCATAATTAATCATTTACTTGGAAAAAAATTACATAAGAATATGCATCACATCAAGACATGAGTCCTCCACATATACCTTAAATATTATAAAAAAACATTATCATTTTATTGTGGTTAGGGTGGTCAGACAGACACCTACTTATTTTTTCCCTGAAATTTAAGTACTACTACATTGAAATTTTAAATTTTCACAAATAGAAATTTTTACAATAAAAAACCTAGTAGTTTAAAAACTACATTTAATTTTCTATAGATTCTATTCTTATATAATTTTGAAATAATATAAATAACTTATTCAATTTTTTATGTCAAGTTGCCTAACTTTGATTTTTTTGAATTTTTCACCACTTAAGGGCCTGCTTTTTCCATGATGATCCTGCACATACCCAAATAGTATCTCCAAATAGTTTGATGCATTGGATTTGGAATTATATTAGATGGTGGAAATTGTGTTAATTTCTTTCTTTTTCACACTGATGTTTCTATTTTCTAGAGGGTAGTAGGAAGGAGTCTTGGAAGGAGGTGAGGGGGATGAACGGGAAAGAAGGACGATGTAGTGCTCACTTGTCTTGAAAGAGGGTCAAGTCACAATTAAAATTTTGAACTAATAATAAAATAAACCATTTGTAACTAAATATTGAAGTCTAGTGTGTCCAAATAAGCATCACAATGACTAAGCAAAAGAAGAAAGAGAAAACTTCACTATTATTATACAAGATACTGGTTTCAAGGGAATTTTGTAGTCACATTGAGAATTCTAAGTCATTCAACATGTTCATGAGTTTAGAGTTTCTACAACGAGTAATTATTTGTTGCCTAGCCACAATCCCTTTCATAGGTCCAATACCCCATCTTCCTCCATTGTTTTGGTTCATATCCTAATTAGTGAAAGTAGGCAATGAGCCAACTTTTCACATCTATTTTGACACTTTCTTGCCACCTAATTCCTAGAGGAGATGCCTTATTTACAAGAATTTCAAGTTGGTTCATGGTTGTTGGAATATTTGTTTTAGATCTTTCTCCTCTTCAATTGGATGATGTTTTCTCTTCTAGTGGTGGATGAGCTATTACCTATTGCTTTAGGAGCATACCAGATGTTTGAATTATATTTGTAACTTCTTTTCTTTAAAAAATTCTAAAAGAAATTGGATTAAGTTGCTTCCCTCTTAAAAAAATGATATCAAATAATTGTTAATGATCACACATCTTACATGCTTCAGTATTATACTATCCCCTTTTGGGTATTCTTTAAGAAAAAATATTCACTCAAAACATGATAGTATTTTTAATAAAGATTATGGATTTGTGATATATATTTCATTCAATAAATCATAGCACAATAATCAAAGTTGATTATTTCTACCTCCTTCTACAAGGACTGATTTTGTGGCAAATATGTTGAATTTTTTAAGAAGCCTTGAGAGAGGGCTTTGATTTTTAACAATAAAAATAGATGTTGCACAATAATCTAGTGTATAGTGTTATAGGCCCCTTGGTCTTGTTAAACTTACAGTGATTCTTTCTTGCTGAAATGATTTGAGTTTCACAAGATGGATAAAGTGTTCTTTGCATTGTCCCTAGGCCTTTAGTTTGGAAAGGATGGTAAGCTAAGCTCCCTAGTTGATCAAGTCCACTTCCCTACATTTCTATCTAGAATATGCAACTAATTACTCTCATTATAGTTGGTGTTGTGTTTAGAGGTTTTCAAATGCTTACTCAAATTCTTCTTTGTTGAAGTGATTAGAGTTTCATGCAATTGACCAAGTGTTCTTTGCACTATCTTTGGGAATTTAGTATTAAAATGATGGTAAGCTAATCTCCCTAGTTGATTAGGCCCCTGCCCTACTTTTCTATCTAGAATATGCAACTAATAACATTTATCAGGGTTGGTGCTATGTTCATCCATTGTCAAATCAACAAGCAATACTCACTTAAGGTCTTATTGGATGTATAATATTGTTTATTACTTTGAATATTGGTTTAATTCATTAGACTAATGAATTGTATGCAATGTAATAATGTAGGAGGTGCTCAACCTCTTTTTTGGGCAATAAGAATAGAAATAGTTTTTTGGGGCTGCTAAGAGGCTTGCATTTCTACATAGTGTAGAAAGGTTGGTTGTATACTATGACTTAAAATCATTAAACATCCATCTAGATTTGGTAGTTGAATAATTATATCTCTAGTCTAGAATATGTTTCTCTCTTGATATTTTTATTTTAGGTGACCAATTGATCCTATCGCGGAATTATAATGCCAAATTCTTAGACTTTGAGCTAAACATTTGTATTGTATATAGAGTGTTGAACATCATAATTTTCTATGATTGCAATGATCTAAATTCCATTGTTCCTTTTTGAATCATTGTTTAATCAGGTAGTTGATTTTGGGTTTTCTAAGGGGGAAAATCTTGATGGCCATTCTTTAGGTCTCAACAAGACATTTGTTTATGTTGATCCTAAATATGTATCTTCAAAAACTTATACAATGATGTATACAGCTTTGGAAATATGCTTTTTGAATTGATCACAACAAGGAATCCACAAAAAGGGCTCATGGATTACATCAATCTTTTAATATCTATCAAATTTCTAATCATCTCTTTGTGGCTGAAAAAATCAGTCCTTAGAGATTTAGAATGTAATTTAGTTTCCATGTTACTATTTTCTATTAGCTATAGTAGATGATAGTTTGTTATCTCATATGAGAACTTGATATTTCCATAGAGACCTTGGTCTATCATGGAATCTATTATAAAACTACCAATAACTTTTCCATACTTTTTTTAAGAAAAAATGGTTAGGATGATTTTCTATGAATGTCTAGCTAAACTTCTAATGGCATACATAAGCCAATTATAAGATTTTTGTTCTATTGCCAAAAAATGTATATTTTGTATTTTGTTTTATTTTGATGTGAATGAAATTCTCTTTCCTTTAGCATTCAGGTTACACATTTGGCTAATTTTGATGAAATAGGTTGCAATTAGTGCAGATGGAAAAGTTGGGTGGGAGGAAACAATTGATACATGGGTGAGTGTGAAATATGATATTTAAGAAGTCAGTTTTGTAGCTGCCATTTCTTACAAATGTGTCACGCTATGGGGCCAACTTCTAGTGAGAGATTGTTAGTGTAACCCATGTCAAGATTATGTGATGACACTCTCCCCTATGCAGACTAGTATTCTCTTGATGTGATTTCTTCTTTCGGTGTGTGATGTCCTTTGGAAGAAATGTATGTTCTTATGTGTTGTTAATGTTGTTACATTGTTAGAATGGTGTCATGATTAGCATTGTTATGTCAGTTTGTGTTCACCTAGTGTGTTTGTGGTTGTGGGGCCTTGTGTTATCTCCCAACATGGGGGGTGGACCTTTAGGTTCCACATGGTCAGGTGGATTGTCCTTTATCCTCCATTGGGTTTCCTTTGATGGTGTTCATGTGTGTGGCGACTATTCATGGTGATGTGGACTTCTACACTTGTTCCAGTTCGAGTGGACTATCATTCATGTACTTGTATTGAACTGAAATCAGATGTTTCATGTATTGTAACTCTGATGTATATCCTTCCCTACTGATATTGGGGAAGCATTGTTGTACAAGTTGTAATATTGTAATTGCATTTTTGAACTCTCTCTCTTGTAATGAAAAATGAAAATGATTTTTATTGCATATGTTAGTTAATTGAATTGATGATGGGTGTTGTTACATTGATAACATGATATTGATAATTCATATTAGTTGATCATT
Organism: Sequoia sempervirens; assembly: GCA_007258455.2. NCBI lineage: Eukaryota > Viridiplantae > Streptophyta > Pinopsida > Cupressales > Cupressaceae > Sequoia > Sequoia sempervirens. The sequence continues at coordinate 353,436,808 of VDFB02373365.1, forward strand.
TAATGTGAAGGAGTAACTAAACATTATATTCTTAGATGAAATTTGTTTAATGAGATGATTTATAATTTTTGTTAGTTTTGTTATTAGTATTCTAGTAGTGTAGTCATGGAATCTTAGAAGACTTAGTTTTAGATTACATGTTAGAATATGTTCTACAATCTTTAGTATGTTGCACAAAAAAAAATGTTTCACTTTTAGGTGTTGTAGCATGTTGTCCTCTAGGGTTCTATGGTAGAGTGTTACACATGGTATCAGAGCCTAAGTTCTAACACTGGGTACTCTAGGTTATATAGGAGCCCATTATGTTGTCTTAGTTGCATAGACTTTGAAAATTATCTTTCTCTTTTGTCATCCTTGCCTAACACCCTAAAATTTTTCCTTGGTCTAGTGTTTGTGTAGGAAAATTCCTAGAGGTAGAGGTCATGGTGGTGGCCATGGGTTCAATCACTAGAAAACCCCTCCTCAGAGCTCCCACTAGTCTGAACATGAGGAACAACAAGGGTCCCAGAATAATCAACAAGGCAGAGGTCAAAACCAAGGTTAGTCAGAGATTGAGGGAGCTTAGTTGCACCATTTACTTGAGGAGATACTTTCCCATCTAGGCCCTAGGCAAGAGGGTCATCATCAGGTGATTAGGGAAAGAGAACAGTCTCCTAGGAGGAGAGAGGTCATAGTTGAGCAGGAGGCTATTGTAGCTAGTCATATGATAGATCTTTTGAGGGCACATCCTCCTACTTTTAATGAGACTAGTAGTGGTTTGGAGGTAGAGATATGGTTGATTGATTTGGATAGCTTGTTTCCATGCATTTGTATGGTAGCAACATCAAGGTTAGGTGTTCCATCATGCACCTCAAAGGTTTTTCCTCTACATGGTGGTGTTTAGAGGAATATAAATTGCACCTTGACATTGGTTTAGTGTTGTGGGAGATCTTCTTGGAGAGTTTTAGAGCCCGTTTCTTGTCTAATCATTGGAGGCAACATCATGTTGATAAGTTCCATGAGCTAAGGCAGATAGCCATGTCAGTTGAGTAGTATGAGCATATATTTTATGAGCTTAAGCAGTATGTAGGCATAGGTGATGACGAGGATATTTTGGTGCAACATTTTATTAGGGGCTTGAATGCACGTATCAATGGAGGAGTTTGTGTCTTTCAGCTAAAGACCATGGAGGTGGTAGTAGATAAATCCCGACTGGTAGAGGAGAATGTGGCTATGGTGCTAGGAGGCCATATAGGTGTAGAGATTGGTAGCACACCTCCAATTGGTATCAGGTCTTAGGGTGGTCAATCTCAGGCTGCAGGTTCCTCTAAGGGCCATCAAGCACTCGCTAAGGGTGAGCAGTAGTAGAAACATTCCCAGTAGAAACCTGATAACTCTCTATCTTAGAATGGTAACTTAGGTTTTGGGTATGTGTAGGATCATCATGGAAAAAATAGGCCCTTAAGTGGCAAAAAATTTAGAAAAATCAGAGTTAGGCAACTTGACATAAAAATTTCAATAATTTATCTATATTATTTCAAAAATATGTAAGAATAAAATATATAACAAATTGAATGTAGTTTCTATACTACTAAGTTTGTTTAAAAAAAAAAAACTATTTGGTGAAAATTTGAAATTTCAATGTAGTGGTACTTAAATTTCAGGGAAAAAATAAGAAGTAGGTGTTTGTCTAACGACCCTAACTATAATAAAATGATAATATTTTTTTATAATATTTTAGATGTAAGTAGAGGACTCATGCCCCAATGTGATGCATGTTTTTGTAATTTTTAAAATAAATAATTAATTATGAATTTTTTATTACAACTTTTTAAAAAATATAAAAACTCATATGTCTGACCACCTTAACTTGGTAAAAACTTCATGAAATTTAATTTTTCTTTTTCTAATCCTATAGTATGCAAAACATAGAATTTGGTACATGTTTTAGATTCAAAAAATGTGATATCATTTGAAAGCTATAGATGTTTTTCAATTAGCCTATCAATTAGGACTTTAGTCGTAATTTGAATAGAAAATGAGTAATAATTACTTATTAAATTTAAAATAAAGCATAATTTATATTAGTGGAAAGCTGAGAATCTCCTTTAAAAGCCCTTTTCGTTTCATCAATTTTGGGTAAAAAAATAGTCGTCAGTCATATACCCATCATATTGCCATTTTTTGGCCCATTATGATCTTGCACATACCCTTTTAGAAAAAGAAAGATCAGAGTTGGCAATGAAACAAGCATGATCGTTTTGATCAGCCAACATAGAGCTCTTAGTCTGTAGTTTGTGGAGGTAATTTCCCATAGTCCAATGTTCCCTTAGGTGGTTGGGGGTATGGCAGAGGCACAAGGTGTTTCTCTTGTGGCCAACAAGGCCACATAACTAGACTATCTCTTTAGAAGAACACAACAAGATTTAGTTGGAGGTCGAAAGCCTCAACGCCGACATTGGGCAATTCAGGAAAGTCTCACAGGGTGTTTGTAGCAGATTAGAACCACCAGGCTGTGCATCAGGGTACAATTGTATAGACTACTAGAAGAGGGTAGGTAGTTGACTCTGGAAACCATAGGCATTCTACAACATAGGAGACTCACCCTCAGGGGTCAAGACGTGGATCAGGTGAGGGTCTAGTGGGATCCTAATGATGGTTCTTTAGCTACTTGGGAGGATGCACCCTAGATGCGAGAGTTATACCCTTATTTGTTTGCAGGCTTCTCAGAGTAAGCCTGGTTCTAGGGGAGGAGAATGTAGTGCCCCTCAATTTGTTCTCTATTAGACTGAAAGTTGTTTATGTCAGACTGGGATATTATGATACTTTGCTTGATGTTGGATTCACTATTATGATGCTACTTTTATCACTGTGTTTCATGCTTATGCTATGACTAGTTTATGAATTTAATTGATTATGTGGATTAATCTTACTATGAGTATCATGTGATTATTTGATGATTGTTATTACCTTGCTATTAGCATCTAATTATTGTGCATTGACGTACTTTAGTGAAGAGGAATAGTGTGGCATCACTTAATTGTGAGTGCCCTCAGACGCTGCAACTTTCCTTTCATGGTGTGCCTGATTGTATGACTATGTATATGCTAGATTGTGTGGTTTTCCAAAAGTTGTAGGTACCAGGCATCGACTCCACCTGAATTGATAGGTCTGAGCATGCCTTAAACCTAATGGAAACTATTGAATGGAAATAGCATTTGGTCTATTTCAGCCATCATCCTTTAAGAGGATTAGTATCCAATTGTACTACCACGTCAGTGTGGTTAGTTCAGGTTGGTTTGTCAGTGTTGTTTTTGTGGTTTTTTCCAACTCGTTGTGAAGTTAGGTATTGTTTGGTATTTTTTCCATTTGATTTAAATCTAGTCGATTAGTGTTTTGATTAATTATTACATTAAAATAGAATTATTGAAGTTAAAAGGGCATTTTTGATAATTTGAAACAAATGCTTTAATGTAATTGAGGTATCAATTGATTAAATAAAATATTATTAATTCCTCTATCAATGGGGTCTGAAGCCCAAAGTGGCATCTAGGGTAACCCATGTGGGAGTTTCTTAACTCAATGATAACTTAAAATGAATTAGTGGTTGGGTAGTCTACACATTAGTCAAGATAAGTGAATGCCTTGCCCATGCCTGTAGTGCTTGTTTAGGCTAAGGATGAGAAAGCTTGGTTGGAAAGACCAACTTCCTTGTCCTAACAAAAGGAAGGTTGGTTCCGCATGTGTCACCCTATGGGGCCAACATCCAATGAGAGACTGCTAGGGTAACCCATGTCAAGACCATGCAATGACACTCTCCCCTATGTAGGCTAGTATCCCCTTTTTGTGATTTTTCCCTTTGGTGTGTGATGTCCTCTGGAAGTGATGTATGTTCTTATGTGTTGTTAATGTTGTTACATTGTTATAATGGTATCCTAATTCACCTTGTTATGTCAGTTTGTGGTCACCTTGTTTGTTTGTGATTGTGGGACCTTGTGTTATCTCCCAACATGGAGGGTGGAGCTTTGGGTTCCACATGGTCAAGTGGATTGTGCTTTATCCTCCATTGTTTTTCCCTTGCTATTGTTTGTGTGTGTGGTGACTATTCGTGGTGATGTGGACTTCTACACATGTTCTAGTTTGAGTGGACTATCATTCATGTACTTGTATTGAACTGAAATTAGTTGTCTCGTGTATTGTAACTCTAATGTATTGCCTTCCCTATTGATCTAGGGGAAGCAATATTGTATAAGTTGTAATGTTGTAACTAAATTATTGAACTCTCTCTCTTGTATTGAAAAATGAAAATGATGTTTATTGCATATGTTAGTTAATTGAATTGATGATGGATGTTGTTACATTGATAACATTATACAGATAATTCATATTAGTTGATCATTTAATGTGATGGAGTAACTAAAATTTATATTGTTAGATGAAATTTGTTTAATAAGATGATTTATAATTGTTGTTAGTTTGGTTATAGGTATTCTAGTCTAGTGTAGTCATGGAACCTTAGAGGACTTAGTTTTAGATTACATGTTAGCATATGTTCTGCAATCTTTAGTATGTTGCAAAAAAAAAATTTGTTTTGCTTTTAAGTGTTGTAGCATGTTGTCCTTCAAGGTTCTGCGACAAGGCATTACACTTCCATCTCCTAATGCATTTATTCCTTTGTCTTTAAAGTTAGATCTCCTTTTACCTATGTCATGACTAATAGAAATTTGAGACCTACAGGCATGTTCCAAAGAAGAGTTAGAAGAGTAACTTAACTTATGTAAATGGTAATTTTTCTTTGAAATGTGTTCATTTAAATTTATAGATGTTCCTACAAAATAAGAGAAAAATGTCATCTTTTTGCATCATTTATTTAAATGTTACTAGGCTTCTATTATCCAAACTATTTCAATTTTGCATTTTTTTGTTGTAAATATAATTTTTTGTATATATTATTAACATTAACAAGTGCTAACAATCCTATTTGGGGAGTCTGACATGCTAATTCTCTTTCAAATTCATGACTGTATGTTTGAACCAATTTTTTTTCGATATAACATGTTATTTGTTTTTTGCAATGGCTTCTATTTTCCAAATGATATCTAGACATCCACCTTAGATTTGAATAATAAATTGATAGCTAAATGTTATGGAAAGATTGCATCTGACTTTACTCGAGCAGTGGAGGAAATTTGTGAGGAATATGATGAGTTAGAGATAGAAAAATGGAATGTAACCCCAAAGATTCATAAAATTAAAGCTAGAACATGCTTTGATAGCTCAAGTGATTTTGCAAAGAAGATGCAATTTAAAGATTAAAAAATGCATCCTCCAACTCATGATTTAGAGGAAGTGTTGAAAGTTCAAAATCAATGATCGCATTCAAAAACATCATGAGACAACTGTGAAGAAAATTACCTAAATATCGAAGTAAATAGACAAGTGGATGGCCAAAAGAAACAAGTAGATATGGGTGCAAGTGAGATTAAGGAAAAATATACATCCTTCATAAAATCCTCTAATAAGAAAGAGGAGAAAACTTCCATTGAGTTTACAATGGGTGTTAAAAAGAAAAAAATTGTTGCTACACCTAGAAAAATAATATGAGGTCATATTTGAGGGAAGAGAAGGCTACAAATCATCCCGAGCTCCATACAAAGAATGATATTTCTTGTGAAAAATTTACAATAGGTTAGTCAGAGAGTGAGAAGATAAAAAGTGGCTTCAGGATGTCATTGCAAAGGGAAAGTTACACTTATGATCATAAAGAGAAAATGGATATCACTTGCCCTTTGCTTAAAGAAAATGGTACATCCTCTCTAGATACAACACCCATTTTATGGTGCCCTACAACATAGCATTAGTTAGGGAAAAAAGGAAAAATCACTCTAGAAGAAATACGAGACTCTCATTTAGTAACTCAAAGTGATCATTCAGAAGGGAGAAAAATGGTAACACATAGAACTATCAACAATTTTGAATATTTTAATTATGTAAACACTAAATGGAACCATCAATTTTCAACCATAAAAGATAATGTAAAAGAAGAGCAAGATTTTGAAAATATCATGCAAGCCCTATTCAAGGAATAATAAGACTTTTGCTTATTGAATATGTCATTATCAATTGTAAAATAAAATAGAAGGAATAAAAACAAAATGGTAAAACACAAAGATTTACTCCTCTATATTAACAAAAATTCCTCTTATAAAAATTTAACCAAACATACTTGAGCTCTTTACACTACAGATACACAGTAAATTTTTTTTCTTATTAATGTATATTTCTCCCACACTCTAATATTCTCTAGTTTATTTATTTCAAAGAAAAAAATATAGGATAAGATATATATAGGTTTTTTTAAATGTAGATATACCCATACATCCCTACACAATAAGAATGATCCCTTGTTTCTATACACAATAGAGTACCCAAAAAGAAAATATAGAGATATACACTTGTACAAGAAAAAAGGAGAATGAGCAGAATAGTAGAAGTAGTGGTTGGGATTGCATATTCCAACAGACATAAGATAGCTTATAAGTAGCTACAAAGTAGCAAAAATATTCTCCAAAATGTTTCAAAGTAGCCATACAGCTATCCATGGCTGAAAATCTCCTTTGTTAATAGCTTATGTGTATTTTGCACAGAGATTTTCATATGGATTACATCAGGAAAAAATAATAGCAACATAAGACTTTTTTGACAGGGGAATAATTAATTATTTTTGGCGTTGCAAGACTATTTTTTTATTGGTGTTGAAATGACTACAACTACAGTAGAATGGGCAATGGCCGAACTCCTATGCAATCCTGAAAAAATGGCACAAGTTCGAGAAGAATTCGATGAGACAGTTGGTACAGATAAAAGAATGGAAGAATCTAACATTGACAGACTGCCTTATCTCCATGCAATGGTGAAATAAGTGTTTCGATTGCACCCAACAGTTCCATTGCTACTGCCCCACAAAGTTGGGAGCTCTTGTGAGGTTGGGGCAGTTTATTATTCCCAAAGGCACCCGAGTTATAGTGAATGTGTGGCCTATTGGATAAGACCTTGCAATCTAGAAGGAGCCCTTAAAATTTATGCTGGAGAGATTTTTGGAAGTTGAGACCTACAAGATAGATTACAAAAGGTCAAAACTTTAAGTTTAGCCATAGTGAAGCATAAGCATACCTGAATTGTTTCTCTCCTAAAATGCAAATAACTTTTTTAGTCAACTAGGGAAGGGAGTTATACCTTTTTCGTTATGAAAGGAGCTTTCAAAGATAGTGTGAAGGACAAGATGTGTTGTTTTCTATAATTCCTGGAAGATCACAAATCCCCTTACATGGCCAATTTTTATCCCCATTCTATGTATCTCGCATTTCACCGGATTGTTTTTCTGCTCCTTGCAACTCTTGAACTCCTTCAAATCTACAATCTCTCATGAGATGGATATGTAGAGGAAGATCGATAGAAAATGGGGTTTTCCAGAGCTTAAGTAGGAGAAGAAATGCACACTATGCTTTGAAGCTGAAATCTTACGATAGATTTGATCATTATTGCTAAATATCTCCGACTAAGGCATTTATGACACACATTTTAATGGGCAGATTTGATACGATTTGATAGAAGATTTCATATTAAATGCCAATTCTCTTACTCGATGGATGACTAAAAACATAAACAACTGTGCATCTTTTGCTACAAAAGTCTGTGACTGAAAACTAGGAACAACTACACAGTTTACCAGCATGTAAGACAGGTACAGTGGTGAAATGTGAACTAGCAAGTCCACAATAAAAACCTATAGACTAACAAGGAAACTCATAAAAATATGCAAACAATTGTTAACGTTCGTATATGAACAATAAAAGAAATATTTAAAACATTTCTTAACCTTTATTTATGCCATACTCCTACATAAAGATGGGATTCCTCCTAACATGGAACTGCATTCTCTTCCTGATATTCTGCATTTTCTCAATTAAAAAAAAAAAACTAGAAAACTGCGGCTAATTCCTCCTATATTTTTATCCTAAAACTTTCGCTTAAAACCGGCTACTGTTTTGCGGGTACGGAACCACTTGATATGGAAGGATGTTGACCCGAACTATCGTTGTCGTCGTTGTCTCCCTGACCGACTAGGACCTGTAGAGACCTCGGAATTTGTGGTTCAGGAGCCTCCACAATGCCTTCCAATATCTTCACCACTTCACTCATGCTCGGCCTCTGATTCTCTTCGTCTTGAATGCACAGCCCAGCCACCACAGCAGCTCTTCTAACTTCTTCTATATCGGCCTCGCTCGCTATCCTTGCATCCACAATGCCTATTATGTTTCCCTTCTGAATTTGAGATGAAGCCAAGGTAGGAAAGTACAACCTACTGTCCTCCACCCTTAAATCCAGATTTCTTCGACCGGATATAATTTCCAACAAGGTCATGCCAAAACTGTATACGTCTGCCTTGGGAGTGATAGGAAGGCCGGAGATCCACTCGGGAGCCACGTACCCACGAGTTCCTCTTGTGGTGGTCAGTACGCGGCTGAAATCTCTACCCACCAGCTTCGCAAGGCCAAAATCTGCCACCTTTGGACTGAAGTCGCTGTCCAGGAGAATGTTTTCGGGCTTGATATCGCAGTGAATGATGCGATCCCTGCATTCCTCATGCAGATAAACTAATCCTCGTGCAGTGCCTAGTGCGATCTGAAACCGGGTCTTCCAGTTCAACACCTTCTCTGCATCTTCGGACTGAGAGAAGAGGAAGGAGTTTAGGGAGCCGTTGGGCATGTAGGCATACACCAGTAACCTTTGTGAATGTTCTACGCAGAATCCACACAGCCTGACCAAATTCACATGCTGTATTCTGCCAGTGGTGATAATTTCCGCACGGAATTGTTTTTCTGCATGCGTGGAGCCCTCTAATCTTTTAACCGCAACAGGTGTGTTGTCTGGCAGAGTTCCTTTGAACACAGAGCCGAAAGCTCCACTACCCAGCTTATGCTTGAAATTCTCCGTTGCAATTCGCAGCTCTTTGTAAGTGAACCTCTTGAGCGACAATGACACCTCTTCTTCCATGTCTTTCTTGCACAGTCTTCGATGTTTCCACAGAATAAATGCGGCCAAGAGGAGAGCTGAAACAACACATAAACATGCGGCGGCAGAAAGTAAAAGAGTAAGTGCAGGGGCTTTGTTGCTTCGCTCTGATGTCAAGTGCGGCAACTCAGAAGCAGCCAGCCTAACGAAGACGGATTGGCCCTCAGAGGAAACGCCCATTCCGAATAAATCCCCAAACCACAATCTACAGACGTGTGGATCAGAAATAGCGAAAGCGAAGGCTGTGCAAGAGCAATTGGTGAGACAAGCAGCCCGGCAGCCTTGCTTTGTTTTCTCATTGATGTATAAGACAGCTTCTTTTTCGGACAAGTATTGGTTCTTCACTTCCAGGAAGCCGTCGGTTGTGCCCTCTGTGACAGAGCATTGCAGAGGTCTTCGCCGAGCACACCCGCTTGACCACCAACCTTGAGAGTCGTGCTTGGGCGTGAAGCCGTCGACACAACTGCACACATCATTCGCATTGCACAGTCCATATGCCCCGCAGATTTCGTAGTCACTGCATTGACCTCGGTATGTCGACCACCGCTGACTCCATGTACCATCATCCATCCAGAAGTAAAGTTCAAATTCACCGCTCTCATCTAATAGGAACCGCGCCGTGATGGTATGATCTATCGGATTGAAGCCAAAATTAATGTATATTCTTGAAGGAGAAAGCTTCACACAGGACGCTTGAACTTTCTTCTGACCTTCCAATTCGGGAACCTTAGTAAAAGAATTATGTCCAGTGCATTCTCCACTGGACCAATATGGAACGGTGTTGTTAAAGAACATCATCAGCTGCGTCTTTCCTGGAGACATGTCCATTCGGAAAGAGAAGAGTCCAGTCGCAGGATCCAAAGAACTCTTCCATGAAGTTAGCGTCATGCCTTTCCACATCTTCATGCCACGCAACCATGTATCTGTCGGATGCGCAAAACTCTCCCAAACAGACTTAGACTTGTTGTGGGCGTCCAGCATAATAATGAAATTACCAGAGTCAGTTATCACAGCTCGTGATCCTTTCTGGCCAATATCAGTCGACGAAACTGACCGGCCCTTTCTATCAAACAATCTGAGATGACCGTCTCTCGAGAATTTCAGAACGCCGGGCTTGTGTATGACAGGATTGTCTCTGTTAGCCACCCAAACAATGGCCCTCTGAGAGATTGGTGCATACCAGATGCCAATATACCAATTATTCGTTCCATTCGGACTGAAAAATCCCAATGCAAACGTGCCATTCTTTGAAATTAGTGTCTGATTTCCAGTGAGGGAAGCCCCCAGTAGAAGCGTATCTCCACCATCCAAAGTTACAGCACTGCAATCATACACTGCAATACTCATCAAAGTAATTGCTAAGACCAAATACTTAATCGTCATTGTAGTAGTATGTTTGTGGTATATTTTCGAATTTAAATAGAAAATAAACATGCTACACAACGAACAACCTGTCCCGAGTAGTGCCGTCGATTCCAAATGTCCAATTCTAAGAGATTAGTACAAGATAGCGTCCCAGTAAATTATAAAAAATATTCTTAATGTGAACAATTTCTTTTTATTTCTTTCTCTTCTATAGAAATAAGGTGTACAATCCTTTTTAATCCTTTCTTTTTAATAGAAATAATGTGAACAATGCAATTTATTCCTTTCTCTTCAATACAAATAATGTGAACTGTCCTTTTCAAATTACATTTTTAAACAAAAAATAATAGTAAAACAATATCCGTAAGCTTCACCCACCGTAAAGCATACTCAAATTTCTAGAAGGCATCGCGTTCAACAGAGCACTACGAAGAATCAAATAAAGAAAAGATTTGACAGCGCACTGACCACAGTCCGTTCTTTCGCCACTGAGGCGGCGTGTGTAATCGTCTTGACGACTGATAGTGAGTAAAGTCTTTTGTAAACGGGTGTTCTGGGTAAGTCAAGTCTTTTGTGCCGGTAGCGAGACGAGCAAGTTGCTGTGAACGTGAATGCAAAGTCTTTGTATACTTTGATGAAGATGAATTGTATTAGCGATAATGGAGCAATTGGACCCACGCGTTTGATGAGTACGTTGATTAAAAAAAACTTATAAAAGTAGAATTGTTGTTAGATAGATGCATTTTTCTGGTTAAATTTTCAATTTGACAGAACATTATTTATTTTTAATTTTAAATTATTTAGAAATAAGAGAAATAATTTTTATTGTAAAGTAAAAGAAAAATAATTAGAATTGCAAATCATGTATTATAATTAAATTTAAAAAATAAAAATATTAGAACTAAATTATATTATGTGTGATTTTTTAACTTGGTATTTTCTCTATTTTAATGTCTATATTTTTGAGTATGCATTTCACTTGAAATATACTTCTTGATAGAATTTGAAAATTTCCTTCATTCATTTTTTACGAAAGCAATTGAGTTCATTAGTTATGATCTTTTGGAAGGGACAAAATGTAAAATTGTTATTGGCTATTTGATCTCAAGGCCATAATTAACAATAGAAATCAAAATAAACTTATTAATATTTATAAACAATGACAAAGGTAAAAATAATATTAGTACAACATCAAGAAAATTTTAAACTTATATGCAAATATGAAAATTAAGTTACATTTATATGGAATTACCATAATTAGATCCATCTTCTTTATGATGCCAAAAACTAGCCAACATAACATGCTTATAAACACTACCTTATGTGATCTTATAAAAACAATATATAAGGAATAACATCACCATAAGATAGCAACAATGAAGCAAAAATCAATAGCACAAGAGCATCACATAACACATAATTTACATGGAGAAACCCTTGTGGAAAAAACTCCACAAAGAGGAGAGGCCAAGTATGCATTATTTTCAAATAAATGATTTTACAATACAATCACTTCTATTCTCCTCTTTGTTGATTCCGGCTCATTGAATTTTCTCATTTGTACACAAACATAAGAGAAAAAAAATTGGGGGTTGTTTATGGGTTTTCCTTAGTCAAACCCTTGTTTCGGTGTTTCCACCTCCATGGACAGCTAGATAGGATTGAGATAGATAAAATGCATAAAGAAAAGACTTCTGATGGAAACAAACCCCATAAGGGAGGAGAACCCCTATCACAAATATGATCAAATAAATAAAGAAAAAATCATGTAGACAAGATTATATAAGGTAAAATAACAATAGGGAATTACCAGCATCATGTGGCTTCCCTCTTAGATTGATAGGCATGATAGACTTGTGAGCAAGAGGTTTCTTGATTGTTGCATGAGAGAGAATTTCAACAGAGCTTCACTATGAGAATGATAGAGAAAGAGAGAGCCTTTTGTTTCTTATAGTAATCCCCACAAATGAGAGTGAAAAAGGAGTTTTGTTAAGTTGTATGGGCAAGAGGATCCATTACACACGTGTCCTTGCCACTATGACATGCTCCATGGGCAAATAATGTTGGGAAAATGTGTCTCAACCTTGAAATTACATAAGATTTACTATATATAAGTAAGGATAGGGGTTTTGTAGGGGGGTATCAACTTTGCGAGGAGTCCAAGGGTTGCACGCCTCGATGGGGGCATAGCAACAATACCCTTGAAAGCCAAATTTTATGTATATTTTTGAAAGATGGGAAATTTGTTGCTTTATAGTTTAGGAAATAGAACAACAACTTTTCTTCTCTTTCATTCAAGGAAACCTTAGAGATCTTAATCCAAGGATAGAATGAAGGGAAGAGATCTACAATAGGGTGTCCTAGGGTATGATTAATGACTGAAAGGGGGTTCACCAGCAAGCTAGGGCTTGGAAAGACTAGTAACATACAAAACCTAATTATGAAGCTTAATGATATGGAATACTACAATAAATGACCTAGAAATGAATGCAAAACATAATAGTAGATTGAGATATTAGAGATGTGCACCTAGAAACTTGTCATAGCTTAAATGGAGACTGAAAATGTTGAAAATGTTGAATTTAATGCACACTAGGAATTATACACCAGACTGGCCGATTTAGTCCCAGATTAGGGTTTCTGGGAAAAAATTAAAATCTAGCAAGTTAGATAAGTCTGGAACACCTGAAAACTAGAAAATCCACCATACTGGGACTCATACGCCAGAAGTGGTGTATTAGTCTTGCTTGGCCTTTCTAGAAAGTTAAACTCAAAATCTACTCTTCAACCTCTACTCTACCTTCTCAACCTGATTTGTGGATCTAAATTGTTAATTTCTGCTCTATAGGTATCTTTTAATGATATTCTAAACAAGGAGACAACTTGGACAACCTTGCAACTTGAAAAATTCTCTCCAATCTTGCTCCTTAGAGGGTCTTCATCCTAGATCTACAAATCACACACTAAAGATAGGGGAAAATGTTGTTTTGTTAGTGGAAATTGGTTTGCCTTGGTCAAACCTCATTTTGGTAATCAATCCTTATAATGAAATCAAATGTAAAGGAGGAATGATGAATGAATGAAATGACATGTTGCAACTCACCAAACCCTAGAAACAAAGTGTTGTAAACATGTATGAAGTGGCTCTAATGGATGTAGATCCTGGCTCTTGCTTAAATGATATAGATCTTGAATTGAATGCTTACTTGAATCATACAACACTACATCAGAAAAGTTAGCTCAAAACCAAACATGATCATAATGACTTTGACGTGATGCTTGATACTTGAATAATGCTCCAAAATACTTGATAATCAACTCTTGAATGCTCTTGTGAACTCAAATTTTCTTTAATGATGCTTATTCAACTTACTAGGTGAAAAATGAATGAAATAACCTTGTATTTATACCTTTTTATGCCTAATTTCTTAAAATTACAACACTACAAGCCAACATTAGATCTAGGAGAATAAATTCCCACCAAGAATTTGAATTTAATTTAATTTTAAGCCACACATGACTCATATGCCAGAAGTGGTGTATGAGTCCCATTAAGCTATGCTTTGGGACATATTTTTCAAGAAATGCTTAGTTTGATGTGAAATCAGGACCAAAGGGCTTCTTCTTCATTCTTACAATAGTAAAGTGGCGAACTATGTTATTTGGGCAATGGAGGCTTGTTTGTATATCTAGAATGCTTATTTGGGTCTAGCTTAGGGGGTGAGGTGTAATAATTGTGGTAGGAAGGATGACTTAGATGGGAGGTCGATGATATCATCCTTCGCAGATTTAATTACCTCATATGCCTTGGTGACTTGTATGTTGAATGATTTGAAACTAATGGGAGACTTAATTGGAAAGTATCTCATGCCTTGGGATATTGCTATTTATTATGTTTTCATAAGTCTTTTATGGACTTATGCTCTTATTTATTTCTTCCCTAAGATGGATTATTTTTTCAATAATGCATTTTTTGAGGGAAGGCTAAATAACATGATGATAGATCCTTTCTCCCATGAATCCAAGGATTTGAGGCTTAACTCAATCATGATAAATAATCCCAATGTCCTCTCTTCATTGTTCCCTCATGTGTTTCTTAAGCTGCGATCTTTCAGATGTCTTTTCAATCAAAGTTTGGGATACTATTGGTTCCTTTTTTTCATCATTATTGATTGTAGCATCTACTCTCACATGGATTGTGGGTTTTTGAATTAGGCTGCTAAAATTTGGTGGAAGTTTATCCACCCTCCAACATACATCAGGGCTCCTACTAGATCTTTCTAGAAGTTGTGTGCTAATAGAACCTTGCTAGTGGAGGTCTTGTCCACTATCTTTCCACCAAAGTATGGAAACTACTATATTATTGATTCTTTTATTATAATTTTACCCACTAATTTGACTGTTGAGAAAGGTAATTTTTCTTCCATCTACCACTGCTACTATAACTCTATAGGAGGTCCTAGGAAAAGGTTTGAGCCATTATCTTGTGTGTCTTTATAGAAAAACATCAAGCTATGGAATCTCTTCGAGGAGGCTAGTATGATGCCATTCTTTATGGTGATACGTGGTTGCAACAATGACATTACTGCTAAGTTTTACAATTCTTGGAGAGAGGATAGAGTTTAGATTGGCATCATAGGGTTTGAAGCATCCCACAGATTGAAAGTGGCTACGATGGGTCTTCAATTCAATGACCATAGGGTGTCTAAAATAAACAATGATAACTACCAAAGGATGAGAAGTTGGAGAGATGTCAAAGTAGCTATGACAGAGAGTGCCTCCTAGTTCCTTATGTATTTTTTAGGTGTTCATATAATGGGTATGTGCAAGATCATGATGGGCCAAAAAGTGGCAATATGATGGGTATTTGTAGGGTATGTGGCTGATGACTTTTTTTTACCCAAATTGATGAAATGAAAATGGTTTTAAGGAGACTCTCAACTTTCCAACAATATAAATTATTATTTTATTTGAATTTAATAAATATTAATTATTCATTATCTATTTGAATTATGACTAAAGTGTTGATTGATAGACTGATTGAAAAACATGTATAGCTTTCAAAAGGTATCACATTTTTGAATCCAAAACATGCATCACATTCCATGCTTCGTATACTATAGGATTAAAAAAGAAAAATTGAATTTCATGAAGTTTTGACCAAGTTAAGGTGGTCAAACATACGAGTTTTTTATTATTTTTTAAAGTTGTAATAAAAAATTCATAATTACTTATTTACTTGGAAAAAAATTACAAAAAAATATGCATCACATCAAGACATGAGTCCTCTACTCATGTCTAAAATATTATAAAAAAATATTATCATTTTATTGTGGTTAGGGTGGTCAGACAGACACCTACTTCTTATTTTCCCTGAAATTTAAGTACTCTGCATTGAAATTTTAAATTTTCACCAAAATTATTATTATTTTTTAAAAATAAACCTAGTAGTTTAGAAACTACATTTAATTTGCTACAAATTATATTCTTATGTATTTTTTAAATAATATAGATAACTTATTTAAATTTTTACGTGAAGTTGCCTAACTCTATTTTTTCTAAATTTTTTGCCACTTAAGGGCCTATTTTTTCCATAATGATCCTACACATACCCTCATGAAGTATTTCACTTTGGAAGCATGCTACACCATTTTCCATGATGGCACTTTCAAAATTCTACAAAATTTTGAGTGCTCATACTAAAACCCTAGACTTTTTTTATCTAAAACTTTGCCACACTAATGCAGGGTTTTTATGTGAGGGTTAGGGTTTTGTTTATTTTTAGTTGCTTGGAATTCTTTTTTGCTCTTGGTTGTATAGTGTCTGATTGATGATCACATAAGGGGAGGGAATTTTCATATTTACATTATCGTGTGACTATCACCATGTGACCAGTCTTTCTCTTGCATAGGTCTGAATTGTCTATTTCTATAGGGTTAGGGAAATGATCTTTTTGATCATTACATTATTTGTTCTGCATGATTCCAATTTTGTGAGCCTACTGTTCTCATTTCACCCTAGAGAAGTCCCCTCCTTTAGAACAAATTATGAGCACGTTCCTAAAAGCTTCCACTTAATTCTTGATGGCCCTTATGTTCTTATCGCTCATCGCTGATTTATTGATGGTTTTACACCTTGAATTAGTGATGAGCAATGAGCAACACTTTCCTTTAATATCACTCATCGCTAATGATTGTTGATCCTTCAAAATTGTAATAGTGATGAGTGATGTTCTTAGCCTTATGCTCTTATTGCTCATTTTGGATAGCCATTGAAATGAAAATTTGTAATAGCGATGATCGATATGTTAACATGCCATGTGATCACGGATATGTTGTGAAAATTAATTCTCACGTTAGTGATGCACGATGAAACCTATAACTATTGTAAGTCGTTCATCACTAATTGCTTGCACAATATATGAGGAGAATTATTGATGAACGAAAGCCTTATCACTCATCGTAGATTTATCTCAAAACTTAAGTTCTAAAATAACAATAAGCGACAGGTTCCTTTTAAAGGGTTTTTATTTTGCTAATTTGATGTGATCTTATGGGAAATGTCTTTGGCGCCATTTTTTTTATGCAGGTGCACGTGTCCAAGATCTGGTGTTTCCACAATGTCTCTCATCATTGATAGGATCCTATGCATGAAGTTTGAATTGGAGATACATGATGAAGGGACAAATGTGACTAGAAGTCAGGTCAGGCCATAGAATTAAGGGCTAAAGGCCATCACAAGGATGTTTCCATCTTTGATAGAGCCAAGTGATGATAAAGTGAATCAGCAATAGGTGATGACCATTAATGAAAGGGGCAACATTGTAGCATCCCAGGGATCTTGGACAAAGTGAAAAGGGGATCAATGAAAGAACTGGAGGACTATTGATAAGGTTTTAAAGTAGGACATATGTGCATTTTCAGAGATGAGGGCTTTGTCACCATGAAAGTAAAAAATTTCAGTTGTAGTTAAAGGCAAATGGTAAATGCATAAGACAAGTGGTTTTTATAGTTAAACAAAGGGAAATTATGAGTTTCTAGGTAGAGGAATATTTTTCTATTGAAGGGAAATGGAGTGAGGAGCATGAAAATAGAGAGCAAGTTGAAGATTCTTCAGCAAGTAAAGGCAATTGAAGATCAGCGAACCTAAATGTGACAAGTGTCTTCTTCAAATGAACATTTAGGATTTTTTATTTTCCTTAAGTGTTGGACACCTTCTGCCTCATTCAAAGAGAGGTTATTTTTTAAATTAATCAAATATTGTAATAGGAATAGAGAACATTTATTAGTGGTTTTTTTAAAGTTGGATTTTATGATATCTTTGTAATTTTGATTGCAAACTGGCAAGATAATATTGAGTATTGCAATTTCAAGACTACTTTCTCTCCTATGTGCTTGTTTTAGGAGTTTTGGATATATATAGTCAAGGATTATTTTTTTCATCTCCATTGGTTTTCAGTGGGTGTGTGGTTTATTTCTTTCTGATTAATTAAAAGAATTAATATAAGTGCTTGAATGAAGCTATAGATTCATGTGAGTGAAGTGCTAGGATGCTAGTAAGAAGTAGTGGTCAGAATATTATGTTGAAATATTGTAATGCAACATTTTAAAGCTTTATGTAATGTCAATTTAGAAGATTGATATCATATTATGTGGGTGTTTAAGATGACTTCATTCCAATGAATGAATCATTGATCTAAGTGGTTTATTGATGTTATATTCTATTGATTGATTCAACAACTAATCACAAATTTAAATCAAATTTACTTATCTATCTTTAAATTTTTATGTGTTGAGTTTTAATGAATCATATATCTCATGTTTAGTGTGCACACTACCATAAAGGTCAGCTGTACCTTCAAGGTATTGT
Organism: Sequoia sempervirens; assembly: GCA_007258455.2. Lineage (NCBI taxonomy): Eukaryota > Viridiplantae > Streptophyta > Pinopsida > Cupressales > Cupressaceae > Sequoia > Sequoia sempervirens. Next base: position 353,455,096 of record VDFB02373365.1, read on the forward strand.
GTCTACTAAGCATATAAAGGAGATTTATCTATTCAGTATGTGTTTGATACTGTGGCACACAAGTATCTAAAAGAACAAGGCTGGGATCACCCTCCCAAGTTTAATAGAGCTTGAAGTGTAGGGGAGAAAGTGGTATTTTATTCACTCCCCTGTTCGTTGGCCATATCAACCCGTTGAGTCTAAATATGAGAGAGTGGCTACTCTTTAGGACTCATTGCATCTATTGATTTGGGAACCAATAGATTCGCAACTCTATTGGGGAGAATTCAAGAAATATTTGGTTTAAGACCATTCAGCCAAAGAGTCATTGAATTTTCAAAAATGATCCAAGGACCTGCATACTTTAAGGAGATTGTTGCAATATTTCTGATATATTCTTGAAGTCTAGTGCTCTGCTAGTGGAGAGAACTCATAAATACTTAGATCTTGGAAGAATCTTTTTGCTGCTTGAAGATCTTTTCCTCTTTCAAAGAGGTGGTGACTCTACATAAATTTCTACATAATTGAAAGAGTTGGTTACAACAATTCTTAGGTATTTTTCTTTTGTAATATTCCTGTATGAAGGTTTTCATCAAATGTTCTAGTTACTATTGTCCCTTATTGAGTATTTCAAGATACTAGTAGAAAGGGAAATAAGAAAGTAGGATATTCTAAAAAGGATATTGAATTGAATATTTGTAGAGAGATTAAGTTTCTATTTGCAAATATGTATTATTGTCCTAGTTCTTCCTCTACAAGTTGTAATATCATGCCTAGAACACAACCATGTCCTCAAAGGAAAGTTTTCACTAATGAAAGATACGACCCTCTGGATTTCAGTCAAATCCAAGCTTACCCACATTCTGTCCCAAGAAGAATTAATGAATATTTTCCTAATTTTAGAGGAGGTTTTGAAGAATCAACATCGCAACATGTACAAGTTTTTCTTGATATAATGGAAGAATGTCAAATAGTAGAGGAAGATGCTATCATGGAATTTTTTCTAAGAAATTTAGAAAATGATGCTAAATATTGGTTCTCTAGTTTACCAATGCATTCCATAGATTCATGGCATGAGCTCATAATGCATTTCATTGATTATTTTGAAGAAGAGTCAATAGAGAATGAATGCTTGACTGAAGAAAGAAAGCTGCATACGCAAGAAGAATATGAAGAGAAATTTTAAAATGAGGTTGAACTTATGTCACCTATTGATGCATTGTGTGATATAGAAAGGTTTGAGGATGAATCCATCTATGATTTTCATGATAGATTCAGGAAATTTCTTCTTGCTATACCAAAATTAGAAATACCTGATGAGTTATTTTGCATTGATTTATTCTATGAGAATTGTGAGCCAGGTTGAAGTACCATACTAGTTCACTTGAAGCCCCCTAGGCTTAAATCCATATATCAATGGCTTTTTGTAATTGAGGAAATGATAGATAAATATGGAAGTAATCTCCCAACTCAATTATGTGATGGCACTCTTGCAAGACTCGATCCAATAGATGTAGATGGCATAGTAGAAGACAAGAATGATGCATCATTTTCTAATGAGAGTTTTGTTTCACCAGGTTGAAGTACCATACTAGTTCACTTGAAGCCCCCCTAGGCTTAAATCCATATATCAATGGCTTTTTGTAATTGAGGAAATGATAGATAAATATGGAAGTAATCTCCCAACTCAATTATGTGATGGCACTCTTGCAAGACTCGGTCCAATAGATGTAGATGGCATAGTAGAAGACAAGAATGATGCATCATTTTCTAATGAGAGTTTTGTTTCTAAGCAACCAATGGAGAAAATGTACCCTGATGAAGATTGTAGCCATCATGGTCATGAAGAGATGGATGAAATATCTGAAGTTTATTCTATTTGCTTTGAAAATATAGAAACAGAGAGAATATTTTCTATATTAGATGAAAGTTGCAATGATGTAGATGATACTGAAAGTGTTTTCTCTTCTATGGATTTTGAATAATACAGTTGAAGATCATGTTGATTCTAAAGTTTCATGTCTTCACGATGAGAAAAATGGTGTTGTAGATGGAAGTTTGCAACTAGCTGGAAAACATTATTTTCTAGAAAATATATATGAAGCATCACTATTGCATGATGATGGATATGAATTGGACAAACTTTTTAAAGAGGAAATGTGTGATCAGTAGCGTTATGATGCAAGTGACAAAGCATGCAATGATTTTTCAATCAGAGCAATCATGTATGAGGAGTTGTAGTGAAGAGATAAATGATGGTTTTCAATTTGATAGTGAGAAAGGTAGCTCTATTAATTGTGGTAGCATTGTAAATGGAGATATGTATACAATAGGTTCATTCAATGAATAATCTAAAGTAGTTTATTATGAATGGAATGTATATGTTGATCATAATGAATAAGGAACTCCTCTTTTGTTTGACGATTTACCTTCTTTTGTTCATATTGCTGCCTTTGAAGTTATCCACGAATGTTCACATGAGACTAGCATTGAAGAAGTTGTACATGATAGTGGAAATGTAGTGACAAATATTGATACAACTAATGAACCTCTTTATGATGAGTTTTCACTTAAAGAACATGATTGTGTCAATGACATAGATATGTATGAGGATCTCTTTTCTGGATCTGCAACTCATAGTTTTCCTCTTGAGCAGTATGTTTCAGATTGTCATGTTGATGCAACCAGAGGTGATGTTGAATATGTTTCTAATTGCAGCAATGAATGTGTTTTAAACAGTCATTATGAGGAGTTTGTTATAGAAGTAAATTATAAGTCATCTAAGCCTATTCTTGAAACTTTTGTGTGTGATAACATTACTAATGTTGATAATCTTTTATATGAGCTCGAAGTGGGAAAAACTGTTTGGGATGCTGATGCATTGTTTGAATGATATGATTTGAATGTGGAGGAAAGTATTATGAGTGTTGGTGAATCTTGTTTTTAGGACATTGAGATATATGGTAATATGATTGAGCAGTGTTGTTGGGATGATGAAAAACTTGCATGTGATGCAAGCCAGCTGAAAGAGTTACAAATGTGTGAGTATCCTTTGCTCAATGCACAGGAGGATTGCACACTATTTTTGAAGGATGATCTATTTTACTACCATAACCATTATGAGGAAGTTTATGAATGTGATAAGATTGTGTTTTCATGTAGTCTTGATCTTTATCATCATGTTTTATCATTTGCCACAAGGTCATAAAATGCAATAAGTGGTAGTAATGTGGCTTATGTGATCTGGTTGTCATATGATAGTAAAGCTAAATTCAAAGGCAGCTTGAAACTTTTTTTTTGCAAAAATAGAGTCACTCATATTGATTTGTTACAGCAAAGGCAGATATGGATTAAAGGGGATCAACCTTTTTAATAGATTGGTATTTGATATGGGTAAGAACTGGCTTCCCTTTTCCATTTGGTGGCTTGGGGCTACCAAATGAGGTTAAAAAGTTGAAAAAATAAAGTCTCTATTGCCCAATGATTCTGGCACTTGGTCTACTTCTCCAAAGGGTCTAAATTCTCGCTCTATTCACTAAGGAATAGATGTCCCCAGAAATAGCCACTGATGGCACTTTCAAAAAAATTCAAAATTTTGTGTGCTCATATTGAAACCACATAAATTTTTTATCTAAAATTTTGTCACATCTAATGCAGGGTTTTTATGTGAGGGTTAGGGTTTTGTTTATTTTTAGTTGCTTAGCATTCTTTTCTGTTGTTGGTTGTATAGTTTTTGATTGACGGTCACATAAGGGTAGGGAATTTTCATATTTACATTATTGTGTGACAGTCACCATGTGACTGGTCTTTTTCTTGCATAGATTTGAATCGTTCATTTCTATGGGGTTAGAGAAATGATCCTTTTAATCATTAGATCCTTTGTTCTGCATGATTCCAATGTTGTGAGCCTATTGTTCTCGTGTTTCCCTAAAGAAGTCCCCTCCTTTAGAAAAACTTATGAGCACGTGCCTAAAAGCTTCCACTTAAGTCCTGATGGCCCTTATGTTTTTATTGCTCATCATTGATTTATTCATGGGTTTACACCTTGAATTAGCAATAAGTGATGAGTGGTATTTTCCTTTGATATCACTCATTGCTAATGATTGTTGATCCTTCAAAATTGTAATAGCGATGAGTGATTTTCTTAGCCTTATGCTCTTATCTTTCATCACAGATAGCCATTGAAAAGAAAATTTGTAATAGCGATGAGCAATATGTTAACACGCCATGTGATTGTGGATATGTTGTGAAAAGTAATTCTCACATTAGTGATGTGCGATGGAACCTATAACTATTGCAAACCATTCATTTCTAATTGCTTGCACAATATATGAGGAGAATTAGTGATGAACGAAAGCCTTACCACTCATCATGGATTTATCTCAGAACTTAAGTTCTAAAATAACAATAAGTGATGGGTGCCTTTTAAAGGGTTTTTATTTCACTAATTTGATGTGATCTTATGGGTGATGTATTTGGTGCTATTTTTTTATGCAAGTGCATGCATCCAAGATCTAGTGTTTCCACAATGTCTCTCATCATCGATAGGATCCTAGGCATGAAGTTTGAATTGGTGATACATGATGAAGGGACAAATGTGATTAGAAGTTAGGCCATAGAATCAAGGGCTACAGGCCATCACGTGGATGTTTTCATCGTTGATAGAGCTGAGTGATGATAAAGTGAATCAGTGATAGGCGATGACCATTAATGAAAGGGGAAAAGCGGTAGCACCTTGGGGATCTTGTGGAAAGTGAAAAGGGGATCAGCGAATGAACTGGAGGACCATTGATAAAGTTTTAAAGTAGAATAGATGTGGATTTTCAGAGATGAGGAATTTTTCACCATGAAAGTAAGAGTTTTGAGTTGCAGTTAAAGGAAAATAGTAAATGCACAGGACAGGTGGTTTTTACAGTCAAACAAAGGGAAATGATGAGTTTTTAGGTAGAGGAATATTTTTTGTTGAAGGGCAGTGGAGTGAGGAGCAAAAAATAGAGAGCAGGTTGAAGATTCTTCAACAAGTAAAGGCAGTTGAAGATCAACAAACCTAAATGTGCCAAGTGTCTTCTTCAGATGAACATTTAGAGTTTTTTCTTTTTCTTAAGTGTTGTCTTTCTGCCTCATTTAGAGAGGGGCTATTTTTGAAATTAATCAAATACTATAATAGGAATAGAGAACATTTATTAGTGGTTTTGTTTTAGATTGGAGTTTATGATATCTTTGTAATTTTGATTGCAAATTAGCAGGATAATACTAAGTAGTGCAATTTGAAGACTACTTTCTCTCCAATGTGCTTGTTTTATGAGTTTTGGATATATGTAATCAAGTATTATTATTTTCATCCCCAATGGTTTTTAGTGGGTGTGTGGTTTATTTCGTTCCCATTAATTCAAAGAATTAATATAAGTTCTTGAATGAAGCTGTAGATTCATGTGAATTAAGTGTTAGGATGCTAGTAAGAAGTAGTGGTCAAAATATTATGTTAAGATATTGTAATGCAACATTTTAAAGCTTTATGTAATGTCAGTTTAAAGATTGTTATCAGATTGTGTGGGTGTTTAAGATGACTTCATTCCAATGAATGAAGCACTAATCTAAGTGGTTTATTCATGTTATATTCTATTGATTGATTCAACAACTGATCACAAATTTAAATCATATTTACTTGTCTATCTTTTTATGTTTGTGTGTTGAGTTTTAATGAATCATATATCTCATGTTTAGTGTGCACACTACCATAAAGGTTAGCCATACCTTCAAGGTATTATGTTTGCTAAGCATATAAAGGAGATTTATCTATTCACTATGTGTTTGATACTATTTCACGCAAGTATCTGAAAGAACAAGGTCAAGATCATCCTCCCAGGTTTAATAGAGCCTAAAGTGTAGGGTTAAAAGGGGTATTTATTCACTCTCCAATTCATTGGCCATATCAATCCGTTGATTCTAAATATGAGAGAGTGGCTACTCTTTAGGACTCATTGCATTTGTTGATTTGGGAACCAACAATTCATAGGTACCATTTTCCCTTTCTATGTCATATACATAGGAATTAGAGAATTAACATTCATTTTTATTTTTTTCATCTTTAAAGTAATGAAAAGCTAAGGTTGCCTCATCCCTTCTCCATCAAGGTTTGATCCAGTGTCTTTATAATTATATTACTACTATTACCCCCTTGTTGGGACCTCCTAGTGGTATCCCTACTTGTTTTTTTGGCCCTGTTTCTCAAGTGGATCCTGTCTTGACCCCTTCTCTAGCTATTTCATATGGCGAGGGTACCTCCTCTATGGGATCTTTTTCCAAAAAACCCTCGTTCATCCCTCCAATTTAAAAAAAATCTTGAATTAAGGGATTCCTTACCAATGAAACCACTACTACTCAAAACTAGAAAGAAAAAGAGTCTTGTGTTAACCCGTCAGGTAACTATGGCACTAAAAGAAAAGCATTTGATTTTCTTGAACTAAAAATAGCCAAAAAAGTCACCATTGAAATTAGAGACGAGGAGCAAGGAAAATTGAACGATTCTAGTAGTGAGAGGGTTTAGAGGCGGTCAACTAGGCTTGCTAGCCAATCTTCTAGAGGGAAAATAAGTGTTTTGAAGACCCTAGGGATGACCCTAAAGAGGAAAATTTTACTCCTAGGGTGCTAGCATGAAGTTGAGTCTACTTTTTGGCCAAAAAGTGGAAGTGTTTTCCCTAATTTTTAGAATGTCACATTTCACCTTAAAATTTGAAGCAGTTAGAAATGAAATCTTAGAAAATTCACTAATCATAAAATGGAGTACTTAGAGTGTAGTTTCCAAATGTGCAATTTATTTTAATACCTAGATGATACAAGTTGACTTTCAATAGGCATTTCTAAAAACCATTGTTTAAAAGTCACTTTTTTGTTTGCTATACCACGCATGTGTACGTCATCCATATTTTGACCTAAATAATCATACTTTTCTAAATCCTTTTAGGAGAAGATTTGTAACTAACTTAAGCACTCTTTCCTTTTTTTTTTTCTATTTTTTATTGAATATTTATTTTTTTGTTAATTTTTATTGTCCATATTTGGTGTTTGGAAAAATCATCATGTACATCATGCATAAGATGACCTAAACTTATTAGTTTTTAATTTTTTTTCAAATTGAAAAGAATTGTTTGAAGTACGCTTTTGTAAAATTTGTTTTACAAAAAAAAGTAAAAAGTTATTAAAATACTAAAAAGCCCTAATAATTCATATTTATAGACCTATTTCATCAGAAATTAATTGAAAAATTAAAAAATCCAATTGGAAAAATATTTAGATATTTAGAATCTACACAATCTCATCTAAAATGGGTTTTAATTTGATATAATAATTCTAAAAAAGCGCCAATCAACCATATTGACATAGTCAATTTTTCCTCTTGATATTGTCATGGCCTTGTACTTGTAGGTCTAAGGCAAAGGGTTGGGTTACCATTCCTTTTCTAATCCTAAATACAAATGAGAAACATGGATTGTGATTTTCAAACCTTTTTGAATTTGTACCCACTTTAAAATGGGTACCTATTCTAAAAAATCAATGACTACCTATTTTAAAGCTGGAAAATGACACTTCCACTTGAAGTGGACTCAATTTCTCAATGCACTTACCCCCCATTAATTTGAGTAAAAAGGAGTTGTTGGTTGTGTTGGGAGATCTCTTAGATGATTATGTGAGTAATGAACATGATGAAGAAATGGTTGTTGATGACCAACTGGTGATCAAAGATTCGAAGGATGAGGAAGAGGAAGGGCTTTAGAATGTTGAACGTGAAATTGAGGAGGTGGTTAGGGAGGTCACGAAGGGGATGGATGATCAACCATTGAAGGAAAATAGTGAGGTGATGCAATATAATGTTAGACCCCTAGATCCCTATGCTTCTCAAGTTTGTGAGCTCCAAAAGAAAGTGGACAAGATGGACATGTCCTTCAACAAGCTAATGGTTATTACTTTGGTAAAAATGTGAAAGGCCATATTTAGTGTGGTCAGTGGGAAAACTAAGCCTAGGGAAGGCCATCGGAAGTGACAAGCCTCCCAGGCTATGGAGGAGCAGCTAGATGATAGAGTGATTGGTTCAATGGAATAGTATAGTGTAACAATGAAACAACTCGAGAATGAATGGAACCTTATCTATTTACTAAAAGAGTAATTGGATTTGTTGTTCTATGTTTTTTTGGTTTTTTGCTTAATGATCTTATTGGGCTTGCGTGCCCTTCAATTAGTTTGTTTTGGTTATGTCTCTAAGGTTGTTGTTCTTTGCTGGTTAGTTGTTTTGTTGTTCTATGTTGCTGGGTGTTGGTTTTGTTGTAGGGTCCTAGTTGGTTTTTGGGCCCTACTATTTTGCCAGGTTTGTTTTGGTGGCTTCTAGGCCTCATTCTACACTCTGGTTAGGTTCGGTGAACCTTTCCCCTACTTCTGTTACAAAAAACAAATAATTATTAATAATCTCAAAATATTAATAATCTATTAATAAAGATATTTACTAAATACAATATTATTTTTTATTATTATTATGATATATTTATTTTTTGATATTATTTATTATTGTATTATTTTATTATTTGTTAAAATTCATAAGTTTCTAATTTCTAGATATGAATACAACAAGTTGTTAATTTAAATAATATTTAGTACTTTTTGGAAGGCCTACAGTAAAAATGCAATTACCTATATGTGAATTTTCCTTTTCCCATAATGGCTTCTTGATCATTTTTTAACGATGATGAGGAGATTTGAACCCATAATCTTCTATCTGGGGAGCCTCAGTTCTAAGCAATTGGTTCATGCCACTTGGACTTCTACATGTATTTTTTTTTAGGTTTAATGAGGATTAAAATACAATTGTTGTTGATGGACTTGAGAATCATGGGTTTTTTATTAATAAACAACAACTATGATTTATTTTTCTCGTGAGATTTCACCAGAGATTTTTTTGTAGACAAATGTTTGTCGATGTTCTTTCTTGGTCTCCTAATCCTAAGGGTGTCTATACTACTGCTTCTGGATATCAGGGGTTGTTATGTCATAGGGTGGGCAAGGTGAAGGTTAACTGGTGGAAGAGAGTGTGGAACAAGTTTTCCTGGCCAAAGTGTAATTTCTTTATTTTGACTTTGGTCTAGAATAGGTGCTTGACTTGGGATAATATTTGGAAGAGGGGATTCCAGGGCCCTTCTATCTGTGTTTTGTGCGGGACTGAAGAGGATTCTTCTCACTTTTTTTTCATTGTCCCTTTTCTTTGTAGCTTTGGCATTTTTGGTGGGAAGTTTGGAAAAGCCCCTGTGTTCATTCTTCCTCCCTAGTGGAGTTCTGGAATAGTTTAGGTAGACCTCCTTCTATGACATCTTTCTTGCAGGAGGTGTGGTATGTTGGGCCTACCTTCATACTATGGCAGATTTGGTTGGAACGAAACTGAAGGATTTTTTTGTGGTCAAAAGTTGTTGATCCAACAAGTTTGGCATAGAATTAGGGGTATGATTTAGGAGACAGGGGAAGCTAAGTGTGATGTCGTGTTTGCTTTAGATAAAGGGGATGTCGAGAGGGTGGATAAATTGGAAATCCAGGGGTTGTCTTTGGCTTTGGCTTGCGTTAGGAGAGGAAGGTGAGGGAAACATAAAATTCAAAGGATGGGCAAGTGGTTACCCCCTCTGGTTGGAATTTTGAAGATCAATATCGATGGTTCCTTAAGAGGCAATCCTAGGCCTACTGGGACTAGAGGAGTTGGCAGGGATTGTTCGGGTTCAATGGTTTTCTTCTTTTCTATTCATGAAGGGATGCAGTCTGTCAACCTTATGGAAGGTGTGGCAATCATCTACGCTTTAGAGTGGGCTTAGGCTTTGGGTTGGCGCAAGGTTATCTATGAATTTGATTCATAGGTTCTTCTTGATTTGATAAATAAACATATGATGTCTGATGTTAGTTAGTAGCTGGCTAGGATGGTGCAATAGATTTTACAGATTAGTTTTGTGATGGAGATGGTTTCTTTGTCCATATTCCAAGAGAATGGAATAGGGCAGCTTATTGTTTGGCTAAGTGGGCTTCTGAGAATATTGATGGTTTCCCAGAAGCTCCGTCATGACTTGGAGAGGATCATTGCCGAAGATCAGGATGGTAACAGCAGATGATGCTAATGTTTCTTGCTTTGTTTGTTTGCTTCTTGTGTTTCTCTAGGTCCCCAACCCTTAGTTTTTATGTAATCCTCTTTTCTAAATTTTAATAAAGTTTTTACCCCTTTTTTATTAAAAAAATACAATATTTAATATGATAATAATAATATAATACTATAAATAATAAAATAGAAATAAACTAATAATATAATATAACATAATAAAAATATAATAATATATTAATAATATATTAATAATACAATAACAACATTAGTATAATAATAACAATAAGAATAATATATTAAATATAATATTTATGTTATTTAAATTATATTATAATAAAAAATAAATACTTTTTTGTTTTAGACAGTAGGAATTAGGTAGCATGACCCCCTATAAACTGCAATGTTCCTGATAAACTTTTTAACATGACTGGTGCCGCTTGTGCGACACGTCCTCTGGTACCGCGGGGGTAGGGGAAACTAGACCTCGTGACCAACCTCCTGCAATAGGAAAGATTTAGCCAACCGAACTAAGACCCCATCCACAAAAAATAAACACATTTAAAACATCTTAATTTATATATAAGATAGATAAACTAGTTATAATGGCAGTTGCAATTATAACATCCGTTTATATGCAAATCGTGGTGAATGGTAGTTGATACTTCTGAGGAGCATGGATGGTTAAGTGAAGTCGAAATGCAATTTAAATCTTTTTTGTTTGGCATCCAAATCAAAATTTATCGGCGTGGAAAACATCCAAGTCTATATCGACATTTTAATAAAACTTAACCACCTATGAAGAGTTGCTGGTGGGTTTTGGAAGTGTCGTCAAAAACAAACTTTTCATTCTTGTCAGCGTTTGAAGATGCATTGACAATGTCTATCAGTGTCAAATGCATGGTTAACAACTCCCAAATAACTATCGATCTTCACCCTGGATTTAATTATTAGTTTGTTATTTGGTGCGAGTCAGTAAAATACATACATTGGATACCCATCATCGGCGCGAAATTATGGGTTCTTTTATAGATGGAGACACATTGTTTCAATGCTCATGATTGGTTAGGAAAATTGCCCTCCCATGTGAGGGAAACCAATTTATAGATACATATTCATTGGCTCTTAGGAAACTCCCGGTTTCTTTTTCTACATCATTATCATCTTTCACACTGGTTGAAAATGAACACTTGAACATTGGCTATAGTGTGAATTTCTTTTTTGAGATCTCTCCAAGCATTCCGTGAGATATCGTGGCATCTTTCAGATCTGAATTTGATTCGGTCAAGGTGATGAGCTTTGCATAGCCTTGGGAAGCAAGCGCAAGGACCACCAGTTTAATCCCAACAAAATATTCATAAACCCAACTGCCTCTTCTCGATAGATCACTACCATGGGAAACTTCCTATATAATCTCAGATTCTGATTTGGGCCATGCAACATTTGGCTTCGTATTTAGACTGCTCACAAGGCTCCAACTTCTGGAAATTCATTGTCCTTGAAAAATCAATCGGAACTCTTTTGGCAAAGCTTTGTATGCATGCTACAGTCTTTTCTTAATTTCGTCTTGTCGCCTACTATTGTATTTGGAGAAGGAAGAAATCTTTCCAGTGACTACCTGCGCTTTCTTTCTAACATTTAATTGGCATAACAAAGCCTTAAGTTGTCTATATAAGAACATTTGTATTGCAAGTTTTTTCAACATATTCTTCAAATCCGTTGACTCCTAAATCATTGTCATAAGGCTATGTCTCAGAAGCATTTGTAAGGTCAATGCAATATTTTTTTCTTCAAGCTCTTCTTCAAATATATCTAGCACTTTAAGATACAGTGTACCTAAAATCTTCTGAAACCTGTAAGAAAACAAATCCTCTTTGTACATAAAATTTGGATATTTCCTGGGTCTCAGATGGTGTGGCATCATAGGTGCCTTTTCTGTTTTTGGAAAGTCTACAGCCATAGCTGCCAACTTTGCAAGTTTAAGACAGTCCTCATCAAGTGCACCACGATCACTTAGATTTTCCCGCATAACATGTGCATTCAATTACATCCTCCCAAGTTGAATTTTCTTGAAAGTTGTTATAAATTGCACTAGTTGTGTTCCACAAGACCACATTTCTTTGAGGCACTAAGTCAAACAGTTCACTCACCTTGCTTATACTTTTGTCACGCTATCTTGAATAATTTCAACACATATAATGAAAGATTATAGGCTTAATACATTATATGTTAGTTATAATAGCTACCAAAATACAATGATCATCATTATATTGGCAATGCTTATCAACTCATTTAAAACATCTGATACTAAAGCTATCAACCAACTAAGAATGCTTGCCAATTAAATTGAAATTGTCGATGTTTACCATGCCCATGCTATATCAGCATCTTGGAGAAGATCGGCAACCATTTCAAAGTTGCCAACCTCGATCAATTCACTGATAGCCTTTGGAATCATTATATGCATTTGAATATGGTTGCAAACTTGTTTAAGGAAACTGACGGTCTTTGTCATATTTGGCCTTTTTCAGTGTTTAGAGAACCTTTCACAACTTCAATTTTGATTATGCTTTCTAAAAACCTTTACCTCGCTCAAAATCCTTCATCGACATTTAGAAAGGCCTTCGCAACTTGCATCAGTGACTTGGAGGAAGTCAATCAGTTTCCAAAATTTTTGATTCTTTTTGTCCTAGTTAACATGAGAGACCTTAATGATATCAAGTTTCCACAATTCATATTGTTCTTTTTCAATGATTTCTGGATTAGATCGTGTGAAAATTTTTTGCATCAACATTTTAGGTCCTGTGAGAGATCTTTGCAACTTGAAATTGTTAAATCAGCATTTGGCAAGGGATTAACAACTCCTTTAACTTCACAATATCAATCATCTAAAACTTGCTTTTGATAAGTGTTGGTAAACCTTTAAATTAGAAAATGGGGTTTCGTGGATATTATTTTCATCATCAATAATAGCATCATGATCAGTTATAGTTGTATCTAAATTGAATATAAGTCAATAGGCTATTTGTCTCAACTTTGCTCAGAATTTTTATCAGTCTTCCCAGTTTTCAGCCCTTCCCCCCTCCAGCTCTTGGTCGGATAAAATGACAGATTTTTATTAAAAATGTTTGGGATAGGCCATGCGACGCTTCATTAATTTTTCTCTCTATTTTTGAATTGGATATAGGCAGTCCCCCATGCGAGTTTAAGGGGGCATCCAATGGATTCTTTCTGCATGAATGGGCTATGTACAATATAAGTCCCTTCTTGCATGTTGCACAAATGCTGAAGTTCCCTTGGCATCTCTTTTTTTCTCGCCCTAACCTGCATCTGCTCATGGGCACTGCCATGGCTCAGAGAGAAGGGAGTTTTAGTTGCTATCTATTGAGGGCATGGTGCTGCTTGGTGGTATTTTCCCGTACGACACACTGACCGTGGCAGCTAGGGTTTTGTCATTTCCACAACGTCAGTGGCTACATCACTAGCTTTCTATGCACATACAGAATTGGTTTTCTACACAGGGTACATGAAGCTAGGAAAATGGTTGTGTGATTGAATTGCAGGTAAACATTTGTTTCTTTGTTGCTAAATTCATTCCCTTTGTGTATTGATATTCGTATTCTTTCTTATATTGTCAGATTTTGTTAATATGTAGACCCATTTATTTGCTTTCCCCTGGCCTTAATATCCTTTTGCCTCCTACAAGGGCAACAACACTCTTCATAGGAGCTCTACTACAATGTCTTAAGCTTGTTTTGAAGGCATTTTTTCATTTCATTTTTGAAAAGCCCTCACTAGAGCACGAGATGCTGAGTTTTATTTGATTTTGAAGAGGAGACAACTGGCTTGAATGGTTACCAGGATCATGGTGGTTTGTGACAAAAATACAAAGGAACAAGTGTGTTCATTCCTTAATACCGGTTTTGTTTCAAAAATGAAAAAGCAAGGGTTATGGGTTTTTGCATTTCAGTCTTGGGGTTTTTGTTGAGCGGTGATAATGTTGTTTGGTTTAGTTATCTTTGTCTCTATTAAGTGATAAATACAATTCCATACTTTGCTTAAAAAAAGTTGACAGGATGCTGAGTTTTATTTGAAGAGGAGCCAACTACCTTGAACAGTTACCAGGATCATGGTGCTTTGTGATAGAAATACAGAGGAATTGGTGTCTTCATTCCTTAATACTTGTTTTGTTTCAAAAATGAAAAAGCAAGGGTTATGGGTTTTTTCTTTTCAGTTTTGGGGTTTTAGTTGAGCAGCGATAATGTTGTTTGGTTTAGTTATCTCTATCTCTGTTGAGTGATAAACACAGTTCCATACTTTTCTTAAAGAAAGTTGACATGTTTTTAATGTAGTGTCATGTCGAGTTTCTTCTTTGTTAATATTGTGGTAATGTTTGTGTTTAAGTTAAAACAATGACTGCAATATTGTCAAGGGTTTGTCATTTTGTAACCCTAGTCTAAACCCTGTGTTAATTATTTATTAAAAGGTTTGTATTCATTCCTTTTTGTGTCAAACCCCCAATTCATACTTGATATGTAACCCTAGTTTAGTGTCATGTTTATAAAAAATTCATACATTATGTTATGGGTTATGCTATGGGTTGTGTTAAAGTTTCTTTCTTTTCTCCCAGGTTTATATACCACAGAGCATCAAAATATTAACCCTAGTTCAAGTATAGTATGCAAATCATAGTTCCAAGAAATATGTTTATTATTTTGTTACTTGTTAAGGGAATTAGTAAGGCAGCTATGAAGTTGAAAGTTTATTTTTAGGATATAGAACATTATATATCCTATGTTGAAGACATTTAAAGGGTTCAATTGAATAGAAAGAAAAATTATTGTCTGTTGTTCCATACTCCATTAAGAGACAATTTCTTTATGTTGTAAAAAGGCATATTATTTATTTCACATATGTACTTGAAAGAATGGTTGATAGAACTTGTAGAGCATTGATAAATTGATTCATTATAGAAATACTCTATACTATTGTGTGTGCCAAAATTATACACAATGGTATGTTGTATTTGAACTATTTCTTCTAAATCTCAAGTGATGTGAGTTCAAAATATTTTGTGAAAAGAAACAAAGATGATACTCTATATATCAATTCAAAACAATGATTGAAAATTGATAATGTATAGCTAGTGAGGCATTGTAAATAGAAAGTTTTCAAATTAAGCTAGTGAGGCAATTCAAGTGATTTCTATTCCCCTAGAGGGTTTTCCACTCAGGAAATTCTTTGTGTGATTATTATGTGATTGTATGGTTTATACTACTTTTCATTTTAGTCTTGCTTCATCAAAAAAAGTTGTTTAAAATTGAGTCAATTTGTGTGAACATTGATTCACCACCCCTTCTCAGTGTTCATTGTACTCCAACATGAAAATCTCAATATTATTCAAAGACAAGAAAATTATTTAAAACATATAAAACTAATCATGGAATTTAGATGCACCCAAAGTCATTATGTAAAACATGGATGCAAATATTCAATTTTTGAGATGAACAGTAAAACGATGCCACCTTTCCCTGCTGCTCTTTTTTAGTGAGACCTTGCATGCAGGGTTATTTTTACTTTAGGAAAAGTTGGTATATGGGTGTGTTTTAGACTTACATTTGAAAGTGATAGGAATTAAGCATTTAGGGCTGATGAGTAATAATAATCCTTGAGAATGAGGAGGCATGGTTGGGAGCTACCTTACCACCCACTCTAGGTATCTCTCTCTCAAATCTTTTATTTGGGTTATGTTGTGTTGCTAATAATGTTGCAAATCAATAATGCCCATTTTTGAGTTGCTGTTGTAGGTGGTTTTTGTGGCAGTGGATCTCACTCTAGCATTTTCCTTCTATGTTTTTTTTGTTCCCTTTGTTGGGAATAAGTTGTTTGAGTACATTTCCATCGACCTCTACTCACCTTTGGTACAAACTTCTTGATCATACATTTGTTTTTGCTCTGTGTGTGTTTATTAGATCATTGTTTTTCATGTTCCTCTTGCAAATGTAGATTATATTGCAGCTTTTTCCTATAGTTTCCAAGATCTGCGACAAGGGCATATTAATTTTATGATTGAAATATTATATATTAGTTAGGTCCACAGAAATATATAGCTCACAATTTTTTTATTTTTAGCTAGGATTATACAGGCTACATTTAGAACCTAATAACTTTTATACCGATTTTCCTTGTTTAATTTTTTGAGATGTATGTTTCAAATGAGTTACTAAATTTGTGCTCTTGTTTCTATATATGCAGAATTTAAAGGCGATCTAAGTTACTAGTCATAATCATTAGGTTTCAGCTTCTCATGTAAAATTGTACCTATGCTCCTCTCTTGCTTTTCTTCTGGGCTGCAAATGCCTTGGAATGTGCAAGGTCATAGATTCATCATCATCATGGGAAGGCCCGTATAATATTAACTAGACTCCAAAAGAGACTTTTGTAGAACTCAGGAAATAGGTAGAAGGCCATTGGCTTGGTCTGAATTTTGATGTACTCTCATAGTAACACAACTTTCTCCTTATAACTATTGTCTAAGCTTAGATTTTAGAAAACCTGTGATAACACACAATTATGGGTATGCGTAGGATCATGATGGCCCAAAAAGTGGTGATATGATGGGTATGTGTAGGGTATGTGGTTGACGACTTTTTTTTGCCCAAAATTGATGAAACGAAAAGGGTTTTTAAAAGAGATTCTCAGCTTTTCACCAATATAAATTAATCTTTACTTTGAATTTAATAAATAATTATGATTCATTTTCTATTTGATTTACTACTAAAGTCCTAATTGATAGGTTGATTAAAAAAAATCTATAGCTTTCAAATGGTATCACATTTTTTAAATCCAAAATATGTCACATTCTATGCTTCACATACTATAGGATTAAAAAAAAAAGGTTTGAATTTCATGAATTTTTGACCAAGTTAAGGTGGTCAGACATACAATTTTTTATATTTTTTAAAAGATGTAATAAAAGAAATCATAATTAATTATTTATTTGGAAAAAAATTACAAAATAATATGTATCACATTGGGATATGAGTCCTCTACTTATATCTAAAATCTTATAAAAAGATATTATCATTTTATTGTGGTTAGGGTGGTTAGATAAAAACCTACTTCTTATTTTTTCCTTGAAATTTAAGTACTACTGCATTGAAATTTCAAATTTTCACAAATAGATTTTTTTTTTTTCAAATAAACCTAATAGTTTAGAAACTACATTTAATTTTCTAAAGATTGTATTCTTACATATTTTTAAAATAATATAGATAACTTATTCAAAATTTTACATTAAGTTGCCTAACTCTGATTTTTCTGAATTTTTCACTACTTACTGGTCTATTTTTTTCCATGATGATCCTGCACATACCCTTATTACCACATAAAATGAAGGATTTGGGCACTTAAATCATTTGTGCTCTTCCTAGGATCCTTCACCTAGGAAGAGAGAATATTAAGGCCAAAATGTGTGCACTTCGTTACCATTCAAAACAAAAGGAATGATGAAGGGTGTATGTGAAATGTGTGATTGTGAATTTAATGAAAATATAGATTTAAGGATTCAAACTAGTCTAATATAAAATTTTTGGAAAACACAGTGTGTAATGTGTGCAAAGACTAGAAACATAAGAAGAATAAACATAAATTGATGAAATTGAGCATGACTTATCTGGATGATTGAAGATGACTGGAAATGACTTCTGAAATGCTCTTGCTACTGTTTTTCTAACCAGGATAGACTTATTTGCCACCTGTGGAGAACCAGTCCAAGTTTAGATGAAAACTGCCGAGAACAAGTTTCAGACTACTGGGAGTTGAAATCTGATGAAATCAAGCTTCAGGCCTACATGTTGGACTCATTCGCCATGGATGGTGAATCAGTCCACCTACAAAAACTTGGAAAATCAAAGGAATATTTTGTGGAGTTAGATATGTATTTCTACCTCCTATAGGTCTCTGCTTCTGAAATTAATAGATTCAAGTTTGAAACTGATTTGTACTTTATGAATAGACTTGAATGAAGAAGAGAAAAGATAGATGACTTTGTAATGCAATATTCAATGATTCCAATGCTCCAAATGATCCTAAATCTACAAAAAAACACACAAGAAGACAAAAATACTGATTGTTAAGGTATGGGGGTTTGCCTTGGTCAAACCCCTTTTAAGAAATTAATCCAAAATGATGAGATAAATGAATAAAACATGAAATAATGGAATAATTACCTTGATATGGTGATTGATCTTGTTGGTATGCAGCAATACATGAAGAATCAGCTCTTAGATGCTTTAGAATGCTAACTTGAAGACTCTTAGTGAAGAAAATCCTCAATTACTTGACTTGAATGGAAGGAGAGATGATAAATAGATTATAATAGATGGAAAAGTGAATTGATTCTTGTAGGAGATCATAAAATGAGGTTAAAATAACTTATTTATAAAATTCATGTTTCATAGTACCAAGTATACATCATCATAGGCCAACATCAAGTGTAAAAATTGAATAAATCCTAAAATAAATTTGAAATTATTTTAATTTTTTGTGTCAAGGTGGATTCATTCGCCACCCATGGCGAATGGATCCCACCTTGAGGGTGATTTCAAGTGTTAGGAATGAAATGTTATTTAATGTACTGTGTCGGGGTATCATTCCAAAATACACTTAAACAAGCCTTATGTGTGTATAAATAGGTCCAATAAGACCTAAGAAAGGTGTAAATAAGGGGGAAATGCCTAGAAAATCATGAATCTTGGTAACAAGACTTAACAACACTTTAAAATAGGAATTCTTGATGTGTTAAATGATCATTTTTAGGTGAATCAAGTATTAAATAGAGTCTAGAATAATGTAGAAATTCATTACAACACTTCACAACATATTCACAAGACTTCAATATTTAATGAATTATAATTAATTTATAAAGGTCTAAAACTTAGTGTGGACACATAGAATGCCTCACAACACCTAAATTAAGACCACATTAAGTCCAATTATCATGAATTATCTCAAATCAAGCAAAGGGTACTTTTTTCTATGAAACTTTTAGCCCCCACTTTAGTGAGAGGAAGAACTTGCTTAAGACTCACACTAAAGTAGACATTGAAGAAAGATTCACATGCATGCCAAGCCCCCAAGATACAAAATCATACAAAGGAAAGGAAAAAAGAAAGATAATGATGAAAAAGATGTTTTCACACTAGGCCCACAGAGTTTCGGATCATCCACGAGGTGAGAGGGACCAAAAACATAAAATGCAAAAAAGAGTAACATACGCTAGTTGGCATGCACTCAAAAATGAAAAAGTGGCTAAAGGGAAAGTCACGTCACTAGTTGGGCTCCTGCTATGCTAGAGTTATACCACTTGATAACTTTAACAAGGCATCATAAAACAAAAGGAAATGCACATGCTAAAAGTGTAAAAATACAAAAATGTAATGTGTAAAATATGTAATGTGAAATATTATTCAAGGGAATTTTGTTTAGTTTATGTAAGGTCAATCACTTAGGGAACATTGCATCTAATGTATCCAAGAGAGGACCAATCAAAGGATGTTAAGAAAGATCACACTTATGAAGGGCATCATACCCAATGTCATCCAAAAAGTAATGAAAACATTATATAAATAAAAAGGCTACACGAAGAACAAGGAATGAAATATGGTGTTGCATGCCCCCCACTTTAAAGTAATTTCTACACCTCGTTCGTGAGAAATTGCTTTAAAGTAGAAATAGAAAGAAAGAGAAAGCGAAAAAAAAACAAGACATGTGAGCTAACTAGGAAATACCTATGTCAAGTCATATGTTTCCAAAGTTAGGCTACGTCATGTCAAGGGAAATGAAAAGAAAGGGAGTATGTCACTTGCGAGTCAATCTTAAGACATGTCATTCACATCTCAAGCTTGCTCTTTAAATGTTCATGAAAAGTTAACAACTAGTCAAAATAGACAACAACAAGTGACATACAAGGATAAAGGCCACACAACCCTTTGCCCCCCATTGAATGTAAGACAAAGGTGAGCCTAAAGTGGATGATGGTATGTTGCTCCCTACAAGTGATGCAAAACATGCAACAGTGAGAATGTTATTTATGTGGCAACTTATTACAAGGAAAGGAGCAACAACCAATTTTATTTATGTGGAGATGCAAAAAAAGTTATGGCTTGATTGTCTTTGATTTGATATACTTTAGTAAATACATGACAAAAATCATTGTAAGTTGGTTTGTTTGAAATATTATGCTTAGGTGGTTCATAGATGAGTTGAGGTTGATGGTGAATTTGTAATCCACAATAAGACATATCATGTGCTTGTACCATAATAATGTCCCCAAGAGGAGAGTATATAGGAGAAAAATAATCCAAATGTCCTTGAAATTCAAGGAATTTTTCTTCTAATATATCATTATTACGAAGAAGGGATATATCCATGGTTGTATTGTTTTGTTCTTTAACATTGTCATGATTTTTATTGATTGGATCATATAACATTATAGTATCATGTTCACAAGTAGAGAAATATTAAGGGATCAAGTTGATTGTTGTCCATAATCTCATTATCTTGTGTTACAACATCCACCCTAGTATGAGAGCTTAGAGGAGAACAACATTCAAGATGTTCATTACATATCAAAGCTTCATCACAAATAAGGGTGTTATGAAGGGGAGAACAACTAGGATTTTTATATGTGTCGAGGAATGTATTTTCTTCTTCAAAGAGAACCTTCCAATTGTTAGGAACATTAGGAAGGAGAGAAATAATGTTACTAGTGGTACAAATAGGGGAAGTGTTGGGAGATGAATAGAAACTAGGTGGGGTGGGTGTAGTGTATTCATGTTGTGTTCTTGTACTATCTTCCCAAGGGGAATGAGGAGAAGGACAAACAAAACCATCATGATACTCAATGATTGTACCTTCTTTCATCAAGATACTTTTGTCTCTAAAAGGGGAGGTAGTAGAAGAAGGACAATTATGATCATCATGTGTATCCATATTTGTGTGCTCTTCTAACGGGTATGTGCATGATCATGATGGACCAAAAAGTTGCGATATGATGGGTATCTGTAGGGTATGTGGCTGATGACCATTTTTTAACCCAAAATTGATGAAATGAAAAGGGTTTTTAAAGGAGATTCTCAGCTTTCCACCAATATAAATTATGCTTTACTTTGAGTTTAATAAATAATTATTGTTCATTTTCTATTTGAATTATGACTAAAGTCCTGATTGATAGGCTGATTGAAAACCATCTATAGCTTTTAAACGATATCACATTTTTTGAATCCAAAACATGCATCACATTTTATGCTTCACATACTATAGGATTAAAAAATTAAAAAATTGAATTTCATGAATTTTTGACAAAGTTAAGGTGGTTAGACATATGAGTTTTTATATTTTTAAAAATTTGTAATAAAAAAATCATAATTAATTATTTACTTAGAAAAAAATAACAAAAAAATATGCATCACATCCGAACATGAGTCCTCCACTTATGTCTAAAATATTATAAAAAAATATTATCATTGTATTTTGGTTAGGGTGGTCAGACGCACACTTCTTATTTTTTCCCTAAAATTTAAGTACTACTGCATTGAAATTTCAAATTTTCACCAAATAGATTTTTATTTTTAAAAAATAAACCTAGTAGTTTAGATACTAAATTCAATTTTCTATAGATTCTATTCTTACATATTTTTGAAATAATATAGATAACTTATTCAAATTTTTATGTCAAGTTGTCTAACTCTTATTGTTTTGAATTTTTTGCCACTTAAGGGCTTGTTTTTTCCATGATGATCCTGCACATACCCTAATGCATCATCCTCACAAATAGGAGAGATATGAAAGGGGATAAGTTCAATATAAGTATTAACATTTTCATTTTCTTGCGCTAAAAGACTCATAACTAGGAAACTCATTGAATAAAGAACTTGGATGTTTATTAACTAACTTTGTTTTCGCAAATTTGGAGAAAATTGAACTAACATTTTTAAGTAACAAATCTATGCTAGCTCAAAATGTAATGTAAAATGCTAAAATGAAATGCAATGCTATGAAAATGCAAATGTGCAATTTAAACTATGCATGAAATGAGCTATTCTAGGTTAAATTTGATGAAATGCATGCTACAAAAATACAACTAACTGATATATATAGGTTAAGGCACCAATCAAAAGCCTAAAAACCACTTTCTAAATTTTGCAAAATGTTGTTTAGGGTGCCAAAATGGACTGATTCGCCTAGGGTGGCGAATGAGTTCAATTATGAACCTTGTTTCAATATTTTCAGAGATTTTAGATGGATTTTTGTGATTTCTAAGAACCAAAACATAGACCTAAAGGAAAAAAGAAAAATTACAAAAAATCTAAATGAATATAGATGTAAAACATGCAACCTAGATGCACTTATTATAAATGCAAGAGTAAAACCCTACAATGTAAAATGCAATGCAAACTACTTCTAGGATGAAGAAGAGACTCCAAAATTAGAAAAGGAGAGATACAAATGTTAGGTTCACCAAAATGAAATGAAGGATTTTGGCACTCAAATCCTTCGCGCTATTCCTAAGATCTTTCACCTAGGAAGAGAGAGAATATTAAGGCCAAAATATGTGCACTTTGTTACCATTCAAAACAAAAGGAAAGATGAAGGGCGAATGTGAATTTAATGCTATAAAATAAATGAAAATGCAGATTAAAGGATGAAAACTAGGGTATGTGCAGGATCATGATGGGCCAAAAAGTGGCAATATAATGGGTATGTGGCTGATGACCTTTTTTACCCAAATTTGATGAAACAAAAAGGTTTTTTAAAGGAGATTCTCAGCTTTCCACCAATACAAGTTATGCTTTACTTTGAATTTATTAAGTAATTATTATTCATTTTCTATTTGAATTACAACTAAATTCCTAATTGATAGGTTGATTGAAAAACATTTGTAGCTTTCAAACGATATCATATTTTTTGAATCCAAAACATGTGTTACATTATATGCTTCGCATACTATAGGATTAAAAAAAGAAAAACTGAATTTTATGAAGTTTTAACCAAGTTAAGGTGGTCAAAAATATGATTTTTTATATTTTTTAAAATTTGTATTAAAACATTCATAATTAATTATTTACTTGAAAAAAATTACAAAAAAAATATGCATCACATCGGGACATGAGTCCTCTACTTATATCTAAAATCTTATAAAAATATATTTTCATTTTGTTGTGGTTAGGTGGTCGAAAGACACGACTCTTATTTTTTCCCTAAAATTTAAGTACTACTGCATTGAAATTTCAAATTTTCACCAAATAGATTTTTTTAAAACAAACCTAGTAGTTTAGAAACTACATTCAATTTTCTATAGATTTTATTCTTACATATTTTTGGAATATTATAGATAACTTATTCAAATTTTTACGTCAAGTTTCCTAACTCTGATTTTTCTAAAAAAAATTCCACTGAAGGGCCTGTTTTTCCATGATGATCCTACACATACCAACTAGTCTAATATAAAAATGCTAGAAAACACAGTGTGTAATGCATTCAAAGACTAGAAACATAAGAAGAATAAACAAAAACTGATGAAATTGAATATGAATTATCTGGATGACTAAAGATGACTGGAAATAACTTTTGAAATGTTGTTGCTACTATTATGCTAACTAGGATGGACTCATTCGCCATATGTGGCAAATCAATCCATGTTTAGGTGAAAACTGCCAAGAACAAGTTTTAGACTGTCGGGAGTTGAAATCTAATGAAATTCAATTTTAGGCCTATAGGTTGGACTCATTCTCCATGCATGGAAAATTAGTCCACCTACAGAAATCTAGAAAATTAGAGGAAAATTCTATGGAGTTATATCTATATTTCTCCCTCCTACAAGTCTCTACTTCTAAAATTGACAGATTCGGGTTTGAAACTAATTTTTACTTGATGAATAGACTTGAATGAAGAAGAGAAGAGATAGATTACTTTGTAATGAAATATTCAATGATTCCAAAGCTCCAAATGATCCTAAATCTATAAATAAACACACAAGAAGACAAAAATACTAATTGTCAAGGTATGGGGGTTTTCCTTGGTCAAACCCCTTTTAAGAAATTAATCCAAAATGATGAGATAAATGAATAAATCATGAAATAATGGAATAATTACCTTGATATGGTGATTGATCTTGTTTTTCTACAACAATGCATGAAGAATAAGCTCTTGGATGATTTAGAATGCTAACTTGAAGACTCTTAATGAAGAAAACCCTCAATTACTTGACTTGAATGGAAGGATAGATGATAAATAGATGATAATAGACACAAATGTGAATTGATTCTTGTAGGATATCATAGAATTATGTTAAAATAACTTATTTATACAATTCATGTGTCATAGTATTGAGTATACATCATCACATGCTAACATCAAGTGTAAAATTGAATAAATCCCAAAATAAATTTGAAATTATTATTATTATTTTTTGTGTCAAGGTGGACTCATTCGCCACCCATGGAAAATGAGTGCCACCTTGAGGGTGATTTTAAGTGTCGGGAATTAAATTTTATTTAATGTACTGTGTCGAAGTATCATTCAAAAAGACAAATAAACTTTATGAGTGCATAAATAGGTCCAATAAGACATAAGAAAGGTGTAATAAGGGGGAAATGCCTAGGAAAGTGTGAATCTTGATAACAAGACTAAACAACACTTTAAAATAGGACTTGTTGATGTGTTAAATGATCATTTTTTGGTGAATTGTATTAAATAGAGTCTAGAATAATGTAGAAATGCTTTACAACAATTCACAAGACTTCAATATTTAATAAATAATTAATTTATAAAGATCTAAAACTTAGTTTGGACACATAAAATTCCTCACAACACCTAAATTAAGACCACATTAAGTCCAATTATCATGAATTATCTCAAATCAAGCAAAGGGTACTTTTTTTGATGACATACCACAAAGCTTTTTTCTTCCATTTTTTAAATCTAATTCATTACAACCTGCATATTTTGTAAGGCCATTTTTTCTTTCTTTGACAGGCATTCCAAGCAAGATTTTGGATTGTACATGTTATTATGTTGTTTCATTAGGAATATGATCTAGAAAAATAAGGATTAAGTTTTTTGTGCCATTTAGCTCACAAATCATTGTCTTAATTAGTTGATTTATGTCCATATGTGTTAAAAGTGTATTTTTTGATTCCCTGCATCATTATTATATATTTACAACATCTCACCATATTGTGGGTGCAAGTGATTTATATTATTATCTTTTTGAAAACATGGGCAGAGACAACTGCCAGTTGTAGCAAGGTAGCAAAAGTGTAGGTGTCATGGCAGTTGTGTAACCAACATGGTGGGTTATCCACACATGCCATATTTGAAAAGGGGAAATGGAAAATTAGGGTAACAACTACAAACATAGTTTATTAAAATTCCTAGCCTTTATGCTTCTTGTTTCAATTCTAAAATTAATGTAGATGTATAACTACACTATTAGGGGTCATTGAAATAATCTTTCTGACTCAGCTCTTCTTTGTTAAGTATA
This sequence comes from Sequoia sempervirens, assembly GCA_007258455.2. Classification (NCBI taxonomy): domain Eukaryota; kingdom Viridiplantae; phylum Streptophyta; class Pinopsida; order Cupressales; family Cupressaceae; genus Sequoia; species Sequoia sempervirens. The sequence goes on from VDFB02373365.1 coordinate 353,480,742, forward strand.
TAAATTTGAATGCAAAATAGGATTTCCTTTCAGTAACTTGTAGAGCATTGCAAGTGTTGGGGTGGTATTGTAAAGGTGATGAGTATCATTAAAGACTTAAAGAAGGCATTAAGCATGTAAAATGTAGAAGATTTAGGGGCATGAGAAGGCAAGGCCTTAAACTTATAGAGTTCCTTTTTGCATTAGGTTCCCTAGGGTAATCTTGTGTTGATGTCTCTTTCAATTAATACACACAACTTTCTACGTTCAACCCGACATTAAAACAACCTCATTTGTAGAGCATATGTCACATATTTTCTTCAAAAATTAATGGGACTGAGAAAACATCAAATGAATCATATAAGTTAATTGGAAACATAAATGTTTGTGTTGGTGAACTAGGTATGAATTGTGTGTACTAATTATGAATCATACTACAATGTAAATATTTTGAATAAAGTGCTTACAATGGTGAATCATATTAATTTCTAATTCATCTTGATCTTATTCTTAGTCTTATTTAGGTTAAAGGTTTCATTCAAATTTGAATATTTGAAACTAAAAATCCCAGCTAATTTATATAGTCAATCTTGGAATTTGGAGTTACCTTTTAGTTTGAGACTCTCTTAATCTATAATCAATTTGAATATGATAACATTCCCCTAGATTTACCTTTGAAAATTCCTTTTTATGTTGTAATTGAGCATCAAATTAGACTAAAATGAGTATGTGCAGGATCATGATGGACCAAAAAGTGGCGATATGATGGGTATGTCTAGAGTATGTGGCTAATTACTTTGTTTTAACCCAAAATTGATGAAACAAAAAGGGTTTCTAATGGATATTCTCAACTTTCCACCAATATAAATTATGCTTTACTTTGAATTTAATAAATAATCATTATCTATTTTCTATTTGAATTATGATTAAAGTCCTGATTGATAAGCTAATTGAAAAACATCTATATCTTTCAAACAACATCACATCTTTTGGATCTGAAACATGTGTCACGTTTTATGCTTTACATACTATAGGATTAAAAAGAAAAATGAATTATGAAGTTCTGACCAAGTTAAGGTGGTTAGACATACGAGTTTTTTATATTTGTTTAAAGTTGTAATAAAAAATTTATAATTAATTATTTACTTGGAAAAATATTACAAAATAATATGCATGACATCGGGACATGAGTCCTATACATTTATATAAAATCTTATAAGAAAATATTTTCATTTTATTGTGGTTAGGGTGATCAGATAGACATCTACTTTTTTTTCCCCTGAAATTTAAGTACTACTGCATTGAAATTTTAAATTTTCACCAAATAGATATATTTTTTTAAATAATCCTAGTAGTTTAGAAACTATATTTAATTTGCTATAGATTCTATTCTTACCTAATTTTTAAATAATATAGATAAATTATTCAAATTTTTATGTCAAGTTGTCTAACTCTAATTTTTCTCAATTTTTCACCACTTAAGGGCTTGTTTTTTCCATGATGATCCTGCACATACCTGTAGACATGCAAAATTAGAATATTGAATTTAATAAAGTCCACTCATTAAATCAATCAAGTTCATTAAATTCAATCTCTAAAGTCATCCATTTAAATTAAATAAATCAACTTTATTTAATTTGATCCTAACATCACCATCCTTGATTAAATAAATCAAATTTTTATTTAATTAAATCTAAAATCATCTTTCATCTCCTTTTGATTTAGTTTAATCCTTAAATCTAAGTCAAATGAGTCAAATTACCTAATCCTCTTTTAAATTAACTAAATTAGGATTAAATCTAATCTAATGTATGTCACATTCTCTAGATTTTCCCACTTGCACAAATAAATCAATTAATTCATTTATTAAATCCTCATTTTCCCTCAACAAGGCATCTTTGGAGAATATTCCCTCAAGTTTGAATTCAAATCAAGTTGACTTTTCCCTTACAACATGGCATTAACTCCCCTCTTACATGTCCCCCACTTGGCATTTAAGTCCCTTTTTCTCCCTCCAACAAGCCAAATTTGAAATTTGAAAAGGCCAGCTAATGTCATTTATTGGAACATTGACCAAAACTTGTACATCCTCCATACACTCACATGGTGACAAGTGGATCCTTCCAATTGGTTGAATCTTTGTCCCACATTGCTCTCTTTGGGGCATTCTTCCAACTTGATAGTCTATAAATTGGAGTTCTCACTCCTCATTTTATCATCCACAATCTCATGCAAAGTTAATCTCTTCACATTGAGAGCTAATTTTTTCCATTGCATCTTCATCACTGGCTTGTCAAGGGTTGGGAAAGGGTCACTTTTCACAAAAAGGTGACACCAATCGACTATGGAATAGGTGTGCATTGTGCTCTTTAGGATTTCAACTAGTTTGTTTTGTTGTTTTGTTTGTAGAGCATAATGGATTATTTCATAAATAATGCTATTTTGTTTGGTTTCTTTAAATTAACTTCATGATGATATATATATGGAATAGAGTTTAAAGTTGCAAATATATGGTGTTACAAAATGGCGTTGGAAGGAGGGTTGTATGCTCAGTAAATAAGCATTAAGCTCGGATATAGGCTTGCAATCTGTTTTAATAATATATTGTTTAGATATAACTATTTGCATATATTTTAAAGTTCTCTTAATATGCTTTTGATTTGCTTTTAGGCATACATTTTTCATTTATTTCAAATCTATATTTTTATTGTATGGGTGTAGATCTCTTTAGACTTGGAATGAATGTTGCTGCTCTATATTGTTCACATTTTTGCCATATTGAAGGAACATACACTTTTTTTTTCTGTTTAATGATTATTGGTGAGAGTTCACTACATTATTTCTCCCAGTCAAATCAATTGTCAGAGGTTCTAAGTAATAGGGACATGAAGACTGTTAGATAATAAAAATGTGTCTCTCTATACAACCTTTGTAGAATGTATGCATGCATATAACACTGACCAGAACATTTGATTCCTCATGGGGTGATCCCATAATAGTGGTTTACAATTTTTGGCCAAACTGGACACTGAAATTATTATTATTAACTAAATATTCACAGTCGGGCACCTATAGCGGCTAAACTGTGAGGAATTTGAAGATGGTGCAAACTAGAGTCTCATCAAATTTTGTCTGTAGATTCTAAAAATATTTTTTTCAAAATTTTTGGAATCAAATTGCACTTCTTTTTCCATCTCCCACGAAAATAGATTTTTGAAAACAACATTTTTAAAAAGTGACCCACAATAACATTATAACTTTTTTTCTATGAAGGATAAAATTATAATTCTTTCAAATTTAGATTTGTAACTCTAATATCTAGTGCTTCCACTTGGTTATATATTTTTTTATTGAATATTTTTCCTTAATCAACTTTCAAAGTCAAATGAATTACAATTTTAGACATATGTATATAGCGTAACTTTTTGCATATGTCAAAATTTAATTTAATTTTTTTGTTGGATCAAGGACTTCAATATCTAGTGCACTCATATTTTTCAATTTTTTTTTTAACAATCTTCTATTTTTCCACATGTGAAGAACAAAGAAATTCATTTTCGATGAAAAACCTATGTTTAATAAAACTTAAAAAACAAATACATAACAAAACCAAAACATATTAAAATTATATTCATTGGATAGCTTGTTCTGAGGAATACCATAATCATTTAAAATAAATTTTAAATGAATTCATTTGATCCCCAAAATCTAAATCAAAAGTGATTTTATCAGATTTTGATAGGTGTAAAGGAGATGCATTTATAGGTATGGTTTAAAACTAGCGAGGTTCTATCCAAGGGGGTTTGATCTAAGGTGATTTGATGAAACCCTCTTCAATTGGAATCCTTAAAATGGAACTTTTTAAGACTTAAATCATTATATTTTCTAAAAATATGCGATTTCAGCTAAAATTCGTTCCTCTCAGGAATTGTAAACCACTATTATGATAGCACCCCATGACAAATACCACTTTCATTTTTTTAAAGATAAATCATACACATTTTTTCCCCTATGCCCATTAGGATCACCTCCAAAAGAATTTATAGTCTCACCATCCTTATTATCAGATACTTCAATCCTCTTCGTGTTTTATATGGAATCCAAAACCAAGTAAAGCAGCCTCTCACTTCCCTTAAGAGCTTTCCAATGAGCATGTGCATGAAACAGGTTCCAAAAAAAAGGTATGTTTGGAAGAGGAAGGATTGCAACAAGGGCTATGAAAGGAAGTAATGCAATAGAACCATACATGTATCTTCTATGATAGATGGCAGCATTATTTGCCACACACCATAACCTTCTGCGTACTAGTCTTGGATTTAGACTTAGAAGGAGAACAATATCCACCTTGGACATCTCTTTAGGAATGGACTTTAGGAACATCTCAGATGGCTTGATACGCATAAGAAGTTGTTATCCTAAATTGTGAAACCTATGCCAAATGTTACTAATTGGAGCCATTTCGAGTGCAACCCACTTCTACTAAATCTTGTCATAGACAAAATGTGTGATGAGCTCTTCCTTGCTTGAGAGTGAAAGTGAGTGATCAAAGGAAGAAATGCCCCTCCATATTTTCTTGCAATTGAGAGCTTGCTTTCCTACTATTTGTAGGATTAGAAAAACTAGCAGTATTGAATGACCATCACACTACACCAGATAGACTTAGGTGACCATTTGAGGAGAAATCTCTAAATTAAGTAATAGTAACAATAATATTCTTTCCTGTTGCTAATATTTTACTTGGTAAAAAAAAAATGATGGTGCCGTCATATTAACATTTTATCAAATACACTAGAGGATCCACTTCTTACAAAGCTTATTGGCTCAGCTAGAGCTCATGCCAGTGCATGGTCCCATGTGTCCATTTTGGCACAAGTAGAGAGTCTGAGGGAAAAGTTTGTTTCATTTGGTTCTAAGTTTGCAATAGCATTATGTGAAATTTTCTGTATCCTTTAAATCATATCACCCATTATCTTTGCTGAAAGTTTATGTATCCTTTAAATCAGATCGCCCATTATCAAATCGCCTGTGCATTTCCAGCTATTAATATCTAATAAAAACTTTTTTTTTATGGATGTCCACTCCCTTTCACAAAGATTGATTTTTAACACAAGGAGGATGCGGTGCAAAGGTTGAGAAATTGGTTTTACACCTACTGATCTGCATTTTGTGATTTAAAAAAAAAAAAATCCTTTTTTTTGTGCACATTCACAATCATTTGTGACAAAAGATGAGATCTCTGAGGGGATAATCATCTTCTTTATGTATAACTAGAGACTAAGATAACCAACCTTCTAAATTGTGAATTAACGAGGGAGTACACGGGCTACAACTGGTGGAACAAAGTTATGTACCAGTTTCAGGGCTGCAATGGGTTAGGGGTTCAATTCTAGCCAAGTGCCATAATTAGCATCCTTTTTTTGCTTCATTATGAGGCACCGCAGAGAATGAGTATGCATTTCCATTCATTGAAAACATTAATGAAAGGGAGGAAATAATTCAATTATAGTCTCATTTATTCCCCCATTACCTTCTGTAAAGTCTCTTTAATTTTATTTATCATAGGTCAGGTTCGATTTGCAGAAAGGTCTGAGAGAATAGAAAGAAAGTCACCTAGGCACATGCTATAGCAGCATCCTCATAATTGCTCGAGAGTTTCATGATAGCTTCAATTTCTTTTTTTTTTACTATTATTTTTTCACTCAATTTTTCATTCTTACTTTTCCTAGTACAACTTCAATATGAATTTATTCCTCAAATAGTGGATTGAGGGGATCTTAGTTTAAATGCTCTTTGCTTGTTTTCAAAATATATTTTCCTATCTCTGACAAAGATTTTGTTACATGGCAAACAAGTGGAAGAGAAGTAATTTAAGCTAGCAAAAATATTCTTTACTTTTATTGGGCCTTTCAAATCTAAACTTAAATGGCTACTTAATCTCTTTGGCTTTTTTAAAATTTTTTCCATACCTATCATTCTCTCTACAACTTTTTTCTAACAGTCCAAATCTTCTTTGAGATATCGAAATGAATAAAATATGGGAAAGGTCACAAATAGATGATTAGTTGTGTTATGTGGGGTATGAAAGGGGCATGTGCATTATTTTTGTACATGGAGGAGTGATTAATAAGTCAACACTGCATTAAAATAAAATGGATTTTATTACATCTATCTCCATATCATACTCAAATCTACTTTCTTTTTTAGTTGTTGATGATGTGAAAGGAACTAAAATAAATATATTTTTGTAATGAGCTATGAGGGAAAGAATTGGATTACCATTAAGAAGTCAATTACTTAAAAAGAAAGAGAGCTTTCATTTTAGCTTGGTAAGAATGAATTATTGGCAAAGGAATTTTTTTTTTTAAATTATCTAAGTTTTGACTACCATTGGCTCTGAAGCCTTTGGAAATCAGGATTTTATTAATGCTTCATCTATTAATTCTAGTCCTTTAATCATTTAAGTTAATAGTTGAAAAGAAAAAAAAAATATAATAAATGAATTTAATTTGATAACTTGGTCTTCACATGATTTGTCTTTTTATCTTGTAGGGATTCCATTTGCACAAGGACCTTGCAAGAGGTCATCTTTGAAGAATCTTGGAGATAAAGAGAAATCGAGCATTAAATTTGGAGTTGATAAAGCATTTTTAAATGCTTAGAACTTCCATTCTATGCTTTAATTTTCTATTTTAGACTAACTTGTTTTTTGGGCTTTAAAACGAACATTACAAAATTTTTCAGTTTTCATTGCAAAGGGTTAAAATGAACTTTAGGAAAATTGACTAAATTTCGTTTGAAGTTAACAATTGAACAAAAAAATCTCATTTGTCCTTTGGTGCTTTAAAAAGAACTCACAATTTCTTTAAAAGGTTAAAATGAACATGTGCTTCTTTGTTTTTGTGATTTCTTACTTAAACTAACATCATCAAAAAGGATGTATGTGCTTCTCTCATGCTTCACAGCGATCTAGAGAATCAAAAGGCCTTTTTGGTGATCTTAGGTTGGGATAAAGTAATTACCTCCACACTTCATTTTGAGAACTAAAATTGAACAACAAACTTTGCGAGTGTGAGTAGACCTATTGCATGTGTTCTCCCTTTTCTTCTAAATGAAGGTTGATTGAACTATGAATATGTTTTCTCGCTTTTATTTATCTTAGAGGGCCTACCTTGGGGAAAAAGTACTTACCCAAGGGAATGACTCAACTGGTAACACTCTAAAGCCAAGAGTATTTCAAACTGGGATATAAATGTGGGTATTAGAATAAATGCTAGTATTACATGGTTGGCTCCAATGAGAAGGGTAGCAATGGTCTCTTGCCATGTTGGGTCAACTCCTACGAATGGAAAGTCTGAATTAAAACCCTTGTTGTAGAAAGGCCAAAATCTCTATCTATTTGTTGGTGCAAGAACAATTGTTCTGAAGCCATTGCACATTTTTACGATCTTTAGTAGAAATGAAAAGCATGACATGGGAGTTTCATGGGTGTTGATGCTTGGCTGCCCCATATAAGTGAGTGTCATGGAGGGGAGCTAGTGGGGTCAAGAATCTAACCATTCTCTAAAGATAAGTGCAATTGGACTTGTCCATGTCGGGATTCAACAAATATAGTCTTTCATATCCATAAGGTTGTGCTTGTTCTTAGTTACAAAATGCTTTGCTTGTTTGAAAACATTTGGAAACAAACATTTAACATCATCACCAAAATTTCAAACCCTTTAGGAGGCAAATACAATTGACCAAATTCTTTTTTTATTGATTTCCCTTGGGATTTTATCCTTAGAGGTTTCTAAACACTTGGATTTACATCTTAACTTTCCTACTAAATTTAAACAATAAGTAACCCTTGCCTTAATTTCATCAAAGTTTTGCATGATATACCTTGTGAGATAAGAAGAAATTGGGACATTGGACATCTAGTTTGAAAATCTAATCAAAGAAGTGTTTGTGGTAAAACAAAATCACTAAGCAAAGATAGCAAAATTGGCTCTCACACATGTGTTAATTCCTCATGATTTCCAAGAAATTCAAAATCCCAAAACAAAATTCCTTGAGCCAAAGTTTTCAAAATTTAGGAGCCACACTCAAAAGGTCATCAAGAAATACATTAGGAAGTGCAATCAAAAGAAACATATCAAAAAAAATAAAAATCACAAGGTTCTATACACTAATTCCTTTGGACAATCTGAAAATGTATGCTCAATTTGAACCACTTCTTAGTTATAGAGGTCCTTAGAAGTATCATATGTTCTTCAATATCGAGGTCTAGTAAACAAGTGTCTTTTTAGGAACATCCTAGGATCAAAATCAAACCTTCATCCATCTTTGAACATCAAAACCAAAATCATCTCATCATCAAATCTTCGAAAATCTTAGAAAAATCCTTCATGTTAAATTTTGGAAAATCATCTGAAATCAATCCAAAATCACCTTGTTTGATTGAATTTGTGTAGATGCATCCTTATCCACATATTTGATCAAATTATCAAAACTTGTGAACAAATTCATCCCTTGATGACATCCAACATCTTGGGATTTAGGAGTTCATTACCAAAATCATCATGTTTGGATAGGAGTGTTTAGATGAATCCTTCTTCTCATACCTAGAAAAATTAGCATCTTGTGAACAATTTAACTCTAGGACAACATCCAACCTCTTAGATTTTATGAGTCCACAAAAATATGAATCCAAAACAAATCAATCCTAAATCAAGTCCTAAAGTTTAACATATCCTTCAAGATTTTCAAAAGAGTTCCAATCATCCATCAAACATCCATCTTACATCCATACTGTTATCACCCTTTGATCCTTAAATCATCCAAAAATTTCTCTTTTGTACCTAAAGTTAGATCAATCTAAAGAATTAGAGAATTCACCTTCCACATTCTTGAAATCCCTATTTTATGGTGAAAAATAGGTCACAACACAAGAGGAACATGGAAGCCAACAAAGAAACATCTACTTTGAGTGACTTAAGTCAAACTGCTCCTGAAATGAATCCCATTGGGTCTGGCAGTCTCACGGTTAACCTTTTTCCATTTTCACAAGACCATTAAGAGGAAGGTGTCCAAATGGAGGATCTTACCAATAATCACTTTGGAATGTCACAAGAGGAAATCACTGAAATAATTCAAAATTAGGAGAGTCATAAGATTATCAACATCAAGATGAGAATCAATCCCTTAATATACATGCTTGAATTAGCAAAGCAAGGGGCTAAACTCCCCTCCAATTTCAACATGAGCACTATTGTGGAACCATCTTTTGGATTCATGCCTCCAATCTCATCTACCATCCCCATTTCATCTACCCCCTCATTTCAAAGAATCACTCAAAACAACCTACAAATCACATCATCCATTGCTCCAACACAACCCATTGTTAACAAAGGAAGTGCATTTCTCAATGCATTGCAAATGCATCCTGTCGTAAACAATCAGGATTTTGACGCAAACACCATCTTGGGACAAACCGTACCCCAAAATCCATTACATACATATGTCCCTCTCACCTTTCATGATCCAAATGACCCATCATCATTATTCCGCGCAACACCCCAAACCTCTCTCCCCATAACCTCACAGGGAGAGGGTGACATGTTCAGACTAGGGGGTATTTTCGACATCACACCATTTGCTCAAGATATCACATATCTCACATTTTCACCCCTTCCACCATTTCCATCATCATCCACACCACTACTTGGCTTAGGGCTTCCACCTTTACCAAGTATCAATCAACGCATCACAAAAAACTCTCAAAACTTGTCATCAAAATTGCAACAACAGATGACAACTATGCAAGCAATCACCACATCATCAACCACCCCCATAACATCTCAAAATATTATCTCTCAAGGACCAACCACATTGATTGCACCATCTACCAATCAAACCCCAATTAACAACATGATGATACCTCTTACCACCACCACCAAGCTCCAATACATCAATCCAATATAGTATGGTGTAGCAAGTTGCTCAGCAAGATGCTTATCAAAAGGAATTCCTACAAGTACAAAAATAACAAGTTGTGCAACTAGCTACTCAAGCCACTCAAGCGGCACAAGCTACTCAAGCTTCCCAAGTCACAAAAAAAGCACAGTAGGCTACACAACCCCAAGCCTTATTGAAGCAACAACAACAACAAGCTGCTCAAGTAGCTCAAGTTGTACAAGCTGCACAAGCTCAAGAACAAGCTCAAGCTAAAGAGCACGCTCAAGCCAAAGCCCAATATGAAGCACAACAAGCACAATCACAAGCGCAATATCTTTCACAACAACATGCAGTGAAACAACAAGAATATCATCAAGCACTAAAGCAATATAAAGAACAATAGGAAGCATCACAATGAGTAGCTCAAAGACAAGCACAAAAGTAAGCTCAACAATAGGAATTAATAGCACAACAACAACAAGACCAACAACAAGCATTGTTGGTACAACAATAATTGCAAGCATACTTGGCTCAACAGAATATGTAAACATCATCCATCAACATACCAACCAATCCAGCCATCCAACTGACAATCAAACCACCTCAAAACACTTTCATCCCACCCCATGATCCACAAAATGATGTGGTAGCACAAATTAGGTTGCTCTTGTAACAAGTGCTCAACCTTCAATTAGGGTGAACCACAAAAACATCCAATAATTTGTGTCCTTATCCATTCAACCGAACCATTGTAATGAAACCATTCTTGAAGGGATTTGAGATCCCCAAATTTGATAAGTACCGTGGAATGGGAAACCCTGAAGATCACATTAGGGAATTCCAAGCTCATTGCATGGAAGTTGCATATGATGATACCTATCTGATGTGACTATTTCCTAGGTGTTTGGCTAGCCATGCCATGGAATGGTTCTCTCACCTACCTACAGGCATCAAAACATTCCAAGAAATCATAGACACATTCATAAAAAAATACACATGCAATATCACCATGGATGTTAGTCTTGAGGAACTATCAACTCTGAAAGAAGGTAAGAATGAATCATTTGCTTCATTCCTACAACAGTGGCGATCTAAGGACAATTAGAGAAAATGGTTCATGCCTAAGGAACATGAAGTGTGCACTATCATATCCAACCTTGACGACCTCTTGGAATTCCATCTCAAAGTCCAAGGGATCACCATGTACGAGCAGTTGATTTCCAAGGAACTCAACATTGAATGAGCCCTTATGACACAACCTAGAGGATCAACTTCATATCCTAAACAATAGAACAATTTCCCACCCACCAATTACAATGACAAACCTCACACATAGGCAAGAAATAAAAATATTACAAATGATGGTGTCATCGATGCCAAAGTTGTCATTAGTGCCCCTCAGAAAAACAAACTCACACCACAATAACAAATCCAAAATGATCATCAAAACAACCATCAAGCGAACATAACAACAAAACAACCAAATAATCAAGCAATCAATAATGTCAATGATCAAAGGGGACCACCCCAATGAAACAAGAATTCCACAAAGTGAAAGTACATCGCTCTTGGGGAACCACTCAAAGTCATCATGAAGAAACTAATAAATGAAAACCTCATCAAGATTCCAACCTATGAGAACTACCAAGAACCGGATGTTAAAAATCCTTGGTACAACAAAAATTAGCTCTATGAATTCCAAAAAATCAAAGGGCACACCAATAACAATTACACAAGGTTAAAGAACATAGTCCAAGACCTCATTGTTCAAAGAATCATAAGTGTGGAACAACTAACATGAAACTAGAACCTCAAAATATACCCAAATATGATGCCTAACCATAACAATAAAGGGAACAATAACACTAATAAGAGGAAAGGAACCTTCAAAAATGTGAATCATGTGTATGAAACTATGATTGCTTCCCTAGATGAACACTATTCAGTAATCACTATCAAAGGAGCTCAGGCCAATTGTGGAGTCACCACAAGAGGTGAAAAAGTTACTATTGCAGGATCATCTCAACCAAATAGAACTTTCATGTCTAATTCAATATTTGTTCCCAATGGTTACAATGTCCTTGATCAACTAAAAATAATTCCAACACAAATCTCCATCATGGAGTTATTAAATATCTCATCCGCCCACAAGAAAATTCTTGAGGAATCATTAGTTTCATCCACTGTCCCCATAGATCTTGATGCGGAACAATTCCAAGCTATGGTCATAAACATCATTACCCCAAATCTAACCTACATTATTTGACCAAGATTTTCCTGCTCAACCATCTCATAACTTTGCACTCCATTTAGAGGTCCTAGTGCAGAAAAGTAAAGTCAAGCGAGTCTTGGTGGATGGAGGTGCATGCTTGAATATTTGTTCCCTCAAGCTCATTAAGAAGTCAAAAATCTCTGAGGATTCCATTGAAAAAGGAAAAGGTATTACAATAAGAGCATATGATGATTAGGAAAGAGTGTCCCAAGACACAATCAGAATCCCTATTCAAGTAGGACCAATTATCATGGAAACCACCTGTTAGGTCCTGGACCTCGACTTGCCTTATAACATTCTCCTAGGACATCCATGGATCCATGCAATGCAAGCAGTAGCATCAACTTTCCATCAATGTCTCATATTCACATATGAAGGACAAGAGGTCACCATCCATGGAGATCTTGAACCATTCTCCTACTATAAGAACCTTGAGGAAAAATACTACAAAATACCTCAAGTGCCTTAAAATGATGAAGGCCTATCAACACCGTACATTGATCCAACCACTCTCACTTCCTCTTCTTTGATAGATACACCCACCACTCCCGCCATCCCCAGCATCTTTGATATCAAAGTCATCATCCAGGATAATGGTTGTGGAAATTACATGATTCCAAAAAATGCTTTTATGGTAGAAGAGTTACCACAATCTCCCAGATCCCAAGGATGTCTATAATCAAATGAAGTCTCCACATTTCAAATATCCCCTGAGAATATCCCAACTTTATAATTTGGGGATATCTCAACTGAGAAGTCATAGAGGAGGACCGATCTCATCTCCTATACCAAGATAATAGACTAGCAACCAATCTACCAATGGATGAAAAAAGAAAAGGTTTGCAAATGATGCTCACAATGGGCTATGATAGAAACCAGAGACTTGGGAAAAATGATAATGGGCTTATAATACCTATCATTCCAGAGATGAGAATGAAAAATATTGGCCTCGGATGTACCCCTTCGAGTATAACCATACGTGGCCAAAGTCCTCTAGTTAGAAAGGTTAATAATCCTCCTCAACAATCCATAGCTGAACTTCACTTACCTGTATCTATAGGTCGAGTCATAGACAACTTCACATTTGACATAACTGATGTTTGTAGTAGTAGTGAAGATGAGGATCCTATAACCAACCTACTGAGGCTCTTCAAGGATACAACCCTTCTCATGATTAGCACCTTATCCTTTGGTTCAAACCATCAAAATCATGAAATCCACCTAGTTTACCCCAAACTCATCGATTATGACCAATGAGGACCACCAATTCTTGACACATTCAAAAATGATAAGGTACTCTCTGAATTCATGGGACTATAGGATAATATTCCATGTGGAGATCACAAAGTAGGATTCATTATTGAGCTAGATACATACACATACTACAGAGAAACAATTGAATCCCTCAGTTGCAAAAGTGAAAAACTAAGAATAATCTCTAGGTCCTTGAGTGAAAACAACACTATGGCACTCTTTGACCCAAAAAAAGTAAAATGAAATGACACAACCAACAGTGAAAAGCTCTCTGAGGAACTGGAGGATGGGGGATTCAATCTTCCTTTCAAAGGTCTCCATCAGGAAAAATCAGTGGTCTTAGCAGAAAAGTGCAATCTAGTTAATCTAGGAATAGAGGAGACACTACACATCACATTCTATGTGGAGTCATTACTGTCAGAAGAGCAAGAACTCCTAACAGTTTTCTTGAGAGAGAGATAGGTAAAATTTTTATGGAGCTATGCTAACATGCCAGGGCTCGATCCAAAAATTGTAGTTCATCACCTAGCAATATACTCTGAAGCAAAGCCCATTAGAGAAAAACTCAGGAAAATGCACCCTCAAATCACCCTACTATTCAAAATGGAACTAAAGAAGCTATTGGACGTAGGACTCATTCGACCAACTGACTATCCAGAATGGGTGTCAAACTTGGTTCTTGTCTCAAAACCTAATGGGGGCATCAAAATCTACACAGATTGCAGGGACTTGAACAAGGCATGTCCAAAAGACAATTTCTTGTTGTCCAACATTGACATGATCATCGACATGATGGTGGGACACAAAATGCTTTCCTTGATGGATGATTTCTTAGGATATAACCAAATCCATACTCTCACCTACTTCACAAGGGAGTAGCGTACAATTGGGATAACAAGTGTGAAGAATCCTTCAATAAGATCAAATAATATGTGCTTACAACACTAGTCCTCATGCCACCAATCCCAAGAAATCCATTAATTCTCTATGTTTTAGCAATAGCAACAGCCCTCGGTACTCTTCCAGCTCAACACAATGAAAACGACAGAGAAATGGCCATATATTACATTAGTTGCACATTGGTTGGGCATGAGTTAAATTACTCATTCATTGAGAAATCATGTCTAGTAGTAGTGTTTGCATCGCAAAAAATTAGGCACTACATGTTGGTGCACAAAGTCAAACTCATCACCAAAATTGATCCCCTTAAGTACTTACTATCAAAAGAAATGCTCTCTGGAAGAATGGATAAATGGGTCATGATATTATCAAAGTATGACATTGAATATGTGGAACAAAAAGCAATCAAAGGTCAGGTAATCACAGATTAGCTTGTAGAAGCACCAATCTATTCAAAGAATCCTCTCATCTCGGAGTTTCTAGATGAATCCATCTTCAATCTCAATATAGCCGACCACTTGAAACTTTACTTTGATGGCTCATACCACATAGATAAGGAGCCAGTGTCTTCTTTATCACCCCATAGGGGGACTGCATACCTAAATCCTATAAATTGGCATTCCCATGCACCAACAATATTGTAGAATACTCAACTTTAACCATAGGTTTCAGAATAGTAGTGCAGTGGCACATCATGGCCCTCAGAGTATATGGAGACTCACAACTAATAATAAACTAAGTGAACAGTGAGTACCAGACTAAGAATGTTAAGCTCACTCCATACAAGAAACTAGTGGAGACTCTCAAGGAATCCTTTATTGAGATCACATTTGAGTAGATACTAAGAGCCAACAACAGAGCTACAAACACCATGGAAACGATTGGATCCCTATTGGACATCCCTCACAATGTCCTAAAATATGAATTCTTGGTAGAACAACTTATCATGCCCACATTCAAGGTACCAAAATTAGAATTTGTGTGTGAAATCATTGGTCCCAGTGATCCCTGGTACCATGAAATTTATACCTACATATGAATAGGTGTCCTGCTTGCTGACTTTGCCTCAACCTTAAAATGAACCTTTTTTAAAAATGAATTGCAATTCATCATCCTAGGAGATGCCTTGTATCATAGGAGCATAGAAGGAACCTTATTACACTTTTTAAACACTAAGGAGGAATTGACTGCTTTAACTTAGGTGCATAACGACATATGTGGTTCAAACTCGAGTGGAATGACCCTAGCCAAGAAATTATTGAGGATGGGGTATTATTAGCCTACAATGGAAAGAGAGACACATGACTACATCAAAAGGTGCCTACAACATCAACAGAATGGGGACCTCATCCATGCTCCAGCTCAAGAACTTCATCCCATCATCACACCATGGCCCTTTTTGCAATGGGGACTCGATCTCATTGGAAAAATCACTCCCACTTGATCTAATGGCCACAAGTTCATCATAACCACCACCGAGTACTTTACCAAGTGGGTGGAAGCCATACCCATGACATATATAACTGAGAAGTAGATATCAAAGTTCATCTTGAACTATCTCATTTGCTGCTATGAAGTCCCACGGGCCATTATCTTAGATAATGGGACACCATTTAAGAATCAAGATGTCTACAACTTGTGTGAAAAATTCAAATCCAACATCGGTTCTCCACCCCATACTATCCCAAGGGCAATGGCCAAGCAGAAGCCACAAATAAAACCATTTTAGAGATCCTTAAGAAACAATCAATGACATAGGTCTTGATTGGCATCTGTAGCTCAATCTCGCCCTCTAGGCCTACTGAACCAACATCTGCACACCCAGCGGTACCACCCCCTTCTCCCTGGTCAAGGGATTAGAAGTAATACTCCCCATTGAGTTTGAGCTCCCATCACTAAGAATATGACTGCAAAACCTCATCACAGATGAAGAGTACTGAGTATTAAGATTGAATGAGCTGGAGCTACTAGATGAGCAACATATAGATGCTTTAAATCATTTGCAATTCTATTAGAATAGACTCAAGAGGAGCTATAATAAGAAAATCAAAAGCAAGACTTTCCATCTTGGAGAACTAGTACTAAAGGAGAACACAAAGAATGTCCCAAATCCCAATAGTAAAAGAAAATTTGAACCCAATTGGTTGGGACCATTTGTTATCACAACATGCTATAAGTTAGGGGCATATCAGTTATCAACACCCGAAGGGGAACCTCTACAAGATCCCATGAACAACTCTCATCTCAAAAAATTTTATGCCTAATATTTCAAGGTATAGAACCAAAAATTGAAAAAATTAGAAAATTTCTTGAAAAAATGGTTACCATGATGAAAATCTAGCAAATAGGGATCTTGGTGACAACAAAAAAAATAAAAAAAATAAAAAGAAAAAAATCCAAAAAAATCATAAAAATGATTAAAAATAGTAAAGAAAACAATCGTCCTTTAGTGAAAACCACTTCGGTGGAACTTTGAGCAAGTACCTTGGCGAAAACCTGGCAAACAGGCACCTTCTGTAAATAAGCATGTTCCATCCACCAGGGTCTTCACAACTAGTTCTGCATCATCCATCCATTATATTTCCATCATCGATCACATTCAAATATCCATCCATCACCCATCCATTTGACATCCGCATCATAGCTTGGTCTTGTGTTCATATCATGATCCCTCCTAGTACTACTCGGCCCATCCTGAAGGTCAATTTTTCCTACTTTTATTAGAGTAGTCTATTACATCATGCTGGGGGCATGTTCTCATCAGATCAAATTCATGTATATTCTTGAAGTCCTAAAATCTCAGAAAATCCAAAAGCATTAGAAAATTAAAAAAAACCCAAAAATATTAGAAAACCAAAAAATTGAAAAACATTCAAAACATATCAAAATCAAAAAAATAGGTAAAAAATTTAGTCAAAAAGTCAAAAACAAAGTAATCTTGTTGAACTACGGGTCTCTGAGCCTTGAACGTAGGCAAGGTTGATCTTTGATCATCCCTCAAGACACTTAGGTTAGTCATTTAGGAGTTTCATAATAAACTGACATTTCATTATGTATATCTTCATTTTTAAATCAGTCAAGTCATCAGTCGAACTATGTGGTCTCTACGTGTATAACGTAAGAAAGGCTAATCTATTGATTAGCCCCCGATGCCCCTAGGATAGGTCCTTAGGTTAGTCTCTTGGTCAAAATCTTAGAAAACCCTAAAACATTTATAAAATCTCAAAAAATTACCAAACATAGCCTCAAAACATTTCAAAACTCTAAAAACATCCAAATATTTGAAAAAAAATCCATCTGTCTCATCTCACTTTCACCCATAATAAACATCATTCATAATAAATGATTTCCATCCTCAACCTTTTGTGAAACAGTTGGAAACAAGTCTAGTAGGTTAAAAGTGAAAACTCAAATGTCAAGTCTTAGGTTTAGGTCAGTACGTAAACAAGTTGGTCAACTCTTTGTGTCAATAGCCTATCATCCAATCAATCCCATTTCAATCATCTAATAACATCATGTCCTAGGATTTATCCTTCCTACAATGGGCACTATTTATCAGAAAGAACACTTTTGATAAATGAAATGACGTTCTCCCATCTACTAACATGTCCTAAGATGTATCCTTCCTACAATGGGTATTATCTTTTGGCAATAGTTTTGGTTCTTATCCTTAAAAACACATTTGCTTTTGGTTAGCAGTATTAAAGAACATCAACTTGTTTGTTTACTTTATCTTTTTCTTTTGACTTATCTCTTTGTACTCATTCGAATAACATCTCGATGATGTCCAAAGAAATGGATTTAGAGAGATAGGAATGGGGCAATGATCATTATCTTTTGTTTGTTGTGCTTGTTGGATGTTCTTGTAATATAACTTGGTGAATACTTGCTTTGTTAGATATGTATGGAGGGTGTTTTGGGCAGCTTGTTGACTATTGCATTGATAGGTTATACCTTTCCATTCTTTTGTCTAAGATGTTTGAAACTTCTAAAGTGTATCCTAGCAAGGTTTTTGTATGTCAGGTGTGAACAGGAGTACTCCTATCTATTTGTCGAGTCAAGGACCATCACACTAAGTGCAACACCATCCTAGTTCTTTATACCTTGATCCATTGTGCTTATGCATGTTATCAAATATAAGGTAAGTGGCCCTTTTAAAATACCAATTCTTGATAATAAAATCATCCATTTCTCATCATCATCTCTCATAAATTTGGCTTGTTGGATCCTCTTTTCATCATCATATTTCTCATTTTTTCTTTTTCACACTAACATTATGCTAGAATAGTTAATCATCATCACCAATGCATCCATCATGCATCCATAAACCATCAACATTCTGCACATCATCTCACATGCATGTTCATCATCATAATATAGATCTATTAGTCTAAGCATCTCATAAAACCATACATTTTCATAAAATATCCATTGCATAATCATATAGGCATTATCGCATCATCCATCTCACATGCATCATATCATCATTTAAGTTGTTTAGGATAATATAGATTGGTTATTCTAAGCATCTTAAAACCATCCCATTTGCATCATCATCATAAGCATCCATACATCCATCTTGAACCTCTTTATTATGAGATCGACTCTCAAATCAAATCTTTTCATTCAATCTCTTGAGGGGGAAATGTACCAGTGTACTTTCCACTGAGGCATCTAAAAAAAAGATTTTTTTTGAATTTTGATCATGGTAAGTTTATTCTTTGAACCAACGCAGCAGGTACATTGCTTGAAAGAGGGGAAAAATGTACACATGCAAAATTAGCATATTGCATTTAATCAAGTCCACTCATCAAATAAATCAAGTTCATTAAATTCAATCTCTAACATCATCCATTTAAATTAAATAAATCAACTTTATTTAATTTGATCCTAACATCACCCTCCTTGATTAAATAAATCAAAACTTTATTTAATTAAATCTAAAATAATCTTTCATCTCCTTTTGATTTAGTTTAATCCTTAAATCTAATTCAAATGAGTCAAATCACCTAATCCTCTTTTAAATTAACTAAATCAGGATTAAATCTAATTTCATGCATGTCACATTCTCTAGATTTTCCCACTTGCAGAACTAAATCAATTAACTCATTTATTAAATCCTCATTTTCCCTCAACAAGGCATCTTTGGAGAATATTCCCTCAAGTTTTAATTCAAATCAAGTTGACTTGTCCCTTCCAACATGGCATTAACTCCCCTCTTACATGTCCCCCACTTGGCATTTAAGTCCCTTTTTCTCCCTCCAACAAGTAAAATTTGAAATTTGAAAAGGCCAACTAATGTCATTTATTGGCACATTGACCAAAACTTGCACATGCTCCATCCACTAACATGGTGACAAGTGGATCCTTCCTATTGGTTGAATCTTTGTCCCACATTTCTCTCTTTTGGGCATTCTTCCAACTTGACATTCTATAAATTGGAGGTCTCATTCCTCATTTTATCATCCACAATCTCATGCAAAGTTACTCTCTTCACATTGAGAGCTAATTTTTTCCATTGCATCTCCATCATTGGCTTGTCAAGGGTTGGGAAAGGGTCACTTTTCACAACAAAGTGACACCAATCCACTATGGAATAGGTGTGCATTGTTCTTATTAGGATTTCAACTAGTTTGTTTTGTTGTTTTGTTTGTAGAGCATAATGGATTATTTTATAAAGAATGCTATTTTGTTTGCTTTCTTTAAACTAACTTCATGATGATATATATATATGGAATAGAGTTTAAATTTTCATATATATGGTGTTACAATACCCAAATAGTATCTCCAAATAGTCTGATGCATTGGATTTGGAATTATATTAGATGGTGTACATTGTGTTAATTTCTTTCTTGTTAATACTGATGTTTCTATTTTCTAGAGGGTCAAGTCACAATAAAAATTTTTAACTAATAATAAAATAAAGCATTTGTAACTAAATATTGAAGTCTACTGTGTCCAAATAAGCATCACACTCACTAAGCAAAAGAAGAAAGAGAAAACTTCACTATTATTATAAAAGATACTGGCTTCAAGGGAATTTTGTAGTCAATTTGATAATTCTAAGTCATTCAACATGTTCATGAGTTTAGAGTTTCTAAAATTGTTAATTCTTTGTTGCCTAGCCACAATCCCTTTGGTAGGTCTAGTACCCCATCTTTCTCCATTGTTTTGGTTCATATCCTAATTAGTGAAAGTAGGAAATGAGCCAACTTTTCACATCTGTTTTGACACTTTCTTTCTACCTAATTCCTAGAGGAGATTCCTTATTTACAAGACTTTCAAGTTGGTTTATTATTGTTGGAATATTTGTTTGAGACCTTTCACCTCTTCAATTGGATGAGGGGTTCTCTTTTAGTGGTGGATGAGCTGCTACCTGGTGCTTTAGGAGCTTACCAAATCTTTGAATTCTATTTGTAACTTGTTTTCTTTAAAAAATTCTAAAAGAAATGGGATTAAGTTGCTACCCTCTTAAAGCAATGATATCAAAGAATTGTTAATGATCACACATCTTACATGATTTTGTATTATACTATCCCCTTTTGCGTATTTATTTAAGAAAAAATATTCACTCAAAACATGATAGTATTTATAATAAAGATTAAATGAATTTGTGATATATATTTCATTCAATAAATCATAGCACAATAATAAAAGTTGATTATTTCTACCTCCTTCTACAAGGACTAATTTTGTGGCAGATATGATAAATTATTTGAGAAGCCTTGAGAGAGGGCTTTCATTTTTAACAATAAAAATAGATGTTGCACAACAATCCAATGTATAGTGTTACAGGCCCCTTGGTCTTGTGAAACTTACAGTGATTATTTGTTCCTGAAATGATTGGAGTTTCATAGGATCTATAAAGTGTTCTTTGCATTGTCCCTGGGCCTTTAGTTTGTAAAGGATGGTAAGCTAAGCTCACTAGTTGATCAAGGCCCCTGCCCTGAATTTCTATCTAGAACATGCAATTGATTACTCTCATTATAGTTGGTGTTGTGTTTGGTGGTTTTCAAATGCTTACTCAGATTCTTCTTTGTTGAAGTGATTATAGTTTCATGTGATTGACCAAGTGTTCTTTTCACTATCCTTGATCATTTAGTTTTAAAATGATGGTAAGATAATCTCCCTAGTTGATTAGGCCCTTGCCCTACTTTTCTATCTAGAATATGCAACTAATAACACTTATCGAGGTTGGTGCTATGTTCATACATTGTCAAATCAACAAGCAATACTCACTTAAGGTCTAATTGGATGTCTAAGATTTTTTATTACTTTAAAGATTGGTTTAATTCATTAGACTAATGAATTGTATGCGATGTAATAATGTAGGAGGTGCTCAGCCTCTTTTCTGGGAAATAAGAATAGAAATAGTTTTTGGGGCTGATAAGGGGCTTGCATTTCTATGTAGTGTAGAAAGGTCAGTTATATACTGTGACTACAAAGCATAAAAAATCCATCTAGATTTGGTAGTTGAATAATTAGATCTCTGGTCTAGAATATGTTTCTCTCTTGATATTTTTATTTTAGGTGACCGATTGATCCTATTTCAGAATTATAATGCCAAATTCTCAAACTTTAGGATAAACATTTGTATTTTATATAGAGTATTGAACATGGTAATGTGCTATGATTGTAATGATCTAAATTCCATTTTTCCTTTTTGAATCATTGTTTAATCAGGTAGTTGATTTTGGGTTTTCTAAGGAGGAAAAGCTTGATGGCCATTCTTTAGGTCTCAATGGGACATTTGTTTATGTTGATCCTAAATATGTATCTTCAAAAAATTATACAATGATGTATACAACTTTGGCATTATACTTTTAGAATTGATCACAATAAGGAATCCATAAAAAGGGCTCATGGATTACATCACTCTTTTAATATCTATCAACTTTCTAATCATCTCTTTGTGGCTGAAAAAATCAATCCTTAGAGATTTAGAATGTAATTTAGTTTCCATATTACTACTTTCTATTAGATATAGTAGATGATAGTCTGTTATCTCATATGAGAAGTTGATATTTCAATAGAGTCCTTGGTCTATCATGATATCTATTATATAACTACCAACAACATTTCAAGTCTTTGTTCAAGAAAAAATGGTTAGGATGATTTTCTATGAATGTCTAGCTAAACTTCCAATGGCATACATAAGCCAATTATAAGATTTTTGTTCTATTCCCAAAACATGTATATTTTGTATTTTGTTTTATTCTGATGTGAATGATGCTCTTTCCTTTAGCATTCAGGTTACACATTTGGCTACTTTTGATGAAATAGGTTGCAATTAGTGCAGATGGAAAAGTTGGGTGGGAAGAAACGGTTGATACATGGGTGAGTGTGAGATATGATATTTAAGAAGTCAGTTTTGTAGCTGCCATTTATTACAAATGTGTGGAAAAAAATCCAAGGAAATGACCAACTATGAGAGATATTGTATAGGCTCTATCTAGGATAAATGAACATAGACACACTAATAACAATGACAAGGAAACCATTTCTATTGTGGAGGATGAATGTTTTGAAGATATGGAAAATGGAGAGCTTACAAATATTGATTTTTAGAAGAAAAATTACATGGAAAATACACTGGATCTTTAAGTGCTCATGCAAATACATGTTTAAGGATTCAAAATATTTGTCCCCCCTGTAGCTAATTATGTAACCATTTTGCATCTACAATGCAGCAGCAATTTTTTTGACAATTTCTTCATCAAAGGAAGAAATCATATATTAGTCATAAATAACATTTTATTTTTGGATTGGAACATTTTTTAATTTACTCTTAATTGATTAATAGAATGTCAAAATATATGTATTTTTGATACAAAATATCAACATCCAATATGTCATGTTGTATTATGAAAAAATTAAGGCACTTAAATGTGCCAATTTGTACGTAATATGGCACAATGTTAGATTGTATTGATATACAATTGTCAAATGTACATTTCCTATGTGTCACTGTTGTAGTCATTAATGGCCCTTGCAATTGCTACATTTCATTTTCCTCTATAGGATAGAATCCAACATGGGAGGTTAAAGAAAATCCCATTGAATCTGATGATCAGAATAATCACCCTATTTCATTATGAATCATGTTTTTTCTCCATTGGTAGTTAGTTACCTATATAAATTGAGGTGAGATCATTTTCCACTAATGGTAATTACCTAATCTTCAATATATTTGAAAAATATTTGAGTTTCAACATCATACAGTCCTACTTAAATGAAAGTTCACATGTGACACACTAAACAAATGTGACTACAACACAACCTAGAGAGTAGTAAATGGGGAGAGGTCCTAGTTTTTAACCCTTTTGGCATTCGGGTCTCAATCGGAAAGGACTTCTCTACCTATTGGCTCATTGTTGCATGTCACTCCACACAATTTCTAGTTTAATAGTTTCCGCAAGTTGGTAAATAAAAATGAAAAATTTAATCCCTAGAAAACTAGAAAGTGGGTTAGCATGGAAACCTATCATATTTGATTTGACATCACCAAGATTATGCTTGTAAAACATTTTTTTCTTGAAATTTCATAGTTTCATAAATTTAATTGTTTTCACAATTTTCACCAATCTTCTTAATCAACTTATTATACAAAATTATATAAATTTTTTTTGATTGGCACTAGGAACATAATTAGATATGTTTCGAGATATACTAGAAAAAATATAATGAGAGATTCAATTTAAATAATTTAGAATAAATCTTTCAAATGAAAACCTTGGTTATGTACACTCCTGCTAGCTTGAAAACATTTGAAAAATGTGTATTTAAGATTATCCAAATGAATTTTATACATAAGGTTTAAAATTGGGCTAGTCTAAAAATAGAGGTAGCAAGGAGAAAAGTGAAAATTTCACACATTTTCCCATTTATTTTGTACTCACTTTACCCTAGGGACAATTATGTCATTTTAGTGCTTAATATAAGAGACCTTCACACACAAGTTGGTTGTTGTTAGATATCCTTTTACCTAATTCATCTATTGTGGTCTCAACCTAACCATGATCCTATCTATTCATCTATCTTGGTGAGAAATACAATTATTATTTTGTCTTTTCAACAAAATCATTGTTGTGATTGTCCACTTTATTCAATTTTTTTCACTTTTATTTAAGTCAGCTCTCATTACAAAATGGATCATTGCTTATCAAATTATATGTGAAATTTATCAAATCAACACCTAAGATTATATATTTAAAGGCAAGGATGTAGAACACGCATCACACATCACACATATTGCAGTTACCCAAAATACTCATATACAATTTGTGGAAACAACAAAAAATTGGCTTGAATTAGGGTAAAGGAAGCTTCACACTTCAATCCTAGCAAAGTAAACCCCCAAAGGTATTCTTTAACATTTCCTTGATCGTAATTCAACTCACACCAAAAGTAAAATATTTAGGAGTAGATGACTCACAAAGAAATGATCATAACAATAAAGATGCAATTGTGGAGAGGAAGAGAACTTGAATTTTCAATTGCATATAGTTGTAGCATAGTAATCAAAGCCTTATTTACTTTAGAAGTGGTACTTTAGGTCTAATTTTTATGATTGAGGAATAATTAGAAAGCATATTTATAGTTGTATTTCATCATGTCCGCTATGATAACCATCAAAGAGCTAAACAATCTCTAACCAAATATGGTTCCAAACATTAACACACACACACACACATACATATATATATTACTAATCTCATGAACTATGAAAATATCATATATATTAATATCTAACATTTCATTTGGTCCTCTTTTAGTTTTTGAATTTTGTAAACCTTGGCTAAGATTGGTGGTAAGGAAATCATAGTGGGGGGGACCTCTAGGCTCCCTTCACTATGGATTCTGACTTTGTTTCCTATGTTATTATCGGAAGCCTTAACACGACAACCTTTGAAATGACCTTTGGGGTTCTCATGCATGCATATGTTGTGTTGGCAGAATATTTCATGGACCCAAGTTCTCTTGTGGTTCCTACTGGTTAGGTTTTTGAGCCCCTTTTTGATGGTATGGTCCCGACTTCATGGGTTGCTAATATTTTTGGAGGGAAAACCCTAAATAGTGGTTATTTTGTAGCTTCTTCAATCATTTTTACTAAAGAAGGTATTGTGTTAAATCTTTCAAATATTTTTATGGAAGAAGGCATTGTTAGTATGGAAAATTCTCTTATTGGTATGTTCTTTGCTTTTAAACTTAATGTTGATTTGGTTCAACAATGGTCAAATGACATTTTGAAAATAAAAGTAAGTATTCATGTTCATGCCATGGTAGATGGAATCTTTTTGTTTAGATTTTCTAGTACTTGGAAGACTTTATAAAGATCATCATAGGGGGACCTTGTTTTTCTAATAAAGGAAACCAAAATGGGCCTTGTTTGTACAAATGTAAAGTAGGGTTTGACCCCTCTATGGACCTTATAAATGTAGATCCAAATTGGGAATACCTTCCTAAGCTCCCCTTCAATTTTTGGAGCCCCAAAATTCTTAAGAGTACTGCTAATCCTTTTGGCCTTCTCTTAACCACTAACAAAGTTACTTTACAAAAGTCTATACTAGTGTTCACAAGAATGTGTGTTAGTTTTGAGATATATAAATCCCTTCCTCAAAAAAATTCTTTGAACTCTAAGTATGTAAAATGGACTAAAACTTTTGAGTATGATAATGTTGGTTTCTTTTACGAAAACTATAATTTGTTTGGTCACTTGATAGATAGATAGATGCATAATTTTTGAATCTAACAATTTGGATATGTAGAATAAATAAGTATGAGAAATACCTCATTCTAAGGTTACTTCGTTATTAGATATAGGTAAAGGGTTAAACATATGTAGTCCTAAATTTTTTGTTTTCTACTTCCCTCATGTGGAGGCTCAAGGAAAGCTTCCTTTAGAAATTCCCCAAGTTGTACCACCAAATAGCTCCCAAGATCAACAAGTTGAAGATCAACAAAAGGATGTTGGATTGAAGGCTGAAAAAAGAAAAAATACTTAATCCTCTCATGGAGCATCTCTCTGAGGAAGGGGAAATTTTTTAAGAGTTTGAAAAACTTCAAGATAACAATTCAAATCTTAGCTTAGAAACTCATCCAAGGAATAGCCTAGAAATGAGGAAGGAGGGAAAACTTTTAAAGTAGGTAGAAAGTACTCAAGAAAAAGCTAATTAGGAGTTTGTAGCTTTCCATGATGAGGGAAAAGAAGTGATAACATTTATTTCCTCTTCTTTGGATTTTTCTTTTGAAACAAGGAAAAAACACTTTGGACATTGGTAGAGAGTAAAAACAAAAAGAAAGCAACAAGGAAAAAGGTAGATGTGGGTAGTGATCTAAGGAAAGGTAGATTGTCTCATAGGGAAACTCTACGAAGAGAAGTAGCTAAAGAGATAGCAATGGGGACACAAAGGAATTTGGAAAACCATTCATTGTTCAAAAGATCTAGAAATTAAAGGTGTTATTTTATAATATAATAGGGTTGAACAACCCTCATAAACAACATCTTTTAAAATGTTGTATTTTAGACAATTGGATTGATGTTCTACTTCTCCAAGAAGTGAAAATTGTTGAAACTATTTTCCCAAAGTGGCTAGAATGAAATGTCCTACAACTAACTTTTGCATTAGTGAGGTTGGTGGAGTTTTAGGTGAAATAGTTACCATATGGAATCCTTTATCCCTCCCTTTTAGCTTCATCTATGCTCAATGAATTGATGTATAAAATGCATGCATATAACTTAATAAACCAATGAATCCCTTATTAAGCAATTCGTTATCCTTGAAGTTCTTCATTTAATTTATCAACTATGGAATCATAATATTTAGACAATGATGGCATTGTGTGTGTAGCTAGGATTATTCTAAATCATCCTAATCATTTGTGTATAGATAAGTAACAAAATAAAATATAATAAAAAGCAACTTCACTGAAATAAATCTATCTAGAAATAGATTCAAATGAATAACAATTGTTGTGGGTAACTATAATAACTACTATGGGTAACTACTCTTGTGAAGACAATAACTAAACAACTTATCTATGTTTCAACTTATTGTAATAACAATTAATAATTATACAACAACTTAATTTAACTACAAATTTAGAAATACAAATTAGCAATTCATTCTATTGTAATAAATAATCTAAAGTACAAGGACTACTGCAGTACCGTTGGGATATGGTGTCGTACACCATTGCATAAAATTTTCTATTATAATGTTGTAATTAAATAATTATTTAGTTGTGACGCACCTAGGAGGTGTGGTTAATCACACTAAGTAATTATTTGGGGACCACTTTATGTTGTATTGTAACATTGTATGATTATTTAATGTGTGAGAGACATAAGATAACACTTTAATATTGGGGAATACTTAATAAAGTGAAAAATTAGTTCCCCAACATTAAATAAGGGGTTAGTGGTTTTGTATTCACAATTGGTTTTTTGGTACATGGTTTTATCTTATCACTTGATTGTATTTTTTTCAGCTTGAGTCTATAAAAGAAAACACATCTTTGGTGGTTAAGGTTGGCTGGGTGAGTGGGTTGTCGTTATTGAGCCTTTCTAAGGAGTGCATATGTGAAGCATTACATGGGATGTGTGGGTTAATGCTTGGACACATGGAGGATGCATTGGAGATACTTGATGCTTCAAATGTATTCATTGTAAATCTTGTAATGTTTTATTGTTGAGTAATAGATGGAGTGTGGATACTTTTGGAGGCTAGCTTTTTCTCTCTTGAGGTTTTTCCCAAGGTATATCTTGTGTTATCTTTTGTCTTGCATAGTTGATCTATGCATTATGGTTACTTGTATGCATGTTTATATCTCATGGTGTGATATAGTTGTATAGTTTTATGGGTCTATAGAAGCGTTGAATAGAAAAAAAATATTAAAAATAAAAATCTACAAAATACTAAATCAACCTGTTAATAAAAAATTTAAAAAACCCTTCAAAGAAAAGGGCTTATTAAAAAATCTTATTTAATTTTTTTTTTTAAAGTAAAAATAAAATGGGGCATCCGCATACCCTCTTGTCACATTAGTGTCCTAGGCAGGTGATGATGTGTCATACTGGTAGGTAATTGCAAGTACTAGTACCACTAACCACTATCCTGCACATAAGTAATTAGTTGTCTTGGCCATTGTGGGTACATCCCCCCACGAGCCCTAGAAAATAATTTTGTAGGCTTATTTATTAAATGAAATTTAAAACTGAAAATACCACAACAAACATTAAAACCATTAGAATGGAGTGCACAAGCAGGAAGAGCTCTAGAGCTAAAGGTTTGAATGGGTCTGAGGAAGACAAAGAGGGGGCATCAAAGGATGATGAGGATGGGGTCATTGTTCTCATGGTGGTGTGGCAGAAGCCTATTGATATTGTTATTGCTTCTAGTTGTCTAGGATTTTCTCTTGGAGCAGTTCTTTCTACTAGGGACATTGGATTTGGCATGTATGAGCTCTTTTCCATGGTTTTTCTACCATTTCCTTTGATAGCACTTGAGACTAGGAAGATGTCTTAGTTTCTAGATTTTTTGGAGCTCAATGAGGGCTTTGGTTTGTGGGGGGTTGTGGTGGAGATTGTCTGGCATGTTTTTGGCTACTCCCTTGAGTTTGGTTGGGGTTTCTCCCTCTCCATTGGTGTTGGCTAAGTGTTGGGCCTCCCGTGTTATCTTCTTACAAGTTAGATTTGGTTTGGGTGAGTCATTTGGCTCTTTTTTGTTTGATGATTGCTCTGTTTGTGCTATATTTTGGCTCCTTTATGTAGAGCATATGTGTGTTATGGGGTATCTTGGATGTCAGCTTCCCTGGTCTTTGTGGGGAGTTTCTTGCTTGTTTTTTTATAACTTTATGATGGGTGTTGAATCCCAAGTGTTGTTCAATGTTCTTATTTCTCTTGGGGGTAAGTTTTATGTGCCCCTATTTGCTATATCTAGCTTTGGCTTCTTGCAAAAGTTTGGCTACAGGTGGTGGCATCTATAGTATTCCTTTAGCCTCTTTTGGTGTTTATTCTTTCTTCATAGGTTGAGGCTGTTGGAGTTTCTTGTCATGGTTTTGTTGGACTTTGTCCAAGATGTTGCTTGTTTGTTGTTGGCTAGGTTATGCTCATTGTTTTCTCTTGGGACCCAATTGTGTGAGCTCTTTGAGGAGCTTTCTACTTCTTCCACTCTATACCTGATGCTTGTGCTACTAAGGGATTTTATGTCAGCCCTTCCTACTAAAGCTGCTTATTGGATTCTTTAGCCGGTGTCTCCTATAGAGGGGGAGATTGCTCCTTTTGAGGCGCAGTGTTGGCTTCTATTGAGGTGGAGCTCATTTTGATTGGAGAGTCATGGTTCTGGTGGTAAGGGGTCTTATTTAATCCTCTCCTATAGAGGGGATCCCTCTCTTCTAGAGGTGGAGGTTGGGCTAGCTTCTTAGGCTTTTTGGTGTTTCTAGTCGGTTGTTGCTCTACAGTGATTCCCAATACCCCTATTGAGGTTGGGTGTTTGGTTTTCCTAGTTTTTTTGAGAATCAGTATTTTTTTGATGTTCTACACCAATATGGTTTTTCCTTGTTGCTCCCTTATTGAGGTAGGGAGGTGGGAAAAAATGACAAGTCTTGAAGGGTGCTTTGGAAGCCCTTTTTGTTTCAGCTCAGTGTTGAGTAGTTGTTTCACTATAGAGTGGATGTTGTACGTTGTGTTTGATGCATGGAGGATTCAGGAAGTTTCTTTAAAGATGTTTTGGGGTTAAGACTCTTGTGTTTTCCTGGCTTTAAAGGGTTTTCAGTCCCTTCAAAGTCGATTTCTTGCAGTTTGGTTTGTCTTGTATATCTTTTGGTATACTATTGATGTTGGGTTGTTGATTGTCTGTGCTCCTATCTTATTGTAGATTTTATCTATTTGTAAGGGGTTTTAGGTCCCCTCAAAACCTGTTTGTAAGGGATTTCTAGTCACCACAAAACTTTTTGATCTCTAATAAAAAAACATTAAAATTATTTTAATATCTTTGTAAAGTCTACCAAATATTTAAAAAATTAAAAAAATGGATTTAAAATGCTTTAGGTTCCACCACCCCTAGTAGAAGCACCACTGGCAGACCACCAACCCACCACCAAGGAGCTTCCCAGTAGCCACCGACTAGTCTTATTGGGAAAATTATAGTAGTTTTTCAAATAGGCATAACTTTCACCCAGGATGTTGGATTTTTGAACTTCTTATACTTGTTGGAAAGATGGTTCTGAGCACTACGCAATGGTATATGGTTGGTTCCATGATTTTTCTTTTTTTGATTAGTTTTGGGGGGCCTAAATATCATATGTTTTCTTGTACATAGTTTTGAGCATAAATTTTGCATTTAGTATTGGATTTTTCAATTTTGAATAGGAATTGAAGAGTATGTATAGTGTACTACACAATGAATCAGGTACATTTTGAATTTTTAGTTCAAATGATCTATTATAGTTGTTTTATCACTTGTAGGAGCCTGAGACTTGAGGTGTGATTGCATGAGCATTTATATGTGTCAAGAGGTGCAACCTTATGAGAGTACATGCTCTTAAATCATATCTATGATGGTAAAACTAATTATCAGTATGGTGCTTCTTGATAGGTTTATAGGTTTTCTTAGAGTTGTACTTTGATCTTGAGGACATGGTTTGACATGAGTGGGGACATGGAGTTGTTGGTAATTGTTTGTCATTAATGTCAAATAGACAATCTTGGTGCTTTGTTCATGTGGCATAGAAAAATGGATGTTTCTTGCTTGACATTAGAATAATTGATGAATTGGACTTAATGAGGCCTTGCTTTAGTGTTGTGAGGCATTTTATGCATCCAAGCTAGGTCTTGGACCCTTACAAACTAAATAAAATGTGTTTATTAATGTCTTGTGAAGGTGTTGTTAAATGTTGTAAAATAATTTCACACTCTTCTAGACTTAATGAACCCATATCCTCTTAATTCAACATTATAAAATGTATTTAATAACATTATCACATCAATATAGAAGGCTTGTAAATTAAACCTAATCTAAATCTAGTGTTGTAATGTGTTTTACACACTCACATTGGATTTTATGTCTTTCTAGACTATGTGGACCTCATTTTAATGTTGTAGAGTGTGTTTAATCACATTTTCACATTGAATTTTGTGTCCCAAGCCCAAATTACTCTTTACATCATCATTAAAAATCCCCTATGACCCCATATTGTGCATCCCAAGGCTTGATTTGATTAAATACCTAAAGAAATCAACATATTAACTAGAATTCCTCATTCCCCAACAATTCAACTAGCAAATGGACCCCTCTGGGAGTAATTCACCATTGTGGTAAATGAGTCCCTGCCAGGTGGGACTAATTCTCCCAAGGTGGTGAATTAGTCCTATTTGGGTTGTTCTTGACTTTTGAGCAAGAAAAATTGGAATTTAAGTTTATTATTCTTTCATGTTGACCTTAGGGATCTAATTAATGGGAAAATAAGGTTAATTTCCTATAAATATAAGTATTTAAACCATAATTCATCATAACTTAACTTCATTCATCATCTATCTTCTTTCTCTTGTCAAAAAAGCTAGGGTTTCATCTTTCTAATTCATTAAGATAGCACTTTCAGACATTGAAGGGAAGATTCTTCATCCATTGCTGCAAAAAATCAAGATCATTCATCAAGGAAAGGTATTAACTCCATTGTTTCATGTTTCATTACATTATTTCATCATTTTGGTTTAATTACCTAAAAGGGGTTTGACCAACGCAAACCCCCATGCCCTAACAATCAACAAACTTTCCCTCTTTATGTGATTTGTAGGTCTTGTATGCAGATTTAGCAAAAAAAAAAGGTGGAAAAGTATTCATCAAATTTTCAAAGCTTTTCAAGGTGGTGAAAGCCCCAAAATGAATCTTGGAGAACACTTTCAAGCCCAAATTTGGTAGTTTCGGATCTGACAACCTATCAGGAATAGAAAGGTAGATTGAAGTCTATAGTTTTCAACCTTGAATTTCTAGAAATTCAGAGGTGGAATCATTTGCCATTAGTGGTGAATTAGTCCCACTATAAAATCTTGAAAAAGGGTTTTTGTAGATCTGAGTTCCCATTATTCAAAAATCTATTCTGGTAGACTTTGTCAGAAATAGGACTAATTTACCCAGAATGGTGAATTAGTACTAGTGGGATTTTTAAGTGTCCTCTATAGCATTCCAAACTTGCAATCAATCACTTTCCAACCTATAGGTGTTGTTTTTTTATTTTCATTAAGTTTTTTTTCAATTTGTTTATGTTTCTAATTCATTTCTACATATCACATTGTGTTTTCCACAACTTCACATTTCTTAGGTTTTGCATTAATAATCAATCATTTTATCAATTTCTTATATCTAGGACATTGAATTTAGGTGTACTTTCATTTTACTTGCATTATTCTGAGTGAACCACCTATATTTTGGGGTCTATCTCTCTCCTTTAAGTGAAAAACCCTTATTGAGTAAGAGAGTAATAGTGCCTTTTCCAAAAATCTATGGTTTAGTTGATATAGGTTGAGTGAGTTGCTTCAAGGTATGAAAAGTTACTTGTTTGGTGCTGATGCTTCATTACATGTTTCCTATCATGATGTTTCATGACAAGTTACTTATTTGGTGTTGATGCTTCATGAGAAGTTTCCTATCAAGTTGTCCAAGACATAAATATGTTCACTTGGTGTTTTGGTGGTGTGATTTTTTCTTCATGTTTCAAGACCATCTTTATTGTGCTTTCCTTCATTCTTTTCTTGCATATTTTATAAAGCTAAGGGTTTTATGGAAAATAATATTACATAACATCATGCTAGCAGTGGTCATTTAAAGGTTTGAGTTAATGAAATGTGGTGAAAACAATAGGCTATGTCATAAACACTTGGATGCTTGATTCCTTAGTTTTTATGTTGCTTAGGGTTTCTTTCTTTAGAGATCACTCTAAATCTCTACATAAATTTTCTAATGAAAGGGTTTTTTCATTCTTTTAAAAGATTTGTCACTTGTAGTAGGTAAAGGGTCACTTAAGTAACCACTTGAGGGAGTTACTTACATTAAGATATCATTCCCTAATTCTTGAATTCACTGACCTAGTAGATAGAAAACCTTGAATTAGGATATCAAAGGCTATTGATAAAAAGATAAAGTTGGAAAGAGAGATTAATATGAAGATAAGATTTGAAGGTTCCTAACAACTATTCTTCAAGGTATATATTTTGATAGGTAAGTGAAGATTGGTGTTCTATAGTGTAGTTACATGGTTCGTAACTGTTCTTCAAGACAACCATGGAAAAGGCATTCAGTAGTGACATTATTTGTTGCTTTTTGAATTGTAGAGGTTAATGAATACAAAGGAAAAAGATAGCAGTGATGTTATTCTTAAAAAAATATGTAAGAATATTTGACTAAGAGGAATGTGTATAAAGACCTATAGTAGTTGTTGATCATTAAGTCTATTCCTTCTGTGGTGGAATATGATTCAAGAGAAGGGTCTGTAAAATTTCTAATGTGTGTCAAGGGTATAAAGGAATTGTCTTTTGAAAAAAAGAAAGAAAGATGAAGTTCATGTTGATTTACTAATATTTCTATTTTGTTCAAGAGTTATCACTACGTTGTTTAAAGGTCATCTATTCTTTGCATAGTCCCATGTTTTTTGAGAATCAATACATTTTTTTTTAATTTAAATTTAGATCATGCTCTGAAAAAGGTATGAGTGATAAGTTGTTTGGTTGAGTGAAGTTTATTTTTTTCTTGTAAAAGAATTTCACTATCATTTATTCTCTTTGTCATCCTAAGAAACAGTGATTAAGTAGTGACGTATTTTGTAAACATAGTAGAACAATATTATGATGGATAAAAAAAAATTGTAAGTCAAGGTGTTGAAGGATTGTATGGTTGGTGTGTATTGTAACAAGGTAACCCCTTGATGTTATATCCCTTCTTTCATTGGTGACTGGTCATTAAGACAATGAAAGTTTTTTCCAGTGAGGCTGTAACAACATTAAATTCTAGTGAGGCTATAACTAGTCAATCTTACTTTTGTCAATGAGTTTGTAGCAACATTAAATTCCAGTGAGGCAATAAATAGTGAGGTTTCTTGTTTAAGCTAGTGAGGCTTTAATAATTTAGGTTTCTTGGTTAGCCAATGAGGCTATAAACTAGCTAGTGAGGCTTTGTAGTTAGTGAGATTTTATTAAGCCAATGAGGCAATACTTTTTGAGTGGTTTTTTCTCCCTATAAAGGGTTTTCCAATCATAAACATTATGTTATGGTGTCTTCAGCTTTTGTGATCTGCTTATGTTCTCTATGTTCATTCAAGCTAGATATCTTTGCATGTATAATGCTACACTTGATAATTGAACTATTTTGAAACTTGAATTCTACATGTTCAAAGTTGTGAAAGTGTAATTTAAGTTCATTTTAATCTATCATACCACTAATTCAATCCCCTTTCTTAATGGTATTGTACTCAAACAAGTTGTATCAAATCTAGACCCTTGCATAAAGTTTAACAAACTTAAGGGTTACATGTAGTGGATTACCTATCATGGCAGAAAGAAAAAGAAATAAAGGAAAAAGAAACACTCAACAAAGTACTAAAAAACAAGCACTACTTGAATCAAATACAAAGAATGATGGAGAAGCTGTTATAAATAATGACTCACAAATGGAAGAGTATCCTATATCTAGGACACCTCAATTTGAAGGCACCAAATTTATTTTTTGGAAACATATGATGGAGATCTATTTATCTTCCTTAGGATTTGATGTGTGGCCATAAATAGAGAAAGGTTGTTTAGTATCTTCAAAATATTCTTCTACTATGGATGAGAAGAAGGCTTTTGCATTCAATGTTAGGGATATAGATGCTATCTTTATTGGTTTTCCAAATGATATTATTGCTAAATTTATGTATTGTAAGGATGCAAAAGAAGTTTGGGACAACCTAATTGATATGTATCAAAGAGATGAGTTGTTGAAAAAGACACCCTTTCTAATTGATACAAGAAGTCATACATTCAAAAGATAAGATGTTTATGTTGAAAAAGAAGACTACTCTATGAGAGATTATGAACAAGAGTTTAATGAAAATGAATGCGAATTTGATCTTGAAGTTGATATCACTTTTGCTCTTGATGAGTTGAATAAAGTAAGAGTGTAGAATCAAAGATCAAGATTGTAGCTTCAAGAAGAGATGGCGTCCAAGGCCAAGATACTTTCAGATCTGATAGATGCAAAAAAAATAATAATAGATTTGAAAGTTAAAATTACAAAAGTCAAGAAAATAGAAGAGGAAGTCAATAATTAGCTTAAGGAAAAAGAAGTTTATTGTGTGAAGTATGAATTAGAGATAGTTTCTTTGAGAAATGAATTAGGAGAAGTATCTTTCAAATTACACAAGTTACTTCAATTTGAAAAGAGTACTAGGTGTTTGTATGAGATGTTGAGCAAACAAAAAGACTACAAGGAAAAAAATAGTCTAGGATATGTAGAAGGAAAATTATTATTTCCAAATGGATTTCAAGTGAAGGAGGATGAAAGGAAGTAGATAATGTCATCAAAATTTGGCTCAAAAACAAATCTGATCTAGCATGTTGATACTAATGGAAGTAGAAGGACCATGAGACCATCAAGTAGAAAAATGAAAATACTATTTATGAGCTTAAAATGTGCTCATAATTTGATGTTATGATAAACTTTTAAATGCCTTTACTTTTGTTATTTCATGGCTGTTTAAACTTTATTGAAACCTTTTATTGGGATATCCTGTAGCAAGATAATTTTATATTCCTGTAGCTTATTGTGTTGACTTGATTGCATTTATTGCCCTGTTGACTCCCGAAAATGACTGGTATATCGTATACAATTTTTGAATGATGAAGTAGATTTAAAATGTGTGATTAATGAATAGATATCGTGTATGTTCCATGCACCTTTTCTTTCGCATCTGTTACCTTTTGTTTCACAGGTTGTTGAAGAATGATCGAGTCAAGCGCAGCCGATCTCAGCCTTGCAGTAAAGTCCATTTCCTGCACGACTTCGAGGAAGCTCCGGCGAAGACTCTTTGACCGAAACCATGGGAAAGAATTTTAATGACAGTCAATCTAGAAAGACTGGAGTGCTAGATTCTCTCTAGATTGGGTTGAACGCATAAATTCATTATGAAGTTTGTTCCTTGATTCGGGGATATACTTTACTTCTACGACTTTCTTTGATAGAGTTAGTTAGTTGCTCTCCTATTTTTTAAATAAAGTTCTCCTGCGCGAGCGAGAGGAGGAGAAGAAAGAGAAATGAAATAAATGATAGTTAGAGTAAGATAGAAATAGAGTAGCAGATATCATGTAAGAATCAATATGATAATGAAAGATAGAATCTGTTTGACCAGAGACAGAGTTTGTTGTTAGCCTCCATATCAACAAAATAATGTATATCATTATGTTTTTATGAATAAAGTTCAATAAAGTTCTGAGTTTAGCATCTGTGTAATCAGTAGATGCTTGCTAAGGGGGCCCACTTAGTAAGTATCTGTAGCTAGTTAGTTAGTTGTTCTTTTCTATTATTCTTTAGTTAGCTTTCATCTTTGAAGTTTTCATACAAACTCAGTCTTATAGTGCTCCTGCAGCATAGAGAGTCCATCCCTATGACTGTTCCTGCAGCATAAGGCGAGTTCATAGTTTGCGTTTCAGTCATAGTTGTTATGGTTTCTATCATAGTTGAGTTAAATAATTTTGCATTACTGTTCTATGGCATAGATAGAATTTCTTTCTAGTATTTATTTCCACTAAGATTTGACTGAAACTAGTTCCTAGTGCATATATTTTGTTGCACCATTTAAAGTCTACATCCCCTGGTTTGACAAGTAAATGAATGTCCACAGAGAGATATTAGTCACCTGTTGGAATGTCCAATTCCCAGGAAAGGTTTTATTGTGATTTTCATATCCTTTTGTGGGCGCGAACCATTTTTGGCGTCATTGCCAGGGATGGCATCCAGCTAGGAGTTTGTTAGAAGTCATTTTTAAGCACTAATTTAGCTTGTTAGTAAAATTTTCTAGATTCTTCAAGCCACTATTCACCATATTGCATGCATAGAAGAAGAAGAGACGCACTGGGAAGGTACATCCCTGAAAACCTATTTGTTGAACTACCATTTGAACTAGTTGACGACGAACCTGAGGAAATCCCATTCGCTGCATTATTCCAGCAACCCAACATGGCAAATAACCCACCTAATAATCCACCTCCTGCTTTTGAGTTCCCTATTATTCCCCATTGAGATACTGACAATCTTAAGAATATACCTTCTTCACTACTTCCAAAATTCTATGGCCTGGTCACAGAGGACCTAGAAACATTTTTGTTTGAATTTGATGTTCTCTGCCGCAGTTATGACTACAACACAGATGCTCATAAACTGAAGCTATTTCCTTCCACCTTGAAGGAGGGAGCTCTTAGATGGTTCATGAGTCTGGGAAGAGGCATCGTCGATAGTTGGGTGGCCATGTAGATGAAATTCCTTGAAAAGTATAAGGAATATTGTAAGAGTGCCAGTAAAGGTGATGACATATTCTGAATTCAGCAAAAGGATGATGAAATTCTGGAAGATTATATTTCTAGATAATTTTTTTCACTAAAAAGGAACTCAAACCACACTCTTAATGAGGACTCCCATAAACTACTTTTTCTAAGGGGAATCAGTGATGCCTGTATAGACGCCTTAGACCTAATGGGAGGAGGTGATATCACCCAACTGCCTTGGGATGATATAAAGAAAATATGTGTTAACTATTCTCGAGCAATAGTTAAGAAAGGCCGAGGTCATCATGCTACAATGGGAAAGTCTTCTTCTGGTGGAGTCTCCTGGATGGAGATAACAAATTTGCTATCTGATTTCAAGTAGGACATCATTAATAATATGGCTACACAATTGGACAACATGCAAGCTCGGAGGAAAAATGAGGAGGCTGAAGCAGTTCTAGCCGAGTTCTGCCCTTACTGCAGACAAAAAAAGCATGACTATAGATGCAAGATGGTGGCTAATTTGGAAGCCAGACAACTACCTACTGACTTCAAGCCAGTAGAAGGTGACGATGATCAAGTGTTATTTGTTTCAGAAAGGAGACCATGGGCCCAAAGACAAGGTATGCCTCAAGATCCTTTAACTTTTGGTAATCCTTATTCTGGCTATAATAACCAATGGCAACATGCATATGGACCACCACCACCCTGGAATCTGCCTCAACCAAGTTGGCCTAATTATCAGACCCTGCAATGGCAATCTCCTCAAGGAGGTTGGTAGCAGCCACAAGGGAAATGGACCCCACCTTCAGGAAATTGGCAGCAAAATCTTCAATGGAGAGACCCTTAGTAATGGAAGAACCAATCCTCTGGATTCTTGAAGCTTCCACAGCCACAACCACAGGCCCTTATGCTGCCTCCTATAGCAACTGCCACAAATCCTAGACCTCCAAAATAAATGCCTATGCCAGCCCAACCATTTCCCAATCCCAATAATAAGCAACAACAACAACCATAGCAACCTACATATCTTTCTGAAGCCAACCAATATCAAGCCTATGCCTTGAACGTTAATGAGATCCATTTGAGGTCTGGAACTACTTTACCTACTCCAAAACCACCTTTGATTACTGAAATACTAGATTCTCCCCTTGAAGAATCTACTGCACCTGTTCTTCCTGTTGAGCATATGCCCATAACTAATACGATTTCTAAGGAGACTATTTTGCAAAGTCAAGACAACCCACCTTTTCCTCAGAGGTTGCAAAGTACTATCTCTAAATCCATGGAAGAACCCACTTTTAACATTCTGGATTAGCTCAAGAATGTGCAAATTGAAATCCCTTTATTTCAGGCTATTAAAGATATTCCCATTTTTGGAAAAGCTATCAAAGAGGCCTGTTTGAAGAAGCCCGGATGGAAGAAAAAGGATCCTCAAACAATTCATGTCTTAGGGAAATTGGCTGATATAATGTTGGGAAATGTAGTTATTCCAAAGTACATTGACCCTGGAAGTCCTTTAGTGTAGATACATATAAATGGTCAAGTTGTAAAAAATGTTTTGATTGATTTAGGTGCTGCCATTAATGTCATGACAAAGCATACTATGGACTCCCTGAACATTTCAAACATTAGGACTAGACCCACAGTTCTGCAGCTTGGAGATAGCTCCACAGTTAAACCTAATGGGATAGTGGAAGATGTAATTGTCACTCTTGAATCTTGGGAGTATCCTGCAAATTTCACAATATAATTAGTTAAGGCAACTTTAGGAGGGTATCCAGTTATCCTTGGTAGACCATGGGTAGCAACTGCTGATGCTTTTATAGGATGTTGTTCTGGAGATATGACTATTTCTGATGGACAGTCCACAAAGAAATTGGCTCTGTATCCGCCTGCTAGACCTCAACTAGATTTGTCCCAACCTATTTGGCTAGATGTGGGGGAAGAAACTGAAGAAGCCAATTCTTTGGCTCAATTAATGATGATTCAAAATAATCCATTCTCACAACTTCAGAGTGAGGATGCTTTGTTGTTCCAGATTCTACAGTACAACTCTGATACAAGCAGTGCATCTAATCCAAATGGTACTCATTTATAATGTTTCCTGCAGTAACCAGATTCTAAAAGTTCACTGCCTAAACTTCCAGCAATTTTTTAAAATTTACTTCCATAGGAGGTACAAACATCACCTGTAGATTCTATGAGTAATCTCATGGAGAAAATAGAATTGTCTCAAAGTCATTGTTTGAATATCAATAGCAAGCTGTCACAGTCCCAATAGGCTGACTTATTAAAAATGCTACAAGAACAACATAAAGCTTTTGCATGGGAATATGGGGACATGCAAGGAATAGATCCTCGAGTTTGTAGTCATAGAATATATATCAAAGAAGACTATTCACCGGTTAGACAACCTCAAAGAAGAGTAAATCCAACACTTCGAGAAATAGTTAAAAGTGAGCTTCAAAAGTTGCTTGATGCTAGTTTTATTTATCCAATATCTGACAGTCAATGGGTTTCTCCATTAGTCATTGTTCCAAAAAAGGGTGAAAAATGGAGAGTGTGTGTAGATTACAGAGAATTGAACAGTGCCACTAAAAAATATCACTTTACATTACCTTCTGTAGACCAAGTACTAGATTCACTGTCTGACAAAAGATATTTTTCTTTTTTGGATGGTTACAGTGGGTACAATCAAATAAAAATTGTCCCTGAAGATCAAGACAAGACCACTTTTACCTACCCATGGGGAACATTTGCTTATTTGGTCTTGCCTTTTGGCCTATGCAATGCACCAGCAACATTCCAGAGAGCAGTAATTAGTATCTTTGTTGATATATCTCATGAATGTATGAAGATTTACATGGATGATTTCACTACCTATGGAGTCACATTTGAAGAAGCACTAGTTAATTTAGAAAAAGTATTAAAAAGGTGTAGAGAACAAAATTTGTCTCTAAACAGTGAGAAGTGTTTTCTAATGATGGAAGAAGGTATTGTTCTAGGTCATCATGTTTCAAAGAATGGAATTCAGGTTGACCCTGCTAAAATTGAAGTTATTTAGAATTTACAAACTCTTGCAAAACAAAAAGATGTTAGAAGTTTTCTTGGTCATGCAAGGTATTATAGAAGGTTTATAAAAGACTTCAGTAAAATTGTCAGTCCACTTTATGCATTGTTAACAAGGGATTCCCAATTTGAGTGGATAAAGGCCTGTGAAAAATCCTTCCTACAACTAAAGGACTTGCTTACTAAAGCCCCTATTCTTCAAGGTCCAAAATGGAATTTGCCTTTTCACATACATGTTGATGCCTCTGATTTTGGCATAGGAGCAGTTCTGAGTCAAAAAGAAAATTCAATTGAACATGCTATTTACTTTATCAGCAAGAACCTTCAAGGTCCTGAGCTCAACTATACTGTCACAAAAAAGGAGTTGCTTGCAGTAGTGTATGCTTTGAATAAATTTAGGCATTATGTCACATGTTATCAGATATTTGTTCATACTGACCATGCAACAATCAAGTATCCGATGAACAAACCTGCTATCTCTGGTAGGTTAGCACGATGGCTCCTGTTGTTACAAGAGTTTGACATTACAATAATTGACAAACGAGGAAGAGCTAATGTTGTAGCTAACTTTTTATCAAGATTGCAATCAGCTGCACCTATAGAACATGAGGTCATTGATGATAGGTTGCCAGATGAACACTTGTTTTCCATTACTGCACATACACCCTAGTATGCAGACATTGCTAATTACCTAACAGCAAACAGAATACCAGTTCACTTTTCTCCAAAAGAAAAGTTGTTAATTGAGAAAAGTTTTAACTTTTCCTAGATTGCAAATAGTTTGTTTTATACTGGACCTGATCAAGTAATGCGAAGATGTGTAAGAGAAGATGAAACTTATGACATATTGCATGCTTGCTATGATGAACCATGTGGAGGATATTTTGTAGCAAAAATAACATCAATGAAAGTTCTTACAATAGGGTACTACTGGCCAACATTACACAAGGATGCTATGGCCTATACAAGAAAATGTGACAGATGCCAGCATATGGGAAGACCAACTAAGTCTGATGAAATGCCACTATATCTACAGATAATAGTCACCCCTTTTGATAAATGGGGGATGGATTTTGTGGAGCCAATTGATCCACCATCAAATGGAAAGTCATACATTCTAGTTTGCACAGACTATGTAACAAAATGGGTCGAGGTAAAAGCTATGACTCATGTCCGAGATAATAAAGTTGTTGAATTTCTATATGAACAAATTTTCACAAGATTTGGAGTTCCCAAAGAGCTTGTAACTAATCAAGGAGCTCAGTTTACATCAAATATGATCACTACACTAATGAATGACTATAAGATCAAACATAGGAAGTCCAGCCCCTATCACCCTCAAGCCAATGGTCAGGCGGAGGTAACAAACAGAGAAATTGAGGCGATCCTCACAAAGACAGTGCAGATCCATAAGAAAGACTAGAGCAATAGACTTCCTGAAGTAGTTTGGGCTTACAGAACTACATGGAAGACAACAACTAGGTTTACACCTTTTGAGCTGCTTTATGGGAAAACAACTATGTTACCCATAGAATTTGAGCATAAAACTTTGAGGACAACTCTTGAACTCGTATGGACATATCTAAAGCATAGAAGGACCGTCTCCTACAGCTAATTGCTTTGGACAAAATGAGAAAAGCCGCTTTGCATCATACATAAGCAATCTAACAACAAAGAAAGAAATGGCATGATCAACACATCAAAATCAAGAAAATTTCTGTTGGTGACTGGGCTCTGTTATATGACTCCAGATATCAAGAAAACTAGGGTAAGCTCACAACATGCTGGCTTGGCCCCTATGAAGTTGAAAATGTGTTCGACAATGGAGCTGTACAACTGGTGACAATTGATCCAGTCTGTTTCAAATTCCTAGTCAATGGCGACCGACTCCAGTTGTACCATAAACCAGTCTCAAAGGAAGAATTCATGCAGCAGTTCATTCAGGTTCCTCCTGCTACTCTTCCTATAGCCGAAGGCTTTAGCCTTTCTCCTGCAGTGTTACTGTAATTTTCAAAAAGCATGTCCATAATAAATGTTTTCTTTTAAAAAAAAAAAAAAGAAACCCCTTTTTCTCCATTTTCATTTATCGCCCTCATCTCACTTCTTTATCTTCCATCCATCCATCCCATCCATCCATTCCATCCACTTCATCCACCCACGTCACCCATCCACTTCATCCGTCTGCATCAACCTTAATTAAGATATCTTTCCCACTTGTCAATTCATGTTGATGTCATCATCTTTCTTCACATGTACGTGCAATTATCAAAGGTACGCCATATCTTTTTTTATCGTATATTTGATTTATTTCATTCTATTCATTTACTGCTATGCATGTACCGGTCATTATCACTTGAATCTCTACCTATTCTTTCGTACATGTGAGGACACATGTCATACTTTAAGTAGGGGGCGGGGTAATCCATCTTTTAAAACCTGTCTTTTCGCCGCTGCCATAACTGCACAAATAATCTTTCTTTAATACTTTTCTGGTACTTTCCAAATATGATCGCATGTCCTTCTTTATTGCATGTTTTTCTTGTAAACTACGATTAAGACTGCGTGTTTAAAAAGTTCATTTTTGGAAAAAAAGAAAAAAATGTGACGGAACAACAGAAGAAAAACTAGAGCAAAAAGGGGAACAGAGAATTTGAATCTTCAGCAAGGAATTGAATTCAGCTAAAAAAACTGCAAATATGGGTGGTCAGTTGGTGCGACATGAGCCTATAGCTCATGAATTGTTACTGCAAAATCTGCAAATAGTCCACGCATTCAGCCTCTGTGGATGGTTAAATTATTTCTTGAGCTTGAATGATTTTGATGAGGAGGCTACTGGAGAATTTTTGAAAACTCTTTCTGAAGGGGAAGCCATTGTATGGGATCTAACGGTTGTTGCAACCGAAGAAAAAATTGTTGAAATAACCGGGCTCCCACCTGTTGGAGAAAACTTTTCTTCAGATGCTACAGCTGCAAGGGCTAAGTTTTCGATGCCCACTGATGGACCTCTGGAAGTCTCCAAGCAGGGATGCAAGCGTGTATCGTTGTCTCATCCATATTCAAAGTATGCTGCTTATATATAATGAGGTATTTAACCTGTGAAGGCAATTTTTCCTACCTACATTCTCATCATTTTAAACTATTAAGCCATATGAGGCACGCGTTAGTTATAAATGTTCTGAATTTCTTATTAAAATTTTTAGAACAAAGTGCCCATGGAACTCAATAGGGAAAAGACAATTATGTCACTCATCATGGCCTTATTAAATTACTAATTGAGCACTCTTTGAGAGTTTTCTCACCTCTCTCCTGGCAATAATTTGTTGCCCA
This sequence comes from Sequoia sempervirens, assembly GCA_007258455.2. Lineage (NCBI taxonomy): Eukaryota > Viridiplantae > Streptophyta > Pinopsida > Cupressales > Cupressaceae > Sequoia > Sequoia sempervirens. The sequence continues at coordinate 353,524,994 of VDFB02373365.1, forward strand.
AAAGAGTTTGCAAATTCCACAACCCCCTAGGGTACTTACCCCACGGCCTCAGAGAAAGAAGAAAGAAATTGCATCTACTAGTGGAATAGGGCAAGGGTCATCTACTCCTGTAGTACCTGGTCCTATAGCTTTTGCACTTGAATCCTCTGCTAGGGTACAAACTAGGTCTACCACTAGGAGAGAGAAAGGAAAAACAAAGGCAGAAGGGTCCCCTGAATCTGACTCTCGTTCTCAGAAAAGGAAATGCTCCTCTCCTACAACACCTGTTGCTATTACTAGTTCACCGTCATCCTCTGGTAGGGTAAAGCCCTTTGAACAAACAAGAAAAAGAAAAGCTACCAGAACACCTCCTGCAGCTACATCTGTGCCAAGAAGGGTTTCCACAAGGAAACAATCTAAGACCTCCCCTGGTTCACCGCAACCAGAGGTGATTGTAATTTCAGAAGGGTCAGTTGAATCCGAATTTAATGTTTCTCAGAATATGTCTGAGAATGCTGCTCAGAGTTCATTCGTTCCTGAAAAGGAACAAGTTGAGACAAAAGAAACAGGGCACAATGAGCAAGGGTTACCAAATCTTGATGATTTGGCTACTGCTGCTATGCAATTTTTGGAAGAAGCATAGACTTCTCCACCGCAGCAACAAGAAGAATTTATCTTGCAGCAAGAGTAAGAACAGACTGAGCAACTAAATGTGCCTAGTGAAACTATATTTCACCCTTCAAACTGTAAAGCCATTGTTGTGTATAGGAGGACATTTTTAATTGAGTTTCTGGAATATGTTAAAGATAATTAGGAAATAGATACATTACAAACTCTGACTTTCCAACACATAGCCCAAACTGATATGCAACAAAGTCTATGGGAAATAGAAAAGAAGAAATTGAAAAAGAAAATTGAAAGTTAGAAATAGGAAATTGTTGAGTTGAAAGCAAAAATGGACGAAATGTTAAAAGTAACTGGTCAAATTATGGAATGTAGACCGCCACCCAGAGTTTATGCTCTGTGCCTCAAAGAACAGTTTTTATGGTTTCAATTGATGAGAATTTCCAGAAACTAAGACCCTATAATTCACACAGCCAAAGAGTTTTATGAAGCATAACAGGCAACCCCTAACTGGTTAAGGAATTCTCTATGTGAATTCTATTTGCATGGCTTCTTAATACCATTTGAGATAGAATGGAATCCTCTTCTCTACATTGGTGATATTCATTTGAGAGCATTTATGTTATGGGCAACAAATGAGGTGAATTATGGCAGGTAGTGGGAAACATATGAGGAAGCTGAGAAAATAGAGCCTGTTCCATTACGCTCTCAAAGTGCAAACCCCTATGCAGTGTTGAAAGATTGGTTTTCCCTGACATATGGTATTAATAATGTTTCAGCCAGAGAGAAAATATTTGATATCAGAAAACAAGTATATGATGAATTCCAGGCACAACCATATTCATTTTGGAGACTGGCATACACTAGAGGTGAGAAAAAATGGGAGAGGTTAACTGTTGGGTTAAGAAAGTCAGAACCACATGGTCCCCTAAATTTCACAGCAGCTCTCAAATGAACCAGCAGATATATTCAATTGGGACTTCAAACAAGATTTGAACTGTGGCTACCGTTGACATTCAGACCCCCTATGCTAATGTGGCCCCTCTATCCTCACCAAGCTACAAATCTTAACAATGAATTAGAAGACCGAAGATATGAAAGGTGCTGGGATTTCAGAGGATTTTATTACAAGTTTGGCAATCCATTCCAGAGTCATGTAGCCACCACTGACTTCAGAGAGACCACTAGAAAAGTTAATGCTAGAGGACCAGCATTGGGCTAAGTAGGGGGCAGTGATGAGCTTAAAATGTGCTCATAATTTGATGTTATGATAAACTTATAAATTCCTTTACTTTTGTTATTTCATGGCCATTTAAAATTTGTTGAAACCTTTTATTGGGATATCCTGTAGCAAGATTTTTTATATTCCTGGAACTTATTGTGTTGACTTGATTGCATTTATTGTCCTATTGACTCCCGAAAATGACTGGTATATCATATACAGTTTTTGAAAGATGAAGTAGATTTAAAATATGTGATTAATGAATACATATCATGTATGTGCCATGCACCTTTTCTTTCACATCTGTTACTTTTTGTTTCGTAGGTTGTTGAAGAATGATCGAGTCAAGCGCAACCGATCTCGGCCTTGCAGTAAAGTCTGTTTCCTGCATGACTTCGAGGAAGCTCCGATGAAGACTCTTTGACCGAAACCATGGGAAAGAATTTTAATGATAGTCAATCTGGAAAGAGTGGAGTGCTAGATTCTCTCCGGATTGGGTTGAATGCATAAATTCATTATGAAGTTTGTTCCTTGATTCGAGGATATATTTTACTTCCACGACTTTCTTTGATAGAGTTAGTTAGTTAGTTGCTCTCCTATTTTTTAAATAAAGTTCTCCTCCTACGCGAGCGAGAGGAGGAGAAGAAAGAGAAATGAAATAAATGATAGTTAGAGTAAGATAGAAACAGAGTAGCAGATATCATGTAAGAATCAATATGATAATGAAAGATAGAATCTGTTTGACCAGAGACAGAGTTTGTTGTTAGTCTCCATATCAACAAAACGATGTATATCATTCTGTTTTTATGAATAAAGTTCAATGAAGTTCAGAGTTTAGCATCTATGTAATCAGTAGATGCTTTCTAAGGGGGCCCACTTAGTAAGTATCTATAGCTAGTTAGTTATTTGTTCTTTTCTGTTATTCTTTAGTTAGCTTTCATCTTCGAAGTTTTCATACAAACTCAGTCTTATAGTGCTCCTGCAGCATAAGGCCAGTTCATAGTTTGCGTTTCAGTCGTAGTTGTTATGGTTTCTATCATAGTTGAGTTAAATAATTTTGCATTACTGTTCTATGGCATAGATAGAATTTCTTTCTAGTATTTATTTCCACTAAGATTTGACCGAAACTAGTTCCTAGTGCATATATTTTTCTGCGCCATTTAAAGTCTACATCCCCTGGTTTGACAAGTAAATGAAGGTCCACAGAGAGAGATATTAGTCACCTGTTGGAATGTCCAATTCCCAGGAAAGGTTTTTCTGTGATTTTCATATCCTTTTGTGGGCGCAAACCAACTATTAAGGTATAATCTACACTTCAATGGTTATTATTTTTATTGTAATTAATATGGGCACAAGGTTAGTGAATGTAATATTGCTTTTAATCAGTTGAGATGCATTACTTGTGGTAACTTTGGACATATAGCTAAGTTTTGTGGATCTAACTTGTAAATGCAACAAAAGAAGATGAACATTAATTCCAATGTAACATCTCTTAATGCTGAAAGAACAAAAATAGTTTGGAAACCAAAGGTGATTGAAAAAATGTTTGAAGCTATTCTTGTTCAAACTATCTTGCATGACAAGAAGAAAGAACCATGGGTTATAGAAAATGGGTGCTCTCATAATATGATTGGGAATAAAATCAAGTTCATTTATTTAGAAGACTATTCAGGTGGATCAGTCAAGTTTGGAAATGATAATTGTATTCAAATCAAAGGGAAAGGTAGTATTTATTTGGATGGTCTTTCTCTTGTTTCTTCTCTGTAAAAAAAATTGTGTAAGAATGGTTTCAGGGGGAGCTTATGTTTTTCCTGGTTCTATCATCCCTAAACCTTGAAATTTTAATTAGGTTACTTATTATAGTTGTTCATGTTGAACTATTGATTGACTCATTTTTGCTTAGAAAAGAGTTTTGGAAGAAGTCCTTGTCTAATATCGTATGAGTCTGGAAAGTTAATATAATTTCAAGAGTTTGAAGTACATGAGTTATAGTCCATAGAAGACCATGAAGTGAAATGAGTAATAGTCTACTATCACAAAAGTTTTTTTCTCAAGTGCCATGATCATTACAAATCTCTTTGTATTCATTATCTTAGTCATAATATCAATGCTCTTCATACTTGAACATTAATATTCTTGCTTGATTCATACTTGGTGGAGTTGATCAAATGGTTTTGATAGCACAACAACACATTTACTTTTGGTGAATGCTTTGGAGGATAGTTGCTTGAATAGTGGGATTGATAACAATGAATATAATGTTCCTTTTCTTGGTTAAAAAGGTATGGTATCAAGGGTTTTTTCCTCACCTTTGTATATTTGGTAAGGTGAATAGATGTGGTCTAAGGTTGAGTATTGGTTATATTTTCATGATGTTCATTGCTCATTCTTCACTCAGTTCATGATGCAGTTATTAATGTTAATGCTTCATGATAATGATACAAAATTTGACGCAAGACTTTATTGATCATTTCATTGAGTTTATACCAAGTGATTACATTGTTTGTAAGCCATGCTATTGACTAGTCATTCTAGTAATGGACAATGAGAATTTTGGAAGCATAGTGGTATCTATGTTATCATTTTGATAGTGATATTCATGGTCAAGGTGATCCTCTAATTCAATGTTCAGTAATTGTTGTTTAGATGCTGATAGTGATATTATGTTTTTTTCTTGAGCTCTGATTGTGCTTTGATGGTCCATGCTTGATATGAAAATAATGTTGTCTTGGTATGAAAAGTGTTTGTATGCAGATTATCCAAAGTAGTTGACATGGCATACAAGTGCCAGTACTGATGGTTCCTAGTTTGGTGCAACTATTCCATGAATGTTAGTCTTGACAACATTGACAGATTGTAGTCGTTGAATAGTATTATGGAGCTCAATTACATAATATCTATGAACATTTCTAGTTGTGATATCTGATGATATTGGTAACATATAAACTTGACATGTACTTTCCTTTGGTGATAGTACTAATAGTTGGGTCTATCTATAGTGTTTTCATCACATAGAACATGTGATCTCATTTTCTCAGGACTATAAGAGGATAGTGAGAGATGCATTTATAGTGATGTCGTTGCATTTATCAATGATGACCAACACCATGTCATTACATTTTTTAGTACAATTTGCATTTACTCTTTTCAGTGAGTATTTTCAGTTATCTTTATAATGGCGTTTATTGTGTATAGTGCATTTGAAATGATCAGTGCATTTAGTGCATCTATTAGTATGGTATATGAGATTTCGTTCATAGCTTTTATATGTTTCAATTCAAGACATTTAGAGTTTCATTGAATATTTTTAGGTACAGGTGATAGTGGACAGTTCTAGGTTGCTTTGACAGAGAAAATACATGTTTATTTTGTAGATTGTAGTGCATATTTGTTAGTGGCTACAATTTTCTCCATGACATGTGATTTTTAAGTGCATTTCTAGGTTTATCTTCATAGGGGGAGCATTTAGTTTGAGTGCAAAGTATTGTGATAGTAAGTGGTTCCTTAGTTTCTTGAACACGTGTTAGTGTGGGAGATTCCATTCGATGACAATGTTGATGATAGTGATTAATGATTTGTTACGATGGAAATACTTTGTGTGGTCTAGTGGAACTTTGATTTTTTGTTTTGATGATTTTTACAATGAAAGTCTAGTTTCTTGGATAGTTGGTTGTTGCTTTGAGGATTTGTTGTCTCCTTTATGAGTCGTGCTAGTGTAGTTAGATTTTTTGTTCTTACTTGGTGGTGATATTGTTTCTACTATGTTATGGTTCTTGGTTAATATTCTACCTAGTAGGATAGTGTATTTTACATTACTAATATTGGTGGGAGTGATTTCAAAGTCAAATATAGATTTTCCTAAACATAAAGACAATAATTAGTTTCTTCCCACCTCTTGCTTCATGCATAGTGATAATTGGTGCTTAGATTCAATTACTCAAAGAGAAGTGGCAGTGTTGTTGGCACACTGTCATAACCCTATCCATGATACCAGTATTGATATGCATTTTTATGGAGCCTCTTTGTAGGGGAGTTTTTCAGCTAATTATTCTATCTTGGTATCCATCATGACATTCAAATTCAGAGAGTGTGCTCCTTTGTCATTTGATGTCAAAGGAGGAGAGATTTGAAGGAGAAGGAGAAAAGTTTTTATTGGAGAAATTTTTTGACATCAATTCCAAAGGGGGAGTTTGTTGGGCATTGTTTGTCACTGATGTCAAAGAGACTATCTTGGTGCTTTGTTCATATAGGTTGAGTGAGTTGATTCAAGGTATGAAAAGTTGCTTATCATGATGCTTCATGACAAGTTTCCTATCAAGTTGTCCAAGATATAAATATTTTCACTTGGTGTTTTGGTTGTGTGAGTTTGTCTTCATGTTTCAAGACTGTCTTTATCATGCTTTCCTTCATGCTTGTATTGCATATGTTATCAAGCAAAGGGTTTGATGAAAAATAATATTACATAGCATCATCCTAGCAGTGGCCATTTAATGGTTTGACTCATTGACATGTGATGAAAATTAGAGGCTATGATAGAAACACTTGGATGCTTGATTCTTGAGGTTTTATGTTACTTAAGGTTTCTTGCTTTGGAGCTTACTCTAAATATCTACATAGGGTTTCTAATGGAAAGTGTTTTTTCATTCTTTTAAAATATTAGTGACTTGTTATAGTAGGTATAGGGTCACTTAAGTAACCACTCGAGGGAATTAGTTATATTAAGATACTAGCCAATTATTCTTGACTTCATCGACCTAGTAGGTAGAAAACATTCACTTTGGATATCAACAAATATTGTTAAAATGATAAACTTGGAAAGAGAGATTAATCTAAGGATAATATTTAAAGGTTCCTAATAGCTATTCTCTGAGGTATAGAGTTTGATAGGTAAGTGAAGGTCGGCGTTCTATAGTTCAGTTACATGATATGTAACTATTTTTTGAGACAACAATGGAAAAGGAATTTAGTAGTGACATTTTTTTTTGTTCTTCGAATTGCAGAGGGTATTGAATATAAAGGGAAAAAGAAAATAGTGATGTTATTCTTAGAAAAAAACATATATGAATATTTGAGTGAGACAAATGTGTATAAAGGTGCAATAGTTGTTGATCATTAAGTCTATTCCTTCTGTGGTGGAATATAATTCAAAGAGAAAGGTTTGCAAAAGTTTTCATGTGTGTCAAAGGTATAAAGGAAGCGTATTTTTTCAAAAAAGAAGAAGATGAAGTTCATGTTGATTGAGTAATATTTCTATGTTGTTCAAGAGGTATCTCTATGTTGTTTAAAGGTCATCTCTTCTCTGCACAGTCCCATGTGTTTTGAGAATAAGTGAAAATGTTTTTGAATTTAATTCTAGATCATGATGTAAACAAGGTAGTGACTAATATTTTTTTTGGTTGAGTGAAGTTTAGTTTGTCCTTGTAAGAGAATGTCACTACCATTTATTCTCTTTGTCATACTAAGAAATAGTGATTATGTAGTGAAGTATTTTGTAAACCAAGTAGAATAGTATTATGATGGATAAAACATTTTTGTGAGTCAAGGTGTTGAAGTTATATGTTGTTGGTGGGTAATGTAATAGGGTAACTATTGTGTGGTCTCACAACATGCCCCAAGAATAAAAGCTTGGGGACCCAAGAGAAAATTTTTATACAAATCTTATGGTAAAAGCTAGGAAATTGAAAGATCACTAAAAGTGAAAAGCAAAAGAGAAATCTTAATCAAAGAATACTTTGTAAAGAAGGTGTTATGGGTATTGGGTACTAGAAAAATTATAAAAAAGGAAAAAGTTTAATGTGAATTGAATGGAAGGCCTTGGTCTAATGTTGGAGTTCTGGTAAAATGGAGGTCCAGTAAGACTGAGTCTGGCAAAATGGAGGTTTGGGAAAGTTCATGGGTAAAGCTGAATACCAGGTACTCGGTACCAGGTTGCAAAGTAAAGTAAAAGCTAAAAGAAATATTTTTGAATTATCTAATTATTCCAACATTCCAATAGTCTAGTATATATATGAGGATTTATAATACGCTAGAAAGCTTGCTAATTACATGATATTTTTGCATTAATATTTGAATATTGATTTTATTTACATGAGATGTTATAAATGTTTCTTTCTTTAAAAGGGATTTAATATGTGAAATTTGTGATTGTAAGAGATATGGATTGTGATGCAAAGTTCAGGTATGGATGGTTAGGAAAATTTGAATCGAGGATAGAATTACATTCAAAGTGGTTTGCTTATCCTAGGAGGTTATAATGCAGAAGGCTTTGAGTCCACCGAAACATTAAGGATCTTACTATTTCACATATAGTGGAAACAAATTCCAATATTTGGGAGAGCCCATTCCCAAGAGAACTAGAACTAGAGCCTAGTGATGTGTAGGGGGTGAAAATTTCACCCAATCATTCTGAATGTATGGGAGGCTCCTACACACTATCTTGATTCAAGTTATTTTCCTAGAAAAACTAAAAGAGTAGAACCCAAAGAGCTTCAATGCACAATTAGAGTTGACTTCATTGACTTCAATTGCAATTCTCCTATTGGTCACAATATTCCACGTGCCTTGATGTAATTGGTCACGTGGATTTCCTCTCATGTATTTGTCTTATCCTATGTAAGCCTCGTGTTCTATAAAAGGCTAGAGGATACCTTTCTTTCATTTTATGTTTAGAATTTGTGGATTCTGGAAGAGCATAAACTTTTCTCAATTTTGTTCTTTTTTCCTATTTTTTGGATAATTTTGGTGTAAAAATTTGTAAGCACATAGACATTGATTAATTTTAGAGCTTACTAGATAGCTATCTATCTAAGTATCGTTTGTAGCTAGTTTTACTCATTCAACCAAACAAGACTGTATGCTATGCCATTTAAGGGTGCATACAAAAACTATTTGGTGTCCAAACAATTCAAACCTCTTCAAAAGCTCATACCATTTTATATGTAGCTGTGAATAATTCTAGTGAAGTATAAAGTGGTTTGCTCCATTTTAATTGATTCTTTGGGGTATGCATGGAGAATAACTGGGAGCACCTTTTTTTTATTTTTTTTAGTACTTTTATGCTTTATTTTAAAGTAGATGCTTAAATTTCTAAAAATGTTCCAAAAAATAGATGAAGGAATGGAATTTTATTGAAAATATTTAAAGTTTTTGATGAAATTGTTGAATGCTTAATGTTGAATCTACTTAAGTGATAGCAAAGGATTATGCTAATGTCATGGAATTTTATTTCAAATCATTTGATTTTCATTATATTTGTCTTTATGAATTACTTTGAAAACTCAATATCTAATATAATTCAATACTATAGAAGTCCCTTTTACATTAACAACATCATCACATCAAACCTAAGAGTGACCCTATTGCAACCATGACTTGGTTATCGAAGACTTGGGATGAAATTGAAGCCAATCTTTCTCTATAAAAAGTAGAATTCATGTTAGGTTGTCTTGTTTCATATCTTTCAAGAAGAATAGTCCTCTTCGCGGTCTTTTCTATGAAGGTATTATTTTCCCTATTCGCCTGTGAGTGAAACCACTGTCAACAAGAGCTTGGCGCTAGAAGGAGGGCCACCATAGTTACTGTCATATGTTGAATTATTATTTTTGAGTTTTTTTCAACAAGAGGTTTGCAAAGTGGAAGAGATTATAAACTAGCTTTACAAAATGGAAGTTGAAAAACTTGGGAAAATTTTTAACCAAAGATTATGTCCTTTGAGTTTATTCACCTTTGGTAAAGTCATCAAGTGTAGAATTCATGATACAACTGATCATGGTGAAATCAATTGTGAATTTTTTTAACTAGGGTAAGTTTAGCCATAAGTAAAGTGATTTTGTTAACATAAGGAGTTTTAAATGCTAGAAGAAGAGGAACATTAGCAAGAAAAATGTTCAACCCTAGTGAAAGTGGAAATATTAAAAATTAACTAACACATCAAAATAGTTGGAAAACCATGAATATTATAAATAAAATCCTAACATTTTGCAGGAAGGAAGGTGAGCATGCCAATATGTAGAGATATTGCATCAAAAAGGAGGAAATGACATGGATGAATCATCATTCTCTCTATACGTGGAAAACATAGATAATGAGGAGGAGTGGGAAAATTGAGCAAGAAAAGCGTGCTTTGTGCTCCAAGTAGAAAATTCACAAGTTATAAAAGGAAATTTTCTTGATTTCATACAAGATACATAATATCAAGCTTTTACTTTTTCTTTCTCTAATAACAATATAAATAGTGATATATTTTGGTCTAACAAAATGCGAAGTGAAGATAGGGCCAAAGACATGAATATTTTCAGAGGAGGAGGAATAAAAGAAATGGATACAACCATTCATGAAGATCGACTAAGGCTAGAGGAAGGTAGAGTATTGCTGCATCAAGTGAAATGTGTGCAATCAATCTTTAATGAGATCGTTTTCATACATATGAGCCAAGTTATTGGTAAGTACACTTTTGAATTTATGATAATCAAACATAAAAAAATTAAAATAATTCATTGTTGTAGTACGATAGTAGAAATTTTGTTGAAAGAATTTAAAGACAAGCCTATTGTGATTTGTACCAAAGTTGTAAAAGAAATAGTCATAGAAATTGAGAAAGATTGTTTTATTAGGATTAATCTTTTGTTATGGTAAAATTAGGGTAGTTAGGGTTTAATTTTCTTTTTGTGGGGTTTTTTTTGTTTCTTTTTCTTTGTTTTGGCTTTTTATCTTTCTTTTCTTTTTGTTGTTTGGCCTAGAATTAGCAAATTCTGCTTAAGATTTATCTTACACATGAGTTAATCTAAACATTTATATAATTGAACTATGAAATGTAAAATTATAAAACCATACATTATAACACACACTTTAAGGAAACCAAAAGATATATATGTGTGTGTGTGTCTCGTATATACATGAGGTACATTGAAACTCCTCTATTCAAAAGATCAAAAAGTTAAAAAAGAGTACACAAAGTTGTAGAAGATAGTAGCCATTCCATCGACATGGGATGCCTCATCTATTAGGGCTAAATACCCTATGTAGGAAAGCTCTTGGTGAACTTCAAAGTCTCAAATATGGAGGTTAGTAAGGAAAGGCTGAAATGGAACCACCTCCCCGTGTTCTAGGAACTGAGGAATATCATCCATGGAGGGAACCCCTATGGTCGAATGTGCAACAAATAAAATCAAATCCACATTCTCTAAATATTTAGGCCTCACTATCAAATTAGCAGCTGAGTGAACATCTTCTATAGATAGCCCAATATCTAGAAGAAATGTTACAAAATGAGAAGCTATATCAGAATAAAAATAGAAGTAGTGGTTGGATTCAACATACTTTTCCCCAATGACCATGCACAAGTTCAATATAGTGAAATTGGAAGTCCTAATGAAGAAGACCTTTTCAAGCCTTTGTGGTGCAATACTCCCTAAGAATACATTCTGGTAGTGAGAGCAACCTAAGAAAATTCGAGTATCCATGGCTAAGAAGCAAGAAAAGGAATGCACAGAGAAAATTATAGAAATTAAACAAGAAAGTTAAAGAGAAAGTGTGAAGAATTTGGGAAGGAACGTAAAATTTATAGAAATTTGTGAAAACTACGATACATAGTTTCCTCAAGTAAAGTCTTGGAAATCGTAAGCAAGGTGGCAATTGGATAATTTTTCTCATAGTTAAAGGTTAAATAAAATTAGTTCTTTGAACATAGTTGGAAATAAATTTCTTCAAATTGTTTAGTATGAAGATTGTGAATCAAACAAGTTAAATATTTCAAAATTAATAGTGGGCATTGCACATATTTTTAAGAGTTGTATTAATTATGGAGGTGCTTATGTGTGCAGAATGTAAAGGAAAATGAAGCTGGCAAGGCAGTACACATCATCACCTAAATAAGTTGAGAAGATCATACATGCGAATTTAGGTGTGTGAATTTAATGCAGAATAATGTGATCATGTTTCAAGGTAATCATGACATTCTTGATCCATTAATGAAGAGTAGCACCGCCAAATCAAAATTGGAAGTAGAAATTTTAGTAGTCGCCATAAAGTTCGATCGGAAGGGTGGTAACTAATTTTTCTAAATTTAGATTTAAATTTGGTGATTAAGTTGTTTGTTGCTAAATTTTAAGTTATACATTTTTTTTTAACAGTAGCAAGCTATAGTTAGGTAGGATTTGGAAAAAATTAGTGAAATTTACATGGAAATACTCACCTATAGGGAATTATTCAATGAGTTTTGGAAGTAGTGAATCGATGAAGGGAATTGCATTGAATGAATTTAATCAAAAAGTAACCTTCTCTACCATTGTAATTTCCAACCCAATAGCGGAGCTTCATTTCCTACAAGTTGATAAAAGAGCTATTATTGAAATATCAAAAGAGAAAAATGAGCTATCATTGCTATATCTATAAAAAGAGAGAGAGAGAGAGAGAGAGAGAGAGAGAGAGAGAGAGAGAGAGAGAGATATATATGAAAATCAACTCTTTAGGCTATCCAAATAACTCTACCAAGGCTATGGAAACTTGACCGATAGAAGAGCTATTCTTGGGGGAATTACAAAGATAACCTTGTCAGAGCTATGGACACTTGACTAGTAGCAAGGCTCTATCCCTGGTTGGATTTGGAGGATTACTATATTACATAGTTTAATGTTTATGAACTGATTCTTTTCACTAAGTTCCAAAAATGGAATTAATTAGAGCACACACAGATATTTCTCGTGGACTTTTAAATTTTTATGCCTAAATCTAAGTAATGGTAGACTTTATTATTTTTAAAATATGTATAAGTTTTAATTTACAATTGGTGATTTAATTTGAAGTTTAATTTTAAATTTGGTTTTATTGGTTGCAAGTTGTTGTGTGCTCTCACAACATGCCCCAACACTAAAAGCTTGGGGACCCAAGAGAAATTTTTTACACAAATCTTATGGTAAAAGCTAGCAAATTGAAAGATCATTGAAAGTGAAAAGAAAAAGAGAAATCTTGATCAAAGAGTACTTTGTAAAGAAGGTGTTATGTGTATCGGGTACTGGAAACATTATAATAAAGGAAAAAGTGTAATGTGCATTGAATGGAAGGCTGTGGTTCGATATTGAAGTTCCAGTAAAATGGAGGTCTAGTAAGACTAAGTTCGGTAAAATGGAGGTTTGGTAAGAAACTGAGGTTCGAGAAAGTTCATCAATAAAGCTAAATACCAAGTACCAGGTATCAGATTGCAAAGTAAGGTAAAATCTAAAAGAAAGATATTTTAATTTTCTAATGATTCTGACATTCTGATAGTCTGGTATATATATGAGGATTTATAAAATGGTAGAAAGTGTGTTATTTACATGACTTTTTTGCATTAATATTTGAATATTGGTTTTATTTACATGGCATTTAATAGATTTTTCTTTCTTTAAGAGGGATTTAATATGTGGAATTTGTGATTCCAAGAGATATGGATTGTGATGCAATGTTCAGGTATGGATGGTTAGGAAAATTTGAATCAAGGATAGAATTACATTTGAACTAATTTTACTATCTTGGGAGGTTATAATGGAGATGACTTTGAGTCCATTGGAACATTAAGGATCTCAGTATTTCACATACGGTGGAAAAAAATGCCAATCTTTGGGAGATCCCATTCTCGAGAGAGCCAGAACTAGTGCCTAGTGATGTGTAGGGGGAAAAAGTTGCTCCCCATCATTCTGAATGTATGGGAGGCTCCTACACACTATCATAATTCAAGTTTATTTTCTAGCGAAATTAATAGAGTAGAACCTGAAGAGCTTCAATATGCAATTGGAGTTGACTTTGTTGAATTTAATTGCAATTCTCCTATTGGTCACAATATTCCATGTGCCTTGATGTAATTGGTCCCTTGATTTCCTCTCATGTATTTTTCTTATCCTATCTGAGCCTTATGTTCTATAAAAGGCTAGAGGATACCTTTTTTTATTTTGAAGTTCAAAATTTGTGGATTCTAGAAGAGCATAAACTTTTCTTAGTTTTGTTCTTTTTTCCTTTTTTCTAGATCATTCTGGCATAAAAGTTTGTATGCATGTAGACATTGATTAACTTTAGAGCTTATTAGATAGCTACGCATCTTAGTATCTTTTGTAGTTGGTTTTGTTCATTTAGCTAAACAAGACTATATGTTGCACCGTTTAAGGGTGCATACATAAACTACTTGGTGTCCAAACAATTCCCCCCTCTTCAAAAGCTCACACCATTTTATTTGTAGCTATGAATAATTCTGGTGAAGTATAAAGTGGTTTGCTCTGTTTTAAATGATTCTTTGGGGTATGCATGGAGAATAACCAGGAGCACCTTTTTTTAATTTTTTTAGTATATTCATGCTTTATTTTAAAGTAGATGTTTAAATATCTAAAAATCTTCCAAAAAATAGATGAAGGAATGGAATTTTATTAAAAATATTTTAAGATTTCTATGAAATTGTTGAATGCTTAATGCTAAATCTAGTTAAGTGATAGTAAAGGATTATGCTAATGTCATGGAATTTTATTTCAAATAATTTGATTTTCATGATAATTGTCTTTATGAATTACTTTAAAAACTCAATATGTAATATAATTCAACACTACAAAAGTCGCTTTGAGATTAACAACACCATCACATCAAACCTGAGAGTGACCCTAGTGCAACCTTGACCTAGTTATCAAAGAATTGGGATTAAATTGAAGCCAATATTTCTCTATCAAAAGAAGAATTAACATTATGTTTTCTTGTTTCATATCTTTCAAGAAGAACAGTCCTCTGCGTGGTCTTTTCTGTGAAGGTATTATTCACCCTATTCACTTGTGAGTGAAACTGTTGTCAATAGTAACCCCCTAAAGTTATATCTCTTATTTCATTGGAGATTGTTCATTAAGACCATGGAGGTTTTTTCCGATGAGTCTATAGCAAAATTAAATTTCAATGAGGCTATAACCAATGAGGTTTCTTATTTTTTTCTAGTGAGGCTATAACCAATGAGGTTTTTTTTCTTTTCTAGTGAGGTTGTAACCAATGTGGTTTCTTGTTTAAGCCATTAAGGCTATAACTAGTGAGGTTTCTTGGTTAGCTAGTGAGCCTCTGTAATCATTGAGATTTTACTAAGCCAATGAGTCAATCTTTTTTGAGTGGTTTTTCTCCCTATAAAGGGTTTTCCACTCATAAGCATTGTGTTATGGTGTCTTCAACTTTTGTTATCTTTTTATGTTATTTATGTTCATTCAAGTTAGATAGCTTTGTATGCATAATGCTACAATTGATAATTGAACAAATCTAAAACTTGCATTCTACATGTTCAAAGTTGTGAAAGATTAATTTAAGTTCATTTTAATCTATCATACCATTGATTCAAACCCCCCCTCTTAGTGGTTACTCCAATAGGATTCTTGTATGGATAATAGTTGAGTGCGAGTACAATATTGGATATGATTATGGTGTCATAGATATGTAGGTACATTTGATCATTTGTACAACATGATCATGTATGTGGTTGTTTGGTTGTGATTTTTTTGTGTTAGGAGGTTGTTCTTATCTCCTTGATGCTTGATTATTTCCTTGACTATGGTTACTCATTTGTGGACATGTTTTGAAAATTAGATCTATGGTTGATTTGGTGTTTTTATTTTGATGTTCACATGATTATCTTCTTTGATATATTTCTTTGTAGGTTATGAATGTGATGATGAGTTTGCATGCTTCATTTTTGGTATCTATGAGTTTTGTAGGTTATGGATTAGCTACACATTTTCTTACAATGGGATGACTCAAAGTGGACTATCTATATCCATGAGATTATTTTAGTGTTGATGTATAATTTATTAGTTGTCCTTGTCTATGGTCATTTGTGCATTGATATGTTGATTTAAGATGAGAGGATGGATGGTTAGAGTACCTAATAAGTCAATTGAGTGGACTTGTAGCATGTTTCTTTATCATGACATCATGATATCTTGTTACTTCATTGGTTACACATTTTAGTGGGATATTTTGATAGTGATGACTTGGAAGTGTAAGAAATTGGTTCCTAATTGTTTAATGGTAGTTGTATGGATATTCTTAGCTTAGATATATTTGTTGTACTTGATATTGATTAAAATTTTAGTCATGTGTGTGGAACTGGATGATCTTCATGGAGGAGATGGTTTTTAGGATACCATGTATAGGTCAATATCATGATTTAGTATGAGTTGTTGGTAGAGCTGTGAAGAAAAAAAAGAGATGGGTAGAAACAAAGTGCACCTAAAAAAAACTATGATGAATTTGAAATGTCTAGAATGATGATTGGCGATGTCACTTAAGCCAAATAGGACTTATTTTCCACCTATGGTAAATTAGTCCTTATTCTGATGAAAATCTTTGAGAATAGGTTTTTGAGTGTAGAGAGCTAAATTCTAAGAAAATCATGTTTTAGGCCCATAGATATGACTCATTTTCCATCCATTGAAAATCGGTCCTCCTTTAGGGATCTAAAAAGTCAGAGGTAGAATCTGTATATTCAAATCTACAATTCCACCCTCTACAGGTGTCTGCTTCAGAAAATGTCAGGTTTGGGTTTGAAAGTGACATTTTCTTGATAATTTGACTTGAATGAAGAGGAGAAGACTTTAAAAACTTAGAAATGAAATAATCAATGATTCTCAAACTTCAAATAATCCTAAATCTGCATACAAACAAGACAAGAAGAGAAAATATTGATTGTTAAGGTATGGGGGTTTGCCTTGGTCAAAACCCTTTTAGGTAATTAAACCAAAATGATGAAATAAATGAATAAAGCATGCAAAAATGGAGTAATCTACGTTACAATGATGATTGATCTTGGATTTCTATAGAAATACATGTATAATCAACCATTAAATGCTTTAGAATGCTAGCTTGAAGACTTCTAATGAAGAAACCCTAAGTTGCTTGACAAAATGGATGATGAATGGATAAAAGATGTAATAATGAATGGATGAGATGTGTAATTGTTGTAAAATGATGGTAAAATTATTTATTTATACAAATATTTTGCCTTAGTAACCTTTCATACATCATCATAGACCAACTTGAAGCATAATTTTGAATAAATCTTGAAAGAAATTTGAAATATTTTGAATTTTGGAGCCAAGTTGGACTCATTTTCCACCAATGGAAAATGGGTCCTGGACCTAGGACATCAACTTAGGTATTGATAATTAAATATTATTTAATGTTATGTGTTGGGAGTATATAAAAAAATACTCTTAAATAAAGCTTATGAGTATATAAAAAGGTCAAATAAGACATGAGAAAGATGTAAATAAGGAGAAAATGCCTAGAAAAGTGTGAATCTTGATTAAAAGACTTAACAACACTTGAAAATAGGACTAGTTGATGTGTAAAAAGATGATTTTTAAGTGAATTATATTAAATAGAGTCTAGAATAATGTAGAAATGTTTTACAATACTTCATAACACATTCACAAGACTTCAATATTTACATTTTATTTAATTTATAAAGGTCTAAAACTTAGTGTGGGTGCATAAAATGCCTCACAACACCTAAATAGGTATGTGCAGGATCATGATGGGCCAAAAAGTGGCAATATGATGGGTATGTGGCTGAAAACTATTTTTTTAGCCAAAATTGATGAAACAAAAAGGGTTTTTAAAAGAGATTCTCAGCTTTCCAACAATATAAATTATGCTTTACTTTGAATTTAATAAGTAATTATTATTCATTTTCTATTCAAATTATGACTAAAGTCCTGATTGATAGGATGATTGAAAACATCTATAGCTTTCAAATAATATCACATTTTTTGAATCCAAGACATGAGTCACATTCTATGCTTCACATACTATAGGATTAAACAAAGAAAAAAATAATTTCATGAAGTTTTGACCAAGTTAAGGTTGTCAGACATATGAGTTTTTATATTTTTAAAAAAGTTATAATAAAAAATTCATAATTAATTATTTACTTGGAAAATAATTACAAAAAAATATGCATCACATTGGGGCATGAGTCCTCTACCTATATATAAAATATTATAACAAAATATTATCATTTTATTGTGGTTAGGGTGGTCAGACAAACACATACTTATTTTTTCCCTAAAATTTAAGTACCACTACATTGAAATTTCAAATTTTCACCAAATAGATTTTTCTTTTTTTAAACATACCTAGTAGTTTAGAAACTACATTCAATTTGCTACAGATTCTATTTTTACACATTTTTCAAATAATATAGATAACTTATTCAAATTTTTACATCAAGTTGCCTAACTCTGATTATTTTGAAATTTTTGCCACTTAAGGGCCTTTTTTTTCCATGATGATCCTGCACATACCCAAATTAAGGCCTTATTAAGTCCATTTATCATGAATTATCTCATGTCAAGCAAAGGGTCCTTTTTTATATGGCACATTAAGCCCCCACTTTAGTGAGAGGATGAATCTACTTCAAATTCACACTAAAGCAAACATTCAAGAGAAATCCACATGCATGACAAGCCCCTAGGATACAAAATCATGCAAAGGAAAGGAAACAATAAAGATAAGATGGAAAATATGTACTCACTCTAGGCCTACAAACTTTTACGTCATACATAGGGTGAGAAGGGCCAAAAACATAAAGAAAAGGAAAAGAGTAACATATGCTAGTTGGCATGCACTCACAAACACAAAAGGTGGCTATAGGGAAAGTCATGCCGCTAGTTGGGCTTCCCACCTTGCCAAAGTTATACCTCCTGGAAAATTTAACAAGTAACCACAAAAAAAAGGAAATGTAAATGCTAAACTTTAAACAATATGGCACTATAGGAATGCAAGTTGTGTTATGCAAGGTGGCCAAGAAATACAACAAAAAAATGCAAAAATGTAATAGAAAATTTACTCAGAGGCATTTAGCTTAATTCAAGCAATGTGTCACCTCAAGGAACATCATTCCCAATGCATCCAAGAGAGGGAATTTCAAATGATCTCATCTTGTTTATAATAGAGGAAAAATGCAAGGTCTCATGTTGAACATCATTGTACCTAATGCTTCCAAGAAATGAAATCACAAGAAAAGAAAATCACATAATGAACATGCAAGTGTTGATGTATTCCCCCACTTTAAAGTAGTTGTGAGCACCATTACTAAGAGCAATTTCTTTAAAGTAGAAGAGAAAGAAGAAGACATGCGAGCTAACTCAAAAATCCCTATCCCAAGTCATATGTTTCCAATAAGCTATGTCATGAAGAGAGAATAATATGTCAAATGCAAAACAACCTAAGACATGTCATCCACATCTTCAAGATCTTGCTCTTATGTATTCATGGAAAGTTAATGACAAGTGACATACGAGGATAAGGCTACATAACCCTTTTCCCCCACTTAGTGCGGGACAAAAGTGAGCTGAAAGGATTAATGAAATACATGTGAGAGTTAAGATCAAGAGGAAATAGATGCCCCCATGTAGGGAAGCATACCAAAGTACTAAAAATATTCTAGTTTTCATCTCAGAGCATGACATTCACCAGTGGAGTGACTGTGAACTCTATGATATGCATAGTATGAATTCATGGAATAACATTTCTATTGAGTTCTTAGAGGGAGAGTGATTAAGTTATAATGTAGAAGACTTGACAAGATACTTTCTTGATCGATAGGAAAAGAAAGTTCTTGCATAGAAGAAGATGTCATACTTACACAAGACTCAAGAGATTGTGAGATGTTGTCTTCCTCATGAGAGTAGGTGAAATCTAACAAAGGAAAATTAGGAGTGCTTTGTGAGATGACAGTGTGAGTGTTTTGAAATGGAGTACATAACTCCACTAGAGGACACTCTAGAACCACTTGGTTGCCACAATCTAGGGCCATGTTATTCTCCCTAGGAAAAGTTTTTGTATGGGAACAACAAGCCACATCCTTATGACAAAGACGACATTTTTCTTGCATAATAACCTCATTACCAATAGGGGAATGATTAGTAAAAGAATAATGAGGAGAGAAAAAAAAATAATTTAGGGGAATATATATTGTCATTAAAACATTATTATCTTGTTCCATATTATCTACCCTACAAGGAGAGCTTGTAATATGCTCATCTAAGTTTGAGGTAGGTTCATCACAAGTCGAGGAGGAATCAAGAGAAATATCAATATGATTTTTAAATAGATCTTCCCAAGGGATAGGGACATTAGGGAAGGGAGTATCTAATGTGTCATCATTTTTAATATGGATATCTTATAATATGAAAATGAATCATAGATTTTTAGACCCAATAGACTCTCTAACTCATAAGGTTTTTCACCTAAGAGGATAGAGATAAGATCCAAAAATGCTAGTGGGTTCATTCAAATTAACATGGAAGGGATGTGTATGATGGAAGTAGAGATAGATGGAATGAAGTAAATACAACTAAGCTAAACAATTTAATGATTAAACATGCAAAACTAATGAAACATTACTTGTTTGAAAACACATAATGATATGCAAAAACAAACTAAATGAATGAAATGTCCAGAACAGAAAGAGATGGGTAGAAATAGAGTGCATTTGGACAAATTGTGATGAATATAAAATGTCTAGAATGTTGATTGGTGATGTAATTTAAGCTATATAGGACTCATTCGCCATTTGTGGTGAATCAGTCCCTGCTTTGATGAAAATTTTTGAGAACAGGTTTTTGAGTGCAGAGAGCTAAATTCTAACAAAACCTTATTTCAAGGCCACAAATGTGACTCATTTCCCATGCATGGTGAATCAGTTCTCCTTCAAGGATCTGCAAAGTCAAAGGTAGAATTTTTAGCTTTAAATTTGCAATTCCACATTCTATAGGTGTCTGCTTTAGGAAATGTCGGGATCGGGTCTGAAAGTAACTTTTTCTTGATGATTTGACATGAATGTAGTGGATAAGACTTGAAAAAATTATAAATGAAATCTTCAATGATTCTCAAGCTTCCAATAATCCTAAATTTTCATACAAACAACACAAGAAGAGAAAATATTGATTGTTAAGGCAAGGGGGTTTTCCTTGGCCAAACCCCTTTTAGGTAATTAAACCAAAATGATTAAATAAATGAATAAAGCATGCAAAAATGGAATAATCTACCTTAAAATGATGATTGATCTTGGATGTCTATAGCAATACATGTCGAATCAGCCCTTAAATGCTTTAGAATGATAGCTTGAATACTTCTAATGAAGAAACCCTAAGTTGCTTGAGAGAATGGATGATGAATGGATAAAAGATGTAATAATGAATGGATGAGATGTGTAATTATTGTAAAATGAGGAAAAAATTACTTAGTTATACAAATATTGTGCCTTAGTAACCTTTCATACATCATCACAAGTTGACATCAAGCATAATTTTGAATAAATCCCGAAAGAAATTTGATATATTTTGAATTTTGGAGCCAAGGTGGACTCATTCACCAGCCATGGAAAATGGGTCCCACCATGGACATAAAATTAGGTGTCAAGAATTAAATGTTATTTAATGTTATGTGTCAGGAGTATATTAAAAAATACACTTAAATAAAGCTTATGGGTATATAAAAAGATCAAGTAAGACATGACAAGGATGTAAATAAGAGCAAAATGCCTAGAAAAGTGTGAAACTTGATTACAAGAGTTAACAAAACTTGAAAATAGGACATGTTGATGTGTAAAAGATGATTTTTAGGTGAATTATATTAAATAGAGTTGAGAATAATGTAGAAATGTTTTAGAACACTTGACAAAAAATTCACAAGACTTCAATATTTAAATTTTATATAATTTATAAGGGTAATAAACTTAGTGTGGATGCATAAAACCCCTCACAACACCTAAATTAAGGTCTTATTAAGTCCATTTATCATGAATTATCTCATGTCAAGCAAAGGGTACTTTTTTATATGACACACTCTTGATACTAGTTTACATTTTTTGCATGATATGGGTTCTCTTGAGACAAGGATGTATGCATTGTTGCATGTTATCTCCTAGGAGGAGATGCTTAGATCATGATGTCATGATAGGTTCTTGATTTTGCAGTTGGATCTTTGACATTGATCTTGTTGGTTCTCTTGGTATTGAGTAGGTGATGATTTTCTTGAATACTTCATGATGGTTCTATGTTACATTGGATTTTTGAATGTATTGATTAGTTATAGGTTCTTATGGATACTTGGAGATGTGGGTCAGGTTGGAGTTCTCTTGTGATTACAAATATTTTCTTTAGATAGTTACTCTTTGGAGGTTTTAGCATGGAGATCAAGGAGATTTCACCTAGATATCATGGACCTGAGGTCATGATGGACCGATAGAGGAGATTTTTCTTGGAGTGAGTCATGATGACTTGGTTATCTTGAAGGAGCATTCTCATTCCCCGCTCTTGGTCTACTCAGTGGTTTATCATCTAATAGGTATTGCCCCCCCCATTTAATGTGTTTATGTTTCATGCTTTGATTTCTCATGGGAATGACTTGAGTCATGGTGATTGATTTTAAGACTCATTTGAGGATTGTTTAGAACGAGTTTATGCTGCTTGATCTTTCATAGATGTGAATCTTGAGCTATGGATAATTAGTTCTCAAGGATTCATTTGAGAGATTCTTGGCATGGTTATCTCCTTGTGTATTTTATTTTATGTTATCATTCATTGATGAGGAGTTTAGGAGGTTTTTTATGGGTTGGTTTCTTGAATTGGGAATGGATACTTTGAGTTTGATCTTCTTTGGTAGAGAGGCTTACGTCCATGATGGAATTATACATGATTCATATGCTATATTTATTCTAAGAGATTGAACGTTGTTTTCAGTGTTGTTGAGGCTTTTCATTTGGATTTGTTAGAAGATCACACTTTAAGGTGTTGGCAGAAGAACATGTTATGGTTTACAATTTTTTTGTCTTTATTCTATGGTTCCTTCTTGGAGGTTCACTTTCACATGATTTGAGAGGATGGTGGAAAAATGTTATGGGAGAGTATATAGTTGTTTGTGTTGCATGTGTAGATCATCGTTATTGTTCTTGGTACTTCATTGTTGATTATTTATCACACCTTGATATTGTGTCAAATAATTGGTAGAATTGATATGCTTTGACACTACATGCAGTGGGAGTTTTTGGATATGTATGTTCATAATTAATAGGTTTGATACAAGGAAATTGTGATTGTGATTAATTAGTTACATTTTTTTTGGCATGAGTTTATTGACACTATTGATACCTAAGAGGTATGGATGGTTGGATGTATTAGAATGTTTTTTGGATGCTATTTTCAATCATTTGGGTTTTCATCTGTGACAACAACTTGTTTGGATCCTTTGTTAACACCTATATTTGATACTTGTGTGCTTAGATTGGTGCATCTTCACCTTGTCATATTCCTTTTCTTCCATAGGTGGTATGTTTGAGAATGAGAGTAGTTCCAAATTGAGATGGTCATCACTTTGGTCTTATTCTATTGGCCCAAAGTTATCGTTGCACAAAAATATTGACCTGTTAATGCCTAATACAACTGCCAGAGTTAATGGATCAATGGGAGGTGGTTAGTCCATGTCATGAATCCTGAGGAGAGTGTTGACCATATGCCAACAGACCCCCCCTCAGTGTTACCCGAGGGGATTCATGTTAGGAATCGCATGGAGAAAATATCAATTAAATGTGAATAAAGATTAAATATAGGAATGAAAAACATAGAAATAATAATAGTAAGAGATAATTTTTAATAACGTGGTTCACCCAAACTCAGGCTACATCCACCAACAAAGAGTCCAATATTATTATCCATCAAATTAAACTGATTACAACTAGTAATCCTTGCAACTCAATACTACTACAAATGCTGCAATACAATATCAACGGAAGCCCTAAACCTTAGCCTTTTATCAAGACTTATGTCAGTTACAAAAATAGGGTTTTTATGCCAGCCAATAGAAAAATAATGCCTGACACTTGGGTATGTGTGGGATCATGATGGGCCAAAAAGTGGCAATATGATGGGTATGTGGCTGATGACTTTTTTCTTACCCAAAATTGATGAAATGAAATGGGTTTTTAAAGTAGATTCTTATCTTTCCACCAATATAAAGTATGCTTTACTTTAAATTTAATAAGTAATTATTATTCATTTTCTATTGAAATTATGACTAAAGTCCTGATTGATAAACTAACTAAAAAATATCTATAGTTTTTGAATGGTGTCACATTTTTTGAATCCAAAATATGCATCACATTATATTCTTTACATAATATAGGATATAAAAAAAAATCAATTTCATGAAGTTTTGACCAAGTTAAGGTGGTCAGACATACAATTTTTTTATATTTGGGTATGTCCAGGATCATGATGGGCCAAAAAGTGGCAACATGATGGGTATGTGGTTGACGACTATTTTTTTACCCAAAATTGATGAAACGAAAAGGGTTTTTAAAGGAGTTCTCAGATTTCCACCAACATAAATAATACTTTACTTTGAATTTAATAAGTAATTATTATTCAATTTCCATTCAAATTACGACTAAAGTCCTGATTGATAGGCTAATTGAAAAAAATCTATAGCTTTCAAACCATATTTTCAATCCAAAACATGCGTCACATTCTATGCTTCACATACTAAAGGATTAAAAGAAGAAAAATGAATTTCATGAAGTTTTGACCAAGTTAAGGTGGTCATACATACGAGTTTTTATATTTTTTAAAAAGTTGTAATAAAAAATTCATAATTAATTATTTACTTGGAAAAAAAATTACAAAAATATATGCATCACATCAGGGCATGAGTCCTCTACTTATATCTAAAATATTTTTAAAAAGTATTATCATTTTATTGTGGTTAGGGTTGTTAGATAGACACCTACTTCTTATTTTTTCCTTGGAATTTAAGTACCACTGCATTGAAATTTCAAATTTTTACCAAATAGATTTATTTTTTTAAACAAACCTACTAGTTTAGAAACTACATTCAATTTGCTATAGATTCTATTCTTAAACATTTTTAAGATAATATAGACAAATTATTCAAAATTTTATGTCAAATTTCCTAACTCTGATTTTTTCTAAATTTTTTGCCACTTAAGGGCCTATTTTTTCCATGATAATCCTTGACATACCCATTTTTGAAAAGTTGTAATAAAAAATTCATAATTAATTATTTACTTTGAAAAAAATTACAAAAAAATATGGATCACATCGAGACATGAGTCCTCTACTTATATCTAAAATCTTATAAAAAAATATTGTCATTTTATTGTGGTTAGGGTGGTTAGACAAACACCTACTTCTTATTTTTTCCCTGAAATTTAAGTACTATAGCATTGAAATTTCAAATTTTCATCAACTAGATTTTTTTTTTTTTAAACAAACCTAGTAGTTTAGAAACTACATTCACCTTGCTATAGATTCTATTCTTACATATTTTTGAAATAATATAGATAATTGTTTAAATTTTTCTATCAAGTTGCCTAACTCTAATTTTTCTGATTTTTTTCCACTTAAGGGCCTATTTTTTTCATGATGATCCTACACATACCCATCTTTATAAAATAATAAAAAACCCTAGACCCTGTAAGGGGTGTTGGCCCTTGACCCCGTCTTGCGGGCGCTACCCCCAAACCCCCATTAAATAATTTGGGGGGAAATTGCATCAATAAAAGTGGGGAAAATTTAACCTCTAAGTATGATTAGGCTCCACATAACAACAATCTCCCATTTGGAGACTGATCAGACTCCACCCCATATCATCTTCCACTTAGAGACTGATCATAACACCACTGAACTTGTAGCATGCATTAGAAATAAGCACCCTAGACCCTATTCTAATTTTATTGTTTTTAGTCTTGAAGACCAACTAAAGCTGAAGAGGAGCTCAACTTCTCCCTTGGCCTTGCCTTTGTAAACATATTCGCTGGATTGTCATCTGTATGTATCTTTTCCAGCCTTAACTCTCCATCATCCAACACTGACCGAATGAAGTGATACGTCAACTATATGTGTTTGGTATTTGAATGGAAGACAAAAAATTTTGCAAGATGTATGCCACTTTGGCTATTTGTAAACAAATAACTATTGGCCTATCATTTTCCCAATTCTTCCAAAAAATATTTCAGCCATATCATCTTCTTCCTTGCCTCTATTACAACTACATACTCTTCCTCCATGGTGGATAAAGCGACCACCTTTTGCAACTTGGATATCCAACTCACTGCTCTCACACCTAAAGTAAAGACATAACCTATAGTACTCTCCCTAGTATCAATATCCTTTGCCAAATATGAGTTGACATAACCGACTAAATTAGTCTTAGAGCCCGTGAAACATAAATGTTTATTGGATGTACCTCTCAAATAACTGAGAACCCATTTTATTGCATTCCAATGCCCCAATCCAGGATTACTCATATACTTTCTTACAACTCCAATGAAACACCCCTCTATTTTGGATATTGGGATCGGCACTGTTTTCTTGGTAATGTTTGAGTATGCTTATGATGTGATTGTGAACTTAGTGATTGTTTGATCATGAACTATTTGGTGATGTACATGTTATACCATGATGCGACGATTGTGTCTGAACATGCTTTGACTTTGGAACTTGATTACTTGTGATCATGATTGTTAAATGATGTGGAAGCTATATGTTGATGTGATGTTCTTTTATTTTGATGTTATCCTTATGACATGATTTGGAGTAATTTAGAATATATTTGATTTAATGATGTTTTATGCTATTGAGCATATCTCTAATGTTAGATGCATTAGTTAATGACACTGTATTGGTGAAAGGGGCGGATTGTATCACTCGCTTGTGAGTGCCCTACAATTCTGAGATTCCCTCTTCATGGTGTGTTTGATCGTAACATACATATATATTTTGCACGTTCGACATGTTATTTGCTCCAGGTTGGTAGGTACATGACATCAACTCCACTTGGCTTCACAGGTCTGAGCATTTCCATTTACCAACGGTAATTGATTGGGAGATAGTAGCTAGGTTTTCTGAGCCAAGTTGTCACCCTAGTCATAGCGTGTTGTTGGGTTGTTATCGGGGTCAGTGGTTTTAACTTGGTCAATTTCCCCTTGAGTGTTTATTTAATTTCAAGTTTAAAGTTTATTAAATGACTTGCATAGTTTAATTGATGATTAAATGCATTTAGTTGCAATGTTGAAATGTGATTTATTTGATGAAATTAATAAAATTATGATTGGGTTATTGATTGATTTGATTAATTAATAAACTAGATTTAGTTTATTAATTAATTAGATTAATAGTGATATTTTAAATGAAATAGTGATTTTGGCATTATTGTATATCTAAATTCAATTGAAATTGAAAATGGAAGTCATTTTGGATATTTAGGATTTAATTAAAATCTTGTCTAAATAGTTACGATTAAATTAAAATAAATAATTAAATGACAATATGTTTTAATTCCACTTTTGAAAAATATTGTTGAGGAAATCATTTATTGATAATTTGAAATGCCCTTTGTTTTATGAGAAATTTGGAAAATGCCTAAAGTTAAATTAAAAATTTGAATTTGGGTTTTGAATTTAAAATTAGAAATGGGATTTTGAATTAAAAAATTAGAAATTGGATTGTGAATTAAAATTAGAAAAATCCCCATGCTTTTAAATTATATTTTGTGAGTGGGAATTTTAGGGTTTTCTTTGACCAAATTAAGAAAAACCCTATTTTAAAAAGAAAGGGCTCTCATTAATTTTTATGCTTGCAATTTGGGGAAAATTTGGTGGGCTACGGTTTTTGCTTGGAATTTTTGAAGGAGATGGAGGTTTTGTTGGAGCTGGATCTTGAAGAGGATTCGAAAGCTCCATGGAATCTTGAAGCTTTGGAGAAAAATCAGGTTCTTTTCTTCTTGCTTTGTTTATTTATTTTTAAATAGATCAAATCCTCATCTTGCTGTTTGAAAACTTTGTAATATTGTTTGAAATCCAACAAAACCCATCGAAATTAGATTTTAAATTAGCAATAGAAAACTTAGAGGAAAATATTTAATGTATTTGTCTATTTGGGGAAAAACTCAAAAAAAATCTTCCTATTATTGTGCCTTAAATCTTTCTTTTTAGTTTTTCTCTTCAAAAAAATTGCCCAAAGTGGGCTGTGAAATAATATATATGTTTTGCATATAAAATATATGCATCTGAAAATTTTTCCTTTAAAAAAAAAAAATTGTGAGAAATTCTTTCTGGTTTTTACCAGAAGAGGGTTTGATTTTTCATTTTTCATTTTGTTTAAAACAAAATTGTAAAAAAATTTAAAAATTTAAAAATCTTGTGAGGGCTGCCCACAGCCACTGTCCACCGATGGGGGTGTTTGCTGTGCAGCACTCCCCATGGTGGGGAGGGGGCTGCAAGCAGCCACCACAGGGTGCGTCCCTGTTGGGGTTGCATAGCAGCCAAAGGCCAAAGGCCTTTATTGTTTTTAATATAAAATTTATTTTATTAAAGTTTTAGTTTTTATTAAAATTTCATTTTATAATTTATATAATATTTAATATTATGTGCATAATGTTTATTATTATATATTTAATATTTAGTATTATATATTTAATATTAAATATTTAATATTTAATATATAATATTATATGTGTAATACTTAATATATGTATATAATATTTAAATATTTTATTTCATGGGAATTTAAATTTTAATCAAGTGGATTACAATGAAAATATATCGTTAATTAAAACATTTAAATAATGATGTTTAATTATTTTAAATAGGAAATGATTTAACATAATTGTAGTTTTAATATACATGAAATGGGATTGTTGTTTTAAAATATTATTTTAATCCTTACCTTGGATCGAGCAAATGGAATAAAAGTATTAAATTAATTCCTTAAATGGTTCCAAGTGAACATTAGGTAATTTAGTGTTTATTGAAAAAGTTGATTTTATAAGCAAATATCTATACTTAGAAATTTTATTTTCGATTTTCATGAATAATCAGTAAACCTTAGAATATAGAAATAATGTGTTTAGAGGCATATGTTTTAAAGGATGTGAACCTTGAAGTGGTTAGCTCATTGGTATAGAGAAAATGAAATTGAAATACGATCAAACGTTCATTGGTTTTGATAAATTAGTTTAATCTATGTGGAAATAAAGATAATTCATTTTAATTAAATGTTTTATTTATTAAATATTTTGACTATGAACATAATTGATAAACTGAAAGATAATGAATGATTTATTCCAATCAGACGACTTTATTTATCAAAAGCTCAATTTATTTATAATGTAGATTTGAGTATTATGGATAATTGAGACAAATGAAATTAAATAGACAGATTTAAAATATAGGTTATCTCAAGATGATATTGTTACGAAATAGAAGCTAAAGTGGATTTTATATTCAGGTGATTTATTAGAATGTTGAAATTTGATAGTCAAATGATTTATTTTGAAGGGTAGATTTTAAATAATTAAATGCTTTCATTTCAAAGGATGATTTTATTAAGATATGTGATTGAGAAACAAAATATAATTATTGGTTTAAACTCCTTAAGTTGTCAACGTGCTTTGAGTTACTATCAAGCTGTGTGGATAAGGTCAATTATTTACTTAATTCCTTGTGTGACGAAATTAATTGATTTATTATTTAATCTAAATGCTTTGTTAAACGAATGGTTTCATTTATAGTATATGATTGTGATACTAGAGAAATGATTGAATATTTTAGTCGTTCATATTTTAGTCAAATGATTGTATTTATTTGAACGCTTTGATTAGAGAAGTTACTTGTAAATTTTAGAGTAAATGAGTGGGTTGTAAATACTTAAATGTTGGGAAGTGAATTTGATGTATTTGATTGAGTAAATGCAAGATTGGAAACTATGATTGACTGGGTTTAGGAAACCCTAACATTAGATATTGAATTTCCTAGAATGCTTTTATATCATGTTTCTTTCATTTTTACTTGTCAGGAAAATGGGGTTACGGTTCTATGTAAGTCTTCCAGAGAAGCTCTCTAGGGTGGAATGTTTTGTGTAGAGGTTCAACTTGTGAATCACCTTGGAAAATGTGTATAGTTACACTATATCGTTTCACCCAGTTTTCACGAACAGGAATGGTGTGTACCCTCATGGGAATAGGAGAGGGTTATGTTATTTGTGCCTCCTTTGGAAGGAGTGTTTTATGTATTTTGGTTTCCTCCAGCGTTAGGAGTGCGTATTGTGACTTTGTTTTCCTCCAGTGTTTGAAGAGGGTTTTGACCTTACTACCTCCAGTGTATGGAGAGGGTTTTAACCTTGTTTTCCTCTAGTGTTTGGAGTGAGTTTCCTTATTTTGTTACCTCCTTGGATTGGAGAGGTCATGTTATCTAGTCACCTATTGTGGTTATAACCATGTGAGTTGTCTTAGGATAGTGGCTTGCAATGGGCACCAGGGCACAAAGTGGTGCCAAGATAACCCTTTTCAAGTTGGTTAATTCAGTGATAACTAAATAAAACTTTTAGAAGCTTAGGTTGCATCAATCATTAAACAAGATAATTTTTGCCTCGCTCATGAACCCAAGGGCTAGTTTGAGACTTGGGATGAGACGGGAAGGCCTGTAATGGCAAGATCATCTATCTCATCTTCATGAGAGGTATTTGGTTCTGCATGAGTAAGCATTGGTGCTGGGAATTTGGTTGAGGCTACCAGGATAACCCATGGAGTGGGGGCCAGGGCCTAAGAAGATTCCCAAAGTATATCCCTTGACGAGCTATGCAATGGCACTCTTCCTAAGTCAGCAGTTTGTATTTGATATTTGTGACACTCTTGATCTATTCTTTGTCTGGAAGAAATGTAACCTATGGCATTGTTGTGTGATTCATACCTAGAGTTGCACGTATGACTGCTCAGTCATGTGATGGGGTCTTGTATTTATTTTGTATCAGCTTTGTGTAGCCCATGTCTAGTGGTAGATGGTCTTGTGTAGGGATTCCTGGTTCTATCTCCTAGCATGGAGGGAGTGGAACCTTTTAGATTCCACATGGTCAGGTGGAGAGAATCTTAATCCATTCGTTCATCTTCTTGTTCGTGAGGCTGTGATTTCTAGCTGGAGAGCTCATGGGAATCGGTTTCTTCTCATGCCTTATTCTCTCAGTTCTTATTGTATTTTATTACCCCTCAGTTGTTATCGAGGTGGAATTTGTAATATGTAATCATTTTTTTGGAATTACCTCATTCAAGGAATGAGTGTTGTAATCTTATTTTTTAAATATTGTTAATTGAAATCTTTTGGTATTTTTGATCCTTCATTGTAAGTTATCTTGTATGGAATGTATGTTGTCTCATTTCCTTAAGTGATTAATGTTTCAGTTTATATTAATGTTTGTTGTTGTTTGGGTTTTATAGTAATCTTTGTCTTGTGGCCTTAGAGGTTGTTGGCAATGTGTATTCATCTTACATGTTATTCGTACTTAAAAAAAAAATTGGTGCATTTAAGTAGTGAATTGCAACTTCCTCAGGGTTGTGTGGTAGGGCATTACATCCAACAACATGTGCAATATCTGGTCGCATGTAGACCATTGCATACAATAAATTTCCTATAGCTAAAGCATATGGTACCTTAGACATTTTTTTTCCTCCTCTTGTGTCTTTGGACACATTTCCTTAGTCAATTTGAAATGACTAGGAAAAGGTGTGCTGATAGCTTTTGCATTCTCCATGTGGAGTCTCTACAACACCTTCTTAACATAAGGGTATGTGCAGAATCATCATGGAAAAACTAGGTTGTTAAGTAGCAAAAAATAAAAAAAATCAAAGTTCGGCAACTTCACACAAAAATTTGAATAAGTTATCTATATTATTTCAAAATATGTAAGAATAAAATCTGTAGCAAATTGAATATAGTTTCTAAACTACTAGGTTTATTTATTTATTTTAAATCTATTTGGTGAAAATTTGAAATTTCAATGCAGTAGTACTTAAATTTTAGGGAAAAAATAAGAAGTAGGTATCTGTCTGACCACCCTAACCACAATAAAATGATAATATTTTTTTATAAGATTTTATATATAAGTAGATATAATATTTTTTATTACAACTTTTAAAAAATATAAAAAATCGTATGTCTGACCACCTTAACTTGGTCAAAACTTTGTGAAATTCATTTTTTTTAATCCTATAGTATGCAAAGCATAGAATGTGATGCATGTTTGGGATTCAAAAACTGTGATACCATTTGAAAGTTGTAGATGTTTTTCAATCAACCTATCAATTAGGACTTTAGTCATAATTGAAATAGAAAATGAATCATAATTATTTATTAAATTCATAGTAAAACGTAATTTATATTGGTGGAAAGTTGAGAATCTTCTTTAAAAATCCTTTTCATTTCACCAATTTTGGGTAAAAAATAGTCGTCAGCCACATGGGCCATCATATGATCACTTACATATCACCACTTTTTGGCCCATCATGATCTTGCACATACCCATAACCAACCTAAGATAGAGTCAATTTTCTTTTCTTCCTATCTCTGCAAATTCTCATACCAAGGATTTATTTTTCTGCCCCCAAATCCTTCATATCAAATAATTTTTCCAACTGTTGTTTTAACTCACTTATGTGATCCATGTTAGACCCTGCTACAAGCATGCCATCAACATATAAACAGAAAATAATGTAGTTTTCATTATCCAACCTCCTAAAATAAACACAATGGTCAAAATTACACCTATTATAGCCTTGCTTAACCATACAACTATCAAATTTCAAATACCATTGCCGAGGTACTTGTTTCCAACCATATAAACTCTTCTTCAATCTGCACACCAATTTCTCCTTACCTTTGACCTCAAATCCTTGGGGTTGTTCCATATATATATCCTCCTCCAAATCACCATGGAGAAATGCAATTTTCATGTGCATCTAACTATTCCAAATGTAAATCTTCAGTAACCACAATACTTAAAATAGTACAAATAGAAGTAATCTTAATAACCGAAGAATTTTTTTTAGCAAAGTGAATGCCTTTTTATATGAAAATCCTTTGAAAACTAACCTAGCTTTAAATATTTTCTTACCTCCATCTTCCTCTTTCAGCCTATAAACCAATTTGTTTGGTAAAGCCTTTTCACTTGCAAGCAACTTGCGTAATTCCCAAGTATAATTTTTCAACAAGGAGTCAATTTCTTCTTCAATTGCATACTCCCACTAAACCTTTGTATCCACCTACATAGCTTCATCATACCCTTCAATTTCACTAGCATCTATTAATAAAATAGAATACAAAGAGGGACAAAACCTTTTAGTAGGTATAGTTAGTCGTGTTGACCATCTAACATTCATTGGAGTTTGTGGTATTTTTTGTTGCTATTGTTGCAGAGCATGAGGAATCACTGGAATATCATTGTTTGATATATCATCTAGCACTACATAATCATTTTCTTTCTTCTCATGCTGTTGCAACTGATTGTTGTACTACACTTTCTCATTAAATATGACATCCCTACTTCTCATAATTTTTTGATTTTCAAAATCCCAAATCATGTGACAAAATTGATTAATAACATATCTAACAAATATACATTTCTTTGATTTTGCATCAAGCTTGGTTCTATTTTCAGAATCTACATGTGAAAATGCTTCAGAACTGAAGGTCTTGAGAAAAGAATAACTCACCTTCTTACCTTTCCATGCTTCCTCTGGAATACCACAACCCAAAGGATTAGATGGACCTCTATTAATTAAATAAACAATAGTGTTCCCAGCCTCTACCCACATGTTTAAAGATAGCCCAACATGTAATCTCATAGTCTGTGCATGCTCCATTATTGTTTTGTTCATGCACTCAGCCACTCCATTTTCTTGTGGATTCCTTGGAACCATTTTATGCCTATGAATTCCATTAAAGGAACAAAAATCCTAAAATTATTTGTTCAATACTCACCACCATTATCAGATCTAAGACATTTTAATCTTTTACAAGTCTCATTCTCAACCAAGCTTCTCCATTTCTTAAATGTTTCAAATACATCAGATTTATACTTAAGGAAATAAATCCAAACCTTCCAAGTTTTATCATCTATGAATGTAACATAATACTGAGAGCCACTGGGAGAACATACCTAAGTTGGTCCCCATAAATATGTATGTACAAGCTCCAACTTTTCATCTTTCTTTTGCTTCCCGTCCTTGAGAAAACTAACTCTCTTTTATTTTCCATACACACAAATTTCACATAAATCCATATTAATACACTTTAGACCTAGTAAAAATTTATTAGAATGAAGTAAATTCATACCTTTTTCACTCATATACCCTTGTCTATTATGCCATAGCATCATCTCAAAACCTACAACAACTATTTCAGTCTCTTCCTGTGAATCGACAACTATTCTTGAACTTGTTTGTGTTTTCTCTGCAATAAATAAAGTAGAAGTAACAATATGACCTATACAAATATATAAGGTACCTAATTTTACACTTTTTGCTACTATTAAGGAACCTTTTGAAACCTTCCAATTTTAATCATTAAAATTAACTGTGCAACGTTCATCACCTAGCTTCCCTGTTGAAATTAAATTCCTACTCAGCCTTGGAATGTGCCTTACCTCTTGAAGTACCCAATGATTCCCATTTTGAAACTTAATCTTAATTCTTCCCTTTCCAACAATCTAATAGGGTTTGTTATCTCCAAAATAAACTAGCCCAAAATCCCCTTAGACATAATGAAGAAAATAATTTCTATGGGGCATAGCATGAAATGAGGCCTCTGAATCTAAAACCTATGAATCATCAACATTGTCAAGGGAAAGAATATAATCATCCTCATCAGATTTGTTACTTACCGTATTTTCCTCTTTACTTCCTTCCTTTTTGTCTCAATCTTTATTTTTCTAAGACCAACAATCTTTCTTTAAATGACCCTGCTTACCATAGTACTAATGATTCTTCTTGTCTCTAGATTAGGACCTTTTGTCCTTTGATTTTCCTCATGACTTCCCATGACTTCCAAAATTGTTTCCTCTCTACTCTATTTTTCCCCATATTTCTACATTCAAAACAATGCCTGGTGTGGATGTTCCACCTAAGCTTTTCCTACGAATTTCCGCACTCAAAATAACACCAACAACATCATCAAATTTCAATGTATTCGAGACAGAAAAAAAATTCTAACAACCATTACCAAGCTATTCTAGATTTTAGGCAAAGAACACATAATCAAAAGAGCCCTAACTTCTTCATAAAAGTTTACATTTAAAAAAATTAATTGACTAGTAACTATATTAAACTCATTTAAATGATCAACAACTGACCCACCTTCTTCCATTTTCATATTAAATAAACACTTCATAAGAAGTACCTTATTCGAAGTGGAAGCATTTTCATATAACTTTGCCAGGGTTTCCATCAACTCTTGAGTTGTCTTTGCTATTGTAATATTAAATGCCACCAATTGTGCAAGGCATAAACAAATGGCTATCAGTTACTTTCTATCTAGAAGATTCCAATCCTCATCACTCATTGTTGTCAATTTTTTAGCTATTCCTTCCAATGGCCTCCATAAATCCTACTGATAGAGATAATAATCCATTTGCATCTTCCATAATTGATAGTTCTACCCATTGAATTTATCTACCTTCGAATTACCCGTGTCCACCATTGCTCCCACTTATCCGTGAGACTCCCACTCAATCATGAGACTTTCCTGTAGATGATAATCAAACACAGCCCACCATGATACCACTTATTAGGAATTGAATGCAGAAAATATCAATTAAATGTGAATAAAGATTAAACAAAGGAATGAAAACACAGAAATAGTAATAGCAAGAGACAATTTTTAACATGGTTCACCCAAACTCGAGCTACATCCACCAACAGAGAGTCTAATATTATTATCTAACAAATCAAAATGATTACAAAAAATAATCCTTGCAACTCAATACCACTACAAATGATACAATACAATATCAACAAAAACCCTAACCCTTAGCCTTTCATCAAGACTTATTTCGATTACAAAACTAGGGTTTTTATGTTATCCAATAGAAAAATAATGGCCGACGCCTTTATAAAATAATAAAAAACCATAGACCCCGCAAGGGGCATTGCCCCTTGACCCCTTCTTGTGGGCTCTATCCCCAAACCCCCATTAAATATTTTGGGGGGAAACTGCATTGATAAAATTTGGGAAAATTTAACCTCCGAGTCTGATTAGGCTCCACATAACAACAATTCAAATCTAACACCTTTGGCTCTAATACCACTTGTTGTTGTTGTCCCATAGTTCTCGTTGCACAAAAAGATTGACTTGTTAATGCCCAATGAAATTGCTAGAGTTAATGGATCCACGAGAGGTGGTTATTCCATGTCATGAATCTTGAGGGGAGTGCTAACCATATCCCAACATATTCCAAGTATCTTGATGAAGCATAAGAGCATCTTGGAGATTCATGTGGTTTCATGTATGGCTATGATGATGTATTTCATTGATTGATCCCTTATGCAATGTATACGACAAGTGGGAGAATGTTGGGATATGGTGATGTAATCCATTGCATAAAATATTATATTATAATATTTTAATTAAATAATTACTTAGATGTGATGCACCTAGGAGGTGTGGTTAATCACACTAGGTAATTATTTTGGAACCATTTTATTTTGTATTGTAACATTGTATTGTCATTTAATGTGTGGGAGACATGGGATAATAATTTAATAATAGGAAATAATTAATAAAATGAAAACTTAGTACCCAATATTAAATAAGGGCTTAGTGGTTTTGTGGTACATGATTTTATCTTACCACTTTGTTGTATTTATGTGAGCTTGAGTCTATAAAAGCAAGCACATCTTTATTGGTTAAGTTTGGATGGGTAAGTACGTTGTCATTATTGAATCTTTTTGAGGAGTGCATATGTGAAGCATGGCATAGGATGTGTGGATTCACGCTTGGAAAAATGTAGGATGCATTGGAGGGACTTGATGTTTCAGAGGTATTCATTGTAACTGTTGTAATTTTTTTTTTCTAATAATAGATAAAGTATGGGTTCTTTTGGAGGTTGGTTTTTTCCCTCTTGATAGTTTTTCGAGGGTATATCTTGTGGTATCTTGTGGCTTACAGTCTATTTGATATATGAATTATCATTACTTGTATGCATGTTTATCTCTAATGGGGTTATATAGGAAATGGATTAAGATTGTTGGTATTATGCATTATTTCCTAACAAATACCTAGGTGGCCCCACAATAATGGGTTATAGTTTTTTGAACAAAGAAAATCATATTTTATGGAAAAAAACATTAGGAATACCCTTCTTTCGAAGGGGGGGCTCTAATTGAGGGGGTTTTTTCAAACACCCCATACATTGGTCAAAGGTGTTATCTGAACAAACCCTCTCCAAGTTTGTGTCATTTAAAAGAGCTGTGTGAACATGTTGGTTTGGGCTTCATTCAAAACCTCCTTTCAATCAAAGCCTAATTTTTTCCTCTCTAAACATAGGAATGAGGTTTGGTGAATCATTTTTCTGCATGAGGTTTGGTGAATCATTTTTTCGTGTGGGGTTTGGTGAACATCATAAACAGTGTCATTTTTTAACAACAGTGTTATTTTCATAACACCTGTAGAGGTGATTTCTAGTAGTAGAGGTGAGCTTTGGTGAAAGTGAGGAAAATAGTGGCAAACAAACAACAGCCATATACATGAAAATTATTTTAGCTCACAACCAAGATTTTCCTTTAAAAGGTTGCAATAATATTCTCCATAATGAATCAAGTAGCCCTAAAATCTCAATGTTGTTAGATGCTTAATTAATAGCAGGGGCACATTGAAATGTGGTAACCCTATGGTGTTTATCATTTGATTTTTTTAGGGTTTAGGTTTTTTTTTTAATATAAGATACATTTATAGAAGAATAGATTCCACTATTAAGTAATCTATTTATCTTTTTTCCATGTTCGGGTATGTGTAGGATCATGATGGGCCAAAAAGTGGCAATATGATGGGTATGTGTAGGATATCTAGTTGACGACCTTTTTTATCAAAAATTGAGGAAACAAAAAGGGTTTTTAAAGGATATTCTCAGCTTTCCACCAATATAAATTATGCTTTACTTTGAATTTAATAAATAATTATTATTCATTTTCTATTTGAATTACGACTAAAGTCTTGATTGATAGGTCGATTGGAAAACATCCATAGCTTTCTAAATGATATCACATTTTTTAATTCAAAACATGAATCACATTCTATGCTTCCACATACTATAGGATTAAAAAAAAATTAATTTCATGAAATTTTGACGAAGTTAAAGTGGTCAGACATATGAGTTTTTATATTTTTTAAAAGTTCTAATAAAAAAATCATAATTAATTATTTACTTGGAAAAAAATTACAAAAAAATATGGATCACATCTGGACATCAGTCCTCTACTTATATCTAAAATATTATAATAATATATCATCTTTTATTGTGGTTAGGGTGGTCAGACATACACCTACTTATTTTTTCCCTAAAATTTAAGTATTGTTGCATTGAAATTTCAAATTTTCACCAAATAGATTTTTTTTTTAAATAAACCTAGTATTTTAGAAACTACATTCAATTTTCTATAGATTTTATTCTTACATATTTTTAAAATAATATAGATAACTTATTCAAAATTTTACATCAAGTTTCCTAACTCTGATTTTTTTAAATTTTTCACCCCATAAGGGCCTATTTTTCCATGATGATCCTGCACATACCCATTCCATGTGGAAATGTCTATAGCCCTCAAACCCTATCTCTAGCCCTGTCCTTGTCCCCAATGGTTTTTTGGGTACAACAAGACAACATAGTCTCCAAAAGTCTTGAAAATTCCTAAATGTTTTAGAAATGTGTTACAGGAACAAGAAATGCCACTAGAATGTTTGGTTGTCCCAAGGCATCTGGGGACATCTTAGATGTTCCTTGACTATTTTGGTCACCAAAAAAGTAACTTCTCTACTTTTTCTAACTCGTTTGGGACTTCCTATGTTTTTGGCGTAATTTTTTCTTGATTTAGTGTTGCAACGTGGATAACACATTCACATTAGGTCTTGGGCCCTTGTGAAATAAAAGGATTTAAATTGTACCTTACCTAAGTATTGTAAAGTTTTCTAACACACTTTCACACTTTTCTAAGGTCTTATTAATATATTTCACCCAAATAAATTCTTTTCAACATTTACCAAGCCTTATTTTAAAGTGTTGGGACACACTTTCACACTTTTCGAGGCTTGCCAATAATAATTTGGCTTTCTTATGCTTTAATTGGCCCCATTTTGCATTCATAGCCTTATTTATGTTTAATTTTGAGAATAATGCTGACAAACATCATTTAAAACATCAAAGTCCCAAAACCCACCTCAAATTCCTAAGGTGGGAGTCATTTGCCATTTTGGGCAAATGAGTCCCCTTAGGTGGGACCCATTTTCCTAGTGTGGTGAATGAGTCCCCTTTAGCTCAAATTCTAAATTTAATTTAAAATTTTGGTGGGTTTTAATTCTCCAATATCTAAGTTCAACCTATAGTATTGTAATTTTGGGAATTATTACATAATTGAGTATAAATACAAGGTTCTTTCAGTCATTTCATTCTATCAAGCAATCTAAGCATTCAAGCATTTTGTTCACAAGAGCATTTCAACAACAACAAGAGCTTTCAAGGCATTTCAAAGGAATATTATCAAGCTTTCAAGAGAATTTTCAAGTGTCTTCCATAATGTCAAAGATTGTTTGCATCATGTTGTTTTAGAGCTAACAATTATGGTGTAGGATTTGTAAGCATTGCATTCAAGATCCATCAATATCAAACTAGAGATTAGGTCTACATCCATTAGAGCAATCAAAATTTACATGTTTGTAGCATCTTATTACAAGGGTTTGGTGAGTTGTAGCACTATCTTTCGTTCATTCATCATTCTCTTTTCATATTTCATTCTCTTTCAAGGTTTAATTACAAAAAAAGAGTTTGACCAAGTAAAACCCCAATTC
The DNA here is from genome assembly GCA_007258455.2 of Sequoia sempervirens. Lineage (NCBI taxonomy): Eukaryota > Viridiplantae > Streptophyta > Pinopsida > Cupressales > Cupressaceae > Sequoia > Sequoia sempervirens. The sequence goes on from VDFB02373365.1 coordinate 353,564,710, forward strand.
ACTAACCCCACAACATCTTTCCCTCTCTTCGCATGTGATTTGAAAATTTAGGTTGTAGATTTTTCAAGGGGAAAGATTGAAAAAAATTTCATCAAGTTGTAAGAGCAATTCAAAGTTGTCAAAGTTTCAAATAATCCTTGGAGAAGCTTGGAAAAGATCTATGCCATAGAAAAATGGCCCCTTGTCATTTTCATCACCTTTTAGGTCTTGTTTCATTATTTTTTACATATTTTTCCTTAATTTTAATATATGCTAAAAATTGATTTAGAAAAGTTTTGATGAATGCAAAACTAAAATCTATGTGATGTTTGAAAACATAGTGAAGTTTTCACATAAACCTTAAAGAATGAATGAAAATGCGAACTTTAACTAAACAAAAGTCTATTTTTAGAATGTGTGCACCTGATAACTAACTAAGATCTATAAACAGAGTCTAGAAAATGATTGAATCTAAAAATTTTGGCTGACATGGTCTCATTCGCCACCCATGGCGAATGAGTCCATAGTCAAAACTTTCTTCTGTGTAAAACCTATTTTTGACACCTTGTAATCTGGATCTGAATCTAGCTCCACTTTATGCTTCAGGGTAGACTCATTCACCAAGAATGGTGAATCAGTCGACTTTTTAATTCTTGCAAGTACAAAACTTAGATCTGCACCTTAACACCTGTACAACAATTTCTAATGGAAACCCAATCTCGGATCTTGAAAAATTCTTGCAAAACAACTTGAAATTGTTTTTCTAATGGGGGTTTACTTTAGTTAAACCCCTATATGGTTAATTAAACCTTGAATAGAAAGAGATTTAAATGAAACCTTAGCCTTAGATGTATTAAAGACTAGGAAAGACTGAATCAATGACAAAAACCTTATTCTATTACTCTAGAATAGGACATGCAAATGATAAACAAGGTGAAGAAAGATCTCAAACCCTAGAAATTTCACAACACTTTAAAATGTTATTAAGATGACATGCAAATGATCAATATGTAAATGCAAACCTTAATTTGAAGATAGGATGAAAATGGAAGATGGAAGCACTAGGAAACCAAGTCCTTAGGCATGATTCAGTGGCTAGTTGCACCTCTTCACCCTAGATTTCATCATGAATCACAATAGGCATCCATTTTTAAACCTTTTCAATGTAAATCCTTGATAAAAAAGTGAGCTTCAAGACTTGCAAAAACCTTAGTTTGTTGTTCTAAAGCTTCAACTTTTGCTAATACAGACTTATTATATAAAGTATCATTTATGAATTGCTCTTGAGAAAATAATGAGAGATAATGAAAATTGGAAAAAAGATTGTATAAAATGACCTAAAACAAGTATTTATAAGCAATCACAACTGAATTTCCCATTAATTAGACCTAAGAGGCCGACATACACCAAAAATGAAGCAAAATTTATTCATTTCCCACTCAAATTTGAACTTGCCCTTAAAAGGGGACTCATTCTCCACCCTTGGCGAATGAGTCCACCTAGAGGGGACTCATTTTTCCAAGGTGATGAATGGGTCCCACTACTATTTTTTAGGGTGGTTTTGAGATATTATACATTTAAGTTTTGTTTTCTAGGTTTTTTATATTGTTTCTCAAGTGAAATGGGCTTCTACATCAAAATTAATATGTCAAAGGGGCCTATAAATGTTGTTTCAAAGGAAAAATGATGTAAAAGGACTCAAAAGTAGGTCTACTCATGCATGAAATTTCATATTTTCTCAAGAGGAGCCAATTTCCTATGGCACACATTTATTTCTAGTGAGTTTGATTACCAAAGTGTTGTTTGACCAAGGCAAACCCCTATTTGCTAACCCTCAAAATTTTTCCCCTTTTTGCATTTGTTTGCAGCACTTTTTTTGTAGATTTAACAGGTCTAAAATATGTTGATAAGTAGAAATCAAGTCAACAAGGTTCTTCAAGTCAACTTGTTTCTAATTCATGCTTTTTGAGTGATTTCTATCCGCTTCCTGTAGAATTGACTTCGACAACCTAACATTTAGACTTTTCCAAATCTGGTGTTGTAGAGTTGCTATCTAATTTTCCACCCTTGGTGAATGAGTCCCACCTAAGATTAGAAAATCTGTATTTTGTCAGATTTTGGATCTCGATAGTCAAAAATTAGTTATTGCTCATTTTTCACTAGTAGGGGGACTGATTCACCACCCTTAGTGAATGAGTCCCACTGTGAAATTTTAGTGACATCATTGAACATTCCAAATAGCTCAACATCATTAGTCTTTGTCTAAGTACACTCAGATTCATCCGTGTTATCTTTGTTTTGCATATTTCCTTTAGTTTATTCACTATTTTCATATCACACCATATTTTCAAACATTGCATAAATCTTTGTCTTGCATTCATTTAGATAAGCTTCATTCAATCAATTGCATTTAGTTAAGTTAATTTAGACATAACATCATCTATCATTCCATATTTGAGTGAACTTGCTAGGTTTTTGGACTCCTTATCTCTCCTTTTTAGGTGAAAAATCTTAAGAGTGCTAGAGATATCTAAAGTGCCAAAAATCTATGATTCAAGATCTATAGGTTGAATTTAGTAATTTCAGACCCGAATCTGAATTAGGAACAAAAGAGTAGACAGAGAGGCACAAAATCAACTTCAAAATTTCCAAGAATCTAGAAGTGGACTTATTTTCCACTATTGGGAAATGATTCCCACTATATAGGCCTAAAAAATATTTTTGCAAATCTGAGTAACCATTTGTTTGAAACCTGTTCTAGCATAGTTTACCCAAAACTAGACTAATTCACCCACTTGGCATATGAGTCCCAATTGGCATCAACAAAATATTTTCTAGGATTCTAGAGCTCTATTCTACCCCTTTCAGTTTCCCAGGTGCACATTTCTATTTTTATAGCTTTACATTACATTTTACTTGCATTTCTAGGTCATTATGTATATCACACCATGTTTTCAAACATTTTGTTGTTTCCAAGTTTATTCTTGGTGGTGAACCCCTTTTATTTCCTCAATCATTTCCTAGTATACCTTATTGTCATATCTCTCATATCCTTCATTGGGTTGGGTTCTCTAAGGTGTCCTTGAGTGTGAATAGTTGGAAATTGGATCTCTCTCCTTGTGCCTCATTTGGTCAAGGATGTGTAGCAATCCACATTTCTAAGTGTTCACAACTGTATTCATGTCTAAGAAATTTATTTTTGTAGGGAGGATTTTACCACATCCAACATGAAGAGAAATTCCAAATTTTTCCTAATAAAATAAATTCATCACTTCCCAACATATAAAAGATTGTGATGTTAATAATACGAGTAAAAATAAGACTAGACTTGCAGTTTATCCTGGTGATATACCACTTGGACCTTTAATTAAGGTAAGTTTACACACTGATAAATGCATACCATTTCTATAAATATTCCATCTTCAACACAAGCATATGTTCATTTGTGTTTGGATGGGATTATACTAGTATGTTGTAAATACAATATATGCTTGTGAACCTTGTTTCTAGATGATTTTTTAGAGTTATTCTAGATGCATATATTTATATAGTTGGTGGTTGTAGAGCCTAAGTAGTTTTTCCATTATTATTTTTTTCTTTGAATGGGGAAGAGGAGAGTTGGGAAATTTTATTAAGATATTTAATGGTAAATAGTACATTTTGAATTAATTTACACAAAATATGTCAATAGGATAGTTGGAAGCACATATACAATACACTTAACTTATTTTCTCCCTTTCTAGAGAACTCAAATGTGCTTAGCACATTATTCTTCCTCACATTGGTGTTTATTGATATTTTTACAAATATACAACATCCAATATGAGATTTGAGAGTGAACCTCTATGATACATGCCTTAATATATATTTTTTGCAGTGAGGAACTTGAACTTTAAAATGAAAATCATATAGGTTTCAACCAAAGAATGCAACATGGAAACCTAAGCATTTAAATCATGAATGTTGGTAGAAGCCTATGACAAATGATTATTGAGATACAGACTATTGTGTGTGACTAGATAACAACAACAATTATGAGATATTGCAATTATAATAGTGTGAAGTAGAGGATATATTTGAGCAAGGATGATGGGAGTTTTTTGTATGCATGCTTTTTCCAGTGTTCTTTGAGCTATATGATCTATTAGATGATGTCCTATAATATAATTTTTTTCTTCTTCTTGAGTTTAAGCATTTGCTTGTCTATGTAGGTTGAATCACAAACATGCATGGTCATGTTCTCCTTGCTATTAGTCAAGCCACGCTCCAAGAGAGTTGAATTGATTATCATTTAAAAATACCAAGTATTTATTGTTAAGTGAAAACATTGTGGGTCTAGATCTATCTTGGTGTAGTATTGAAAAATGTTGTCAGTGACATTTTCAGTTTGGGACCTCCTTGTAAAACTAAACTTAATGATGTCTTGACTTAGTATTATAATGTGTTTAACACACTTACATTAGGTCTTGGGCCCTTGTGAATTAAACAACCTTAATCATGTCTTTTTTAGAGTGTTGTAAAGTTTTGTAACACACTTTCACACTTTTCTAGGGTCCTATTAAATAGTTGGGCTTCTTTATGCTTTAATTGGCCTTATTTTGCATCCACAAGCCTCATTTAATGCATATTTTTGAGGATAATCCTAACATAAATCAACATACAATCATAATTTAGGTGTTTTCAAGTTGTGTGGCCCAGATTTAGTGATCTAGGACTCATACGCCACCTTGGGCATATGAGTCCCACCTAGTGTTTTGGGTCCCAATCTAGATTTTACACCTTTCTAAGCATTTTTTAAGTTGGTCCCATAAATTATGCCTAATTGGACTCATATGCCACCTTGGGATTATGATTCCCATGTGGCCGAAAATCAAAATTAATTCAAAATTTTGGCTAGATTTTATCCTCCTAGATTTGATGTCAACTTGTAGTGTTGTAATTTTGGTAATTTCTACATAATTAAGTATAAATATAAGTTTCTTTCACTCATTTTCACCTGAATCATTCAAGTATTCATGCATAGAGAAAGTTTGAGTTCACAAGAGCATTCAAGTGTTTACAAGATAATTCAAGTGTCTTCAAGGGTGGATTATCAAGCGTTTTAGAGCATTATTCAAGTATCAAGCATCATGTCAAAGTCTTCATGCATCATGTTTGTTTTTGAGCTAACAATTGTGACATAGGGTTTCATGATTCAAGCTAGCATTTAACTCAAGGTGTATCACATTCAAGCGAGAGTCAAGATCTAAACCCATTGGAGCCATTTTTGTATGTGCAAGATCATGATGTGCCAAAAAGTGGTGATATGATGGGTATGTGTAGGGTATGTGGTTGACGATTTTATTTTTACTCAAAATTTATGAGAAAAAAGGGGTTTATAAAGGATATTCTCAACTTTCCACTAATATAAATTATGCTTTACTTTGAATTTAAAAAATAATAATTATTAATTTTCTATTTGAATTATGACTAAAGTCCTTATTGATAGGCTGATTGAAAAACATCTATAGCTTTAAATGGTATCACATTTTTTGAATCCAAAACATGTTTCAAATTCTATGCTTCACATACTATAGGATTTTTAAAAAAGTAATAGTGAGTTTTGAAATATAAAGTTAAAGTTGGTCAAGCGAGTTTTTTATATTTTTAAAAGTTGTAATAATAAAAAATTCATAATTAATTACTTGAAAAATTAAAAAAATATGTATCACATTGGGACATGAGTCCTCTACTTATATTTAAATCTTATAAAAAAATATTATCATTTTATTATGGTTAGGGTGGTCAGACCAGACACCTACTTTTTTTTTCCCTAAAATTTAAGTACTCTTGCATTGGAATTTCAAAATTTCACCAAATAGATTTAAATAAAAAATAAACCTAATATTTTAGAAACTACATTCAATTTTCTACAAATTATATTCTTACATATTTTTGAAATAATATAGATAACTTATACAAATTTTTATGTCAAGTTGCCTAACTTTGATTTTTCTAAATATTTTGCCACTTAAGGGCCTATTTTTTCCATGATGATCGTACACATACCCATCTCATACATGTTTTCAAAACTTTATTACTAGTGTTTGGTGAGTTTCAACATCTTATTTTCTTCATTCATCATTCTCCATTCTTATTTCATTCCATTTCAAGCTTTGATTACCAAAATAGGGTTTGGCCAAGGAAAACCCATTTCTACTAACAAAACAACATTTTCCCCTCTCTTTAGTGTGTGATTTGTAGGTTTAGGTTGAAGACACTTTGAAGAGAAAGTTTGGAGAAATTTTTCAAAGTGTTCAAAGTTATCAAAGTTGTCACCTTGCATTGGAGATACTTGGAAGACTTCTACAGGTTGTAAATTAGGGTTTTAGATCTGCAAATCAATTAGGAAGGATAGAAAAGACATTAAAATGTAGATTTAGACTTTGAAGCTTATGATAATACTAAATGGATTGATATGCTAGTTCTGGTGTATGAGTCCTAGTATAGGTCATTTTTCATGCTTTTGCAGTTTTAGACACTCGTTTGCTAGATTCCTGTTTCTGTACAGAAACCCAAATCTGGGACTAAATTCCCCAAACTAGCATATGAGTCCTAACAGGATTTAAAATCATTTTTTTCAGCATTTCATGCCTTCATCCAGTCATCTTGTGATTTCTAGGTGTACATATTTCATCTTGCA
>VDFB02373365.1:353571470-353590590 GCA_007258455.2 Sequoia sempervirens
CAAATAAAAATGGGGCATGAGTGGGTTCTATCAAGGAATTTTAAGTTTGATGGGACCTATCAAAGTACCCATTAATTGAACTGGTGGAGAATGAATTTATATAGATTAACCTCCCATAGAATGTAGGTGCAAGATTTTTAGTTGGAAATATGGTAGGGACAATAAGTTGTAGCTAAAAGTTAACAACATAGAAAAACATGGTAAATTTTATGAAAAAATCATAGATAGAGAGGAAAATTAAGATAGAAAATAAAGGATGAATGTCTTTATGTTAGGTATGTCTTGGAATAGGATGAGTATATTTAAAAACAAGTGAAGCTAGCTGCATTTAGAGATATAATTCAAGCTCAATTTTAAAAGTTGATGACAATATCATAAATGAAAAAAAAATTAAGTGGAGGGTTGCTTTTATATTTTGACTAGAGGGCATCTTATGACAAGCTATCTACAATATTTTTTTATTTTTTTTAGGTGTTCATAACTTTTTCAACACACATTGGTCAATAAATAGTGGATGAGAATGATGAAATTGTCTTGTTGAGGTGGAAAAACAAGATGTACATGAAAAACAAAACAATTTTTTTTTATTACATTATCTTTAAATGAATTTATAACAATAAACAATAATTATTGGGTGTGTATGCATGTGTATACTATAAAAAAATATGTTCACTAACCTCATCTATACTTTGTTCAAAAAATGAAGCAGAATAATTTAAAAAAATGAAATTGGAAGTTTGGATTACTATATAATTGTCAAAAAGTTGGTGTGTGTAGCGGTAGATGGAGATTTAGCAATGCAAGAACATAGAATGGTCATTATGTAAATCTATAAACTTCTTATCTATGGGTAAAAGGAAGAAGATGAGTCCACTTCTTGTGGAAGTTTCAGACTTAGCCAATAACCTAAAATTGGGCAAAACAAAACAGAATCCCGTTCTTTAGCAAACAAGATCCCGTTTCACTTCAAGACCCTAAGCCAAAAATAAGATCTCATTTTTTAGAAATGGGATCATGTTCTAAACCAAGATCCCATTTCATAAAAAGGCTTAAAATTAGAAAAAAAAAAAACAAACAAACAAACAAATGAGATCTCATTTCTAGAATAGGATCCCATTTCTAAAAAAAATAGTTTTCAGCTTAGTTTTTGCTATGGGTTTTGGGTCAAAAAAAAGGCTTGGGGACTTGAACCTTAGCTTTGGACCTATTTGACCTGCAACTTGAAGGTCATATTAGTTCCACTAGAAAAGAGTGGCTTTAGAAATATGTCTGAAGATGTTTTCTGTAAATTTTTTTGATGAAATTAAAACCCATTATATATGAGATTATGTAGATTCCAAATATACAATTTTTCTACAATTGGTCTTTTTTCTATTTTTCAAATAATTTTTGATGAAACTAGTCCATGAACTTGAAATATCAGGGTTTTTTTAGCATTTTAATGATTTTTAATTAAAATAATTTTTTGAAAAACAAATTATGTGTGCACATTATTTAGATAATTCTTTTTAATTTTTAAAAAAAATTAAAATGATAAGTTTAGGTCATCTTATGTGTGATGGGCCGATAAAAAATTAACAAAAAAATACAATTATTTAGGTTAAAATATGGATGCCATACATGTGCACAGTATGGTAAAAAAAGCGACTTTTAAATAGTGGTTTTTAGACATGCCTATTGAAGATCAATTTGTATCATCTAGGTATTAAAATAAATTATATATTTGGAAACTAGACTTGGAGTATTAAATTTCATATTACTAACTTCTTAAAGATTCAATCTTTAAGTGTTTCAAATTTTTAGGTCAAATGAGACAAATTCAACTTATTGACATTCACTGCATGACCCACACAATGAATTTAGCATTTAAAATTGTGTGAAAGTTTTCTATAGTATCAAAAGTTCAAAATATAATCCACAAGATCCACTTATACTTTTGTTGAAGTTCTAAATAATTTTTTATTTTCAACAATTTACAAAGTGGATAACTGTAGAAAACAAAATTTCTATGGATATTCATACTAGATGGATCTCCTTGCATGGGATAACACAAAATTTTGTTTAATATCAATGCTTGATTAGGGTAATGTATGAAAATCATTGTACAATAAGCAAATCTATTGACTTCTTATTTAGGTTTTAAATGACATAGACACTTCTAAGTTTATCTTGAATTCTTTTCATGCTAGAGGAAATTATTGTTTTGTGAAAAAAACCCAAGAAATAACTATGTATATTTTAAAATATTCAAATCTACATAAAATGACATACATAGAACTTGATAATTTATATCTATCAAAACACTCATTCATAAATCCAAAATTTAATAGTTAGTACTTAATGACAAATATAGACAATATTATAATTTTTTTCTTTTAATGCAAGTGAGGAGTTATGTGTCTTAGTATAGGGTATGAGATACCCATGCACTATTTTTTTAATGTCTAATGCACTAGCAAACAAGTTCTTGTCACAAAAGAATATTTTGACAATATTATTAAATATATGTAAGTACTATTTACAAAAATATTACAGATCTCTTTCCTTAGAGATTATAGAGATTCCCTATAGATGAATTGTTTGAGTCCATGTTTGTTTGTACCATCAATATTGGAAAATTTTCCACCATTCAATTTTCATACCAAGATAAAGATGTTGGAAGAATAGTTCTCTAGAAGTTTATTATTGAATGGAGAACATAAATAATGAATTACAAATAAATCAAAGCTTAGAGAGAAATCAACTCATTTTACAACATTGAAATAGTTTAAACTCATGGAAAGTCCCTTTGAAGACATGGATCAACAACAAAAAATTTGGAAACTTTAAGTTAGAGAAAAATATTATATCGTTCAATATCAAAATATTTTAAACTTTTCATCGTATGTCAAACCATGATATTGTGGAAGATAGAGTTATGTAGAAGTTTAGAATTGAATGGAGAGTATGAATGGTGAATTATAAATAAATCTAAGCTTAGAGTGAAATCAACTCATTTTACAATATCAATGGTGGAATAGTTTAAACTCATGGAGAGTGTCTTCAAATATGGATCATGGTTGGTGGAGGTAGAGAGATCTTTTAGCGCATTGATATTTTTAAATCAAAGATAAGAAATAAGCTTGACAAGAGTTTAGAAAATTGCTTGAGGTTGTTTACAATTGGATATGATATCTAGAGTAATTGTTTTAAAAAGACATTGATAATATGAAGGTCCACATGTGAAAGAAAGGGGTTGTGAAACACCTCAAATAATACTAGCACAACCAACACAATCTAAAATACATCTAGTGGCATTGATGAGATATAGCATAGTAGGAGTATGTAGACATAAGAAAATAAAGATCAAGATCTAGGTGTCATAGTCAGAATGAGAAAATGATTTGGAAATTGGAAGAAATTTATTAGGTATTTATAGTGTAATTCCATATTCCAATTTTTTTTGAATCATTATAATTTATTTTGTCTATCAATTGGACAATGGACATACAAATAGAAGTTTTCATTTTTATTTAATAATTAATATATATTATTTTTTAATGTTCCATTTTACAAATCTAACATTTAAACATTGTTTCTAAATCTATTTTTTAGATTTATTTATAGTTGTGTTTATTTAGTAACCCAAGAGGGTAGTGCAACAAACATATTAATTTTTTATATTGGAATAAATCTTAAGATATTCAAGTTACAATATTTTACACTTATAAAACATATAAAAATATAATTACAAAAAAGAGGTGCCCACAATTGTCAGTCGTTGAACATTGTGCAAACATCTAAAACATATAATATTTTAAAGTTGTGTCTTAAAACTATTAAATTGTCTCAACACTTAAAGCTATAATATTGTATTTTGAACAAATAAAAAATATAACACATTCAAAATTTTTAACAATATATTGTTCTTAATTTGAATTGTGCTCTATATTAATAGTGACTTACACATAATCTTGTGTAGCTTTTTCTAGTCTTCATCTATTTAAAGTACAAATTATTGTATAACTCATAGTGTTTGACATGTTGGATTTTGGTCTTCCTCCTCCTCCTTTTTCCTCTGGAGGAGATCTCCCCTCTAGTCTGGACTCTTTTTTGAATCCCAAAAATGCTTTATTCCTGGAGTTTGTCAAAGATACCTTTGAGGACTTGAGTATGACTCAAGAGCACTCAAGTGAAAATTCATCCTAGTGCAATAATGGATTAATGGATACCCTCCCCTTAGGTCAATAGAGGATGTCTGGAAATATATTGCACTCATTTAGAGAGGTGGAAAGCCAAGAAGAAATGGATAGAGATGAATCCAACTCTTTGTTCAAGAATAAAAAGAAGAAAAACAAATAGCAGAATACTCTGAGTGGAGTGTCCACTAGAACTAGAGCTAAGGCAGATTGTGGAGCTACTAAGAGCAACCCAGGAAGAAGATCAAAAAAGTGGTTGAGGGAGCATGGTAGCTTTCAGGATATTGCATATGGTGTTTAGAAGACCATCTTAGAGATTCTCCAATTACCTAGTAAGATATGAAGATCATCTCTTGGAATATAAGGGGAATAAATAGCTCCCATAAGCAAGACATGTTGCATAATTTTGTCAGGGACCACAGACCAGACATATTACTTGTTCAAGAATCCAAAATTCCCAAGGAGGAGGTGGAAAAGATCAAGATGTTTCAATTTTGTGGTGTCCATGGAAATAGTTTAGATGGTGCCTCTAGAGGTATTGTAACATTTTGGAACTAGAATATCATTAAAGGAGAACCCTTACTGGAAAGCTCTAATCATGTGGCCACAAGATTTACCCATATAAGGGACATTTTTTGTTGGATTCAGTCTAACATCTATGCCCCTAATGGGATAGGTGCTAGAAGGTTGTTTTAGAATGAGCTTGTTGCCTTTCGTAGGATTTTTAACAATGATTCTTGGGTGGTTATGGGAGAATATAATACCTCTCTTCAGGATGATGAGAAGTTTGGAGGTTCTTGAGCTAACTTGGAAAGTAGAATGGATCTTCTATATTTCATTAACAACCAAGCGCTGATTGATTTGGATTTGTAGGGAGTTGCCTTTACTTGGTCAAATCAAAGAACTGGTATGGACTTGATCCAAGTTAGGTTAGATAGAACGTTAATTTCTTATCAGTGGTTCTTAAATTATTTTTGTTCCCTAAAATCTCTATCTAGGGTGGGTTCTAATCACTTTCCTATGAGTTTTATGGCAGATCCAGTTAGGGGAAGAGGAACTTTCCCTTTAGATTTGAAAGAATGTGGCTCTCCCATCCTTAGATTTTTGAGGAAATAAGGAACTTGTGGAATATTGATGTTTTAGGGACTGCCATGTTTAGAGTGTCTAAGAAATTAAGGGAAGTTAAATTTAAAATAAGAAAATGGAAAAAAGAGACCTTTGGGAACATCTTTGGAATCAAATCCAAGCTTCAATCAGAGCCGGTGGAGATTTAGGATAAAATCCAAAGGGAAGGGTATATTGATGATTACAAGGAAAAATAAAATGAGGTGCTTGTCAAGATGCATGAAGTCATAGCTAGAGAGGAGGACTTTTGGAGATAGAGATCTAGAGCTCTATGGATGTTAGCTGGGGATAAAAACACTAGATATTTTCATTTGTCTGCATCAAAACACATGGCTTCCAATAGAATCTCTTACATTGAAAGTAATGGCATTTGGTTCAAGGAGGAGGATGATATCAGAATACAAGCTATCCTTTTCTTTAGTAACCTCCTCTCAGCTAATGAAGGAATTAACATTGAAGAGCAAGATTACCTCTTAGAGGCCATCCCTAATTTAATCAAGGAGGAAGACAATACAATGCTAGCTGATATTCCTTCAAGGGAAGAAATTAGAAAAGCTATTTTTTCCTTTGATGGGAACAAGGCCCCTAGCCCTGATGGTTTTCCCATGTTCTTCTTTCAATGGTTTTGGGAGATTGTTGAAGAGGAGGTTGTAAATGCAATCAAAGAGTTCTTTGGATCAAGAAGTCTCCTAAAGGAACTAAATGCTACTTTCTTGGTCCTTATCCCCAAGAAACCTAGAGCAATGAAATTTGAAGCCTTTAGGCCCATAAGCCTCTGTAATTCTTTCTATAAAATCATCTCTAAGGTTCTGACACCGAGAATTCTCTTAATCCTTCCCTCACTAATCTCTCCCTAACAAAATGGTTTTTTTCCTGGATGACAGATCCTTTACTCTATTGTTACCATCCATGAGAATATATACTCCCTTGTGGAATCCAAAACTAAAGGTTTTCTTTTAAAGTTGGATATTGTGAAAGCCTACGACTGTGTGGAATGGAAATTCCTGCTTAAGATCATGAGAAAGTTTGGATTCAGCATCAGAGTTCTTCAGATGGTTGATCAACTTGTTTCTATTACATCCATATCTATTATGGTGAATGGATCCCCCTCACTTTTTTTCCCAAATTTGAGAGGTTTAAGATAGGAAGATCCTATCTCCCCTATTCTGTTCACTATTATGACTGAATGTCTAGGGCATAATTTGAAAAGATTAATTGATGAGGGTTCTTTGGTTGGACTAAGGCCCTCTTCTAGTAATCTGATTTACTCTCATCAAAAAAATTTTGATGATACTATACTGATGGGGAGGTCCACGATGACGAAAACTAAGAATCTGAAAAGAATTTTGGATGAGTATGAGAGAGTTTCTGGTCAGTTAGTTAATAGATTTAAAAGTTCTCTTTTCTTTTTCAATACTCTTAATCACAAACAGGTCAAGATAGCAAGAATTATGGGTTGTAGAGTGGATTCGTTACCTTCCATTTATATTGGTCTACTTTTAGGTCTTAAACGTCCTGAGTCCTTTTGGTGTTTGCTGGTAGATAGGTTCAGAAAAAATCTTGCTAGATGGAAAGGAGCCTTTCTTAGTCAAGTAGGAAAAATCCAGCTTCTTAAAGCCTCTCTTCAAAATATTTTGATTTATTCCTTAATTCTTTTCAAAATTCCCGCCTAATATGTTGATGCTATTGAAAAAATTGAAAGAATATTTCTTTGGTCAGGGGTTGAAACAAAGAGAATGCCTCTTATTGGATGGGATCTGGTCTGTAGGCTAAAGAAGATGGGTGGATCAGGTCTAAGAAATATTAGAATGTTGAATAAAACGCTTCTTACTAAGAAAATCTGGAGATCTTTCTCATCTAATGGGGAATGGAAAGACATTTTAAAAAGTAAATATATGGTTAATTTTGGATCTCTTAAGGCGCTTATGGACTCTCCATCTTTGCCCCATAGATCAGTATGCTACAATGATATGATTACTGGGAGAAAGATTGTGGATTTAGGTGTTGGATGGAATATAAGAAATGGAAATCAAGCCAAGTTCTAGGAGGATATATGGCTGCTAAGGGATCCCCTTATTAACAATGAGAAGTTTAAGAGGTGGGCTGATATTTACAAAAGGACTTTTGGAACTAAAGTTAAGGACTATTAGTGGGATGGGGGCTGGGTGGACCTATGCCAGCTTAGCCTAGAGCTTTCTCCAATCCACTCATCTCTGTTGGCTATTAGGATGGGTTCTAATCAATAGGATGACATCTTAGTCTGAACAGATAACCCTTCAGGTAATTTCTTTTTTTCTTTGGCTATTTCTCTACTGTCCTTTTCTCAATTCCATGTTCTCTTCTAGGCCATAGCATGGATTAAACATTTGACTCCTAAACTCAATATCTTCTTTTGGGTCCTTCTTCAAAATAAAGTGCTCACTGTTGACAATCTCTGTAAGCGAGGATTCCATATTCCTAATAGATGCTATCTATGTAAGAATGAGGTAGAGTCTACAAATCACTTGTTTCTCCACTATCCATTTACTACCGCCATATGGAGTAAGTTTATGACTCTCTGGAATATATCATGGGTGTTTCCTCATACTATTGAAAACTTCTAATGTCAATGGAAAGTGCCCTCTTTGAATCCTTCTATTCAAAGATTATGGGCTTTCACTTCCCCCTATATAGCATGGGGTGTGTGGAAAGAACAAAATAATAGACTCTTTAGAGACAAGGAAATGTCAGAGAAAAATGTATTTGAAAAAACCTTCAGGTTAATTTTTGATAACTATAATATCATTCCTCAACAAGAGAATAAAAAAGAGGCAGTGGTTTGCACTCCATATGATTTAAAGATAGCCAAGGAGTGGAAGATTAAAAATGATGTGTACAGGGCTTCTAAACCTACAAAAAAGACCTGACAAGGGTGTGGTGGAGTTTTCCTCTGTGTGGATGGTTTAAAGCTAATTTTGATGGTGTGGTTAAGGGAAACCTAGGGTTGGCTGGAAGTGGAGGTGTGATTAGGGATTCTAATGGTAATTTTTTAGCGGTGGTGGCTATTCCCATCGGATCTCAAATTAATCATGTGGTTGAAGCTATTGTAGCCTTTCATGTGATTAACTTGGCTGTTAGCATAAATATTAAATATTTATGGCTTGAAGGAGACTCTAAAAACATTATTGATTGCCTCCTAGGGAAGTCCCCTCCATCATGGTCTATCAAGAATTGTATAGAAGAGGCTAAGTACCTCTTAGCTAATTTTGACAAAGTTAAAATAACTCATGCATTTAGGGAAGCCAACAGTGTGGTTGATTTCTTTGCTAACGAAGGGGTTAAACAATTAGAGTTGGTCATGTGGCAAAACCTCAGTGATCTTGGCACTGATGTCAAGGCTTTAATTGATTATGTTATTATGCATGGGAAAGAAACAATTTATTTCGATGATAAAAGTGAGTAGTGCCAAGTACTTCAACATCATTAGATTTGATGGGGCCACTTTTAATTTCTTAATTGGTAGTAAGAGGCACATTTTCTAGGTTCTCTAGTTTGGCTATGGAATTTCATCTCAGACAGTTTTCTCTAGTAGTGAGGTGCTTGTGACAATGGGAGGAGATAGGAAAAGGTTGGAGCCAAAAACCTATGAAATTCATAAGAGGAATCTGAAGGTCTGGGATAAAATTGAATGTGGTGGGTTGCTCCCGTTCATTGAGAAGCTTCATGGGCCTACTTTGAAGGCTACCAAGTAGTTTGAGAAAAAATGGAAGAATGGGGAAATAAATTTTTTTGGTAGGTAGGTCAAGGTGGATGAGAACCTCATTGGAGAGGTGACTAGCATGTCTAATGAGGGAATGAAATTCTTTCATGAAAAAAGGTTCTCTGATGAAGCGGTTATTAGATTCCCCAAGAAAGAAAAAGAAAAGACCAAGTTGATAAAAGTCTCCAACAACTACTTTGAAGTGGATACAATTAAATCACTATGGAGGAAGGTGCTCAGAATCATCATGGAATACATTACTTTGGACAGTAGATTCACCAGGGTTTATGGCTACCACTTTGCCTTGCTAAACCATTTCCATCATAAGGTAAGGGTTTCTTTACCTTATTGTTTGTACTGTTCCATGAACAATAGCCTAGAGGATCATAAGAAGGATCCTAAGAAGTACCCTATTCTGCACACTGGCCTTATTAGGCTCATTTATGAACACTTTCAAAATATGTCGGCCTTATCCAACCCTATCTGGGCTTTGCCCTTGGATGATGAGGATAGTGAGGATAGTGTTTCAGAGGATGGTAAGGAGCTTGACCCTATGTGGAATGTTGAAATTCCCCTGAACCCAAATTATGGTAAGAAAACCTAGCAAGGTAATCCCCTACCGAAGAATCCTAGTGCTGTCAAAAACCCCATCAAGCCACTAAGTGTGAGGCATCTTTTTCAAACATTTCATTTCCTTCTCTATGCTATTATGGTAGGATGGGGTGGATGGTATAGTGTGGTCTTGGTTATGAGATGAAGGGATCATGAGGGATGGGGTTTTTGATCATGAGGGGAAGAGGATCATTAGATGGGGTGGAAGGTGTAATTTGTGACCACATTTCAAGAGTGATCATACAATGGAGTGGAAGAGGTACTTTGATGTAGACATAGAAGGATGTCATTAGATGAAGTACGGGAGAGGGGATTGTGAGAGGAGGGATGAAGGGATATCTTACTCTTGAGATGGAAAGATAAAATTAGATGAGATAGAAGGGATATGTGTTGAACACCCAGAATATTGAGATGGGGTTGAATCAGTATTCTACTCAACCATTTAACTACTAACCATTCAATAATTAAAATATATTTAGTTGTAATTGTAAATAAAAACATGAAAGGAATCATAAGATCACATGACACAAGAACACCATAATTTTTGTGTGGAAAACCCAAAATGGGAAAAACCACAGTGAGGATTAGCTCACAATATGTTATAACTGGCGATAAGATATTATAGGTCACACTGCTAGGACACGCTATCCTTGAAAATCTCACAACCTAAAATGATTACAAAAAGAAGTGTGGCTCACTACCAAAAAGATGAACTGATGAAATACACCTTCTATGTGTTGAGTTCAGTTCCAATTAAGCTCTAGAAGACAAAATCCTATACCAGTTTGCAGGCTCACAACAAATACATAAAACTTCACATAATATCATGTAGTCACACATTATTTCTTATCACATATTGCATATCACACACTCATGCATACCTACTCAATACAAAAATTATTTATATATATCCACTATTACACTTTCATACATCAATTAGGTTAGCCTAATTAGATGTACACATACCTAATTCAAATATAGCTTGTCAGATCAATCCAAAAACTTCTTTTCTTCAAAACCAAATGTATAAGACATAAAATAAGTTGGCTTGGACTTAATAAGAATCTCATTACATCATCCACGAAGTTTACACCACTGAACTATGTTGATAAGAAGAAGATCCATATTATTTTTCTTACCAATACTGAGGAGAATACTACAAGCCAAACTTCTATCATTTATATCTTCCATATTATTCAACCAAATCATTGAAAACTTGTCATGCAATTATTAGTCCTTAAAAACATATGAAAATCTCATGGAGCGATCTTCCACTATGAGCAGTTCTTGACCAAATTACCAAATTAAAATAATAGAAACACAATTTACTAGATTGATAGAAATTGTCACCAACCCAATGTTGGCATAAATGATAATACACTGGAGGGCCGGAGGGTATCTTCTTCATTCTTCGAGCAATTTCCCTTTTCTCATTAATGGTAACATGTTCCAAAAATGAATTTCAAAAACTATGTTCACTCCCTCTATCAATTGTACAAACTAAAAAAAAAATCTCTAAGATCAAAACCAAAATTTTCTACACAATAGTATCTTCTCTAATAACCCTATCTTCTCCCCATTTGACATCAAGGACAAAGGGAATCCCAATGATAAACTAAAACAAAAAACAAAAAGAGATGTAAATTTTTTTTAATTAGAGGCACCTTGTAGCTCCTTGAGAATAGCTTCCCAAGCCATTTTTCCTTCATCCTAGATCCTCTTCACTCTGACAAGAGCTTTTTGTAGTGATTCCAGTTCATCTAAGTATTCTTCTCCTTCTTCTGGAGTGGATGGATTGAGTTTCATCTTTTCAAGTTTCTCTACATCTACCAGTGCATATGACACTGTAATGTGTCAAGACATAAACAGATCTCCAAGTTGTCCAAATCAACTCACAACATCTTCTTTCTTCCTCTACAACGTGAAAAACTTGCTCTGCAAGTATGCAATAGAAGTCCATGTAGTATAATTTCTATCATCTGCAATCCTGTAGGTTCCAGAGGAATTTGCAAGTTGAAACTCTATTGATTCCATTAGATCTTTAATGCCTCGAGTGGAAAATTCCACCACATGCAATATAAAAACAGTATTTATTCTTCCTCATCATAATCATTTACCTCTTAAAAAAACTTTTTATTACTCTCCTGTGTGCAATTGCACATTTTCCTTGTAGTATAAGTAGCCTTTTCTCCAAGAGTCTTGACTCTACCTCTTTATCAATCTGATTCTTAAGGCTAGAGGTATATTCCTTGACAGAATCAACCAAGAATTTAAATTTTTCAATAGGTGTAAAAGAATCACCGATTGTGGAACCAAGGGCTATCTCCTACAAATCCTTAATAACTTCATTTACCAATTCAGTCCCTCTCTGAAAGGTATGTGTAATGAAGGAAATAAGGTGCTCCATCTTTTAGGAGATGAAGCACTATGATTCATTTCCTACTGCGCTCTTATTACATTCAAGAAAAATGTAGAGATTTCAATCCAAGGATGGAATGAGGGAAAGAGATTTGCTAAAGGTTGTTCTAGGGTATGAGTGATCCTAGAAAGATGGTTTATAATTTCTGGGAGATTCTGATTTTTGTTGAAATCACATATTTTTAGAAAATATAATGATTTAAGCCTTAAAAAGATCCATTTAAAGCATTATAATTGAATAGGGTTTGATCAAACTACCTTAGATCAAACCCCCTTGGATAGAACCCCGCTAGTTTTAAACCATACCTATAACGGAGTCTCCTTTACACCTATCAAAATGTTGATAAAAAACCACAATTGATTTACCTTTTGGGTGATCAAATGAATTCATTTAAAATTTATTTTTTGTAAGTATGTAGTTCTTATTATAAGCTTCCCAAAATTTATAATTTGAAAAAAAAATTAATTTAATTATTATATTTATTTTTTATTTCTTGTGAGTGTAGGTTTTTCCCTGAAAAATCAAGCTCTTTGTTCTGCACATGTGGAAAAATAGAAGATTATCAAAAAGAAAATTGAAAAATATGAGTGCACTAGATATTGAAGTGCTTCATCCAACAAACAAAAAAAATCAAAATTCAATACACACAAAAAAGTTGTGTTATACGGTCCACCTATGTCTTAATTGTAATTGGTTTGACTTTGAAACTTGATTAAATAATTTTTTTTCAATAAAACACTATGTGTGAGAGGTAAAGCCTTACATTTATCAATGATTGACAAATATGGAGAAATCTATCAACATTGAATAAATGAGATAATCACTCTCCCTATGAAATTATTGAGCAAATACAAAAGAAACAATAACATCACCAAACTAGCATGAAATTATAAATGAAATGAGCATGAAATCTATTCCTAAATTACTCAAACATCATCTCATAGGGGGATTGGTGCTACTGTGGAAAATATCCCTTTCCCAACCCCTTTGGATAAGCTTAATGATGAAATTACTTTGAAGATGATATGGAAAATGGTATGGAATGCTAAGATGATATGGATTCAAATGACAATGGTGCATTTGTGCTTGAGACTGTGGAGATTGTGGAGTTGTCGAGGATTTGATCAAGGATGAAGCCTCTATTTGTAGATTCTCAAATGCTAAGAGTGCTCAAGAGGGAGCAATGTGGGACTAAAAACCAGCCAATGAAAAGAGGCCACTTGTCATCATGCCATAGGTTGAGGGATGTGCAAGATTTGGGAAATGTGCCCAAGAGGGGGAAATTTTGAATTTGAATTTGAGAGTTAATGATGAGTTTGACTTGCAAAGGGACATGTAAGAGACATTAATTGCTTTGTTGGATGTACATGTCCACTTGATTTTGAATTCAAATTTGAGGGAATATTCCCCATAAATGCCATGTTGAAGGAAAATAAGGAATTTAATAAATCAATAAATTGATTTATTTGTGCAAGTGGCATTATCTAGAGGATGTGATGGGTGATTAGGTTAGGCTAATTAGGATTAGGTTAGCTTAATGATGATTAGGATGCTTTTGACTTATTTGAATTAAACATTTGATTTATTTAAATCAGAAAAGGATGGAATATGCATTATGATTTAATTAAATGAATGTTTGATTTATTTGATTAAAAGGTTGATGATAATGTTTATTTAATTTTAAATTAATGACCTTAGGATATGGAAATTAATGAGATTACCTGATGAATGGATGAAGGTGAACTTGATTAATTGATGAATGGACCTAATGTGAAACCTAGTTTACTTGATGAATGAACCTGATTGAATGCATAATGTTAATTTTGCATGTCTACATTTTTCCCCTCTTTGAAGCAATGTACTTGCTGCGTTGGTTCAAAGAATAATCTTACCGCAATCAAAATTCTTTTTTTTTTTAATTTTTCAGATGCCCCAGCGGAAAGAAGTACACTGGTACACTGCCCCCTCGAGAGATCGAGCGAAAAGATTCGATTTGAGGGTCGATCTCGCGATAAAGAGGTTCAAAATGGATGGTTATGGACGATGATGCAAATGAGATGATTTTAAGATGCTTAGAATAACAAATCTATATTATCTTAAACAACTTAAATGATGATTTGATGTATGAGATGGATGATGTGATATGTTGTGATTATGCAATGGATGATTTATGAGATGCTTAGACTAACAGATCTATATTATGATGATGATATGTAGAATACTAACGGTGTTTGGATGCAAGATGAATGCATGATAGATGCATGATGGATGTATTTGTGATGATGATTAACTATTCATGTTTTGATGTTAGTGCAGAAAATGAAGAAATTAAATGATGACAAGAGGATCCAACAAGCCAACATTATGAGAGATGATGATGAGAAATGATGATGATAGATGGATGAAAATGGATTGGATCAATGGTTTATGGATGAATGGATTTATTATGGATAAGATGGATGGAATGCTCGATTTATTACGGATGGGATAAGATGCGTTCATCTGAACTGGCACACATGGATGCTTGATTCTACCCATGACGCGTGTTTGCAAGGTTTTCATCATGGTCTTGCCCAAAGCGCCACGAAGTGGTTTTCACTAGAGGATGATTTTATTCTTTACTATTTTCAATCCTTTTTCTAATTTTTTATTTTTTTATTTTTTATTTTTTTCTTCTTTTTTTTGGTTTTTTTGAAAGATTCATGCTAACCCACCTAGTGGTGTCGATGTAGATGCCCCTGTCATAATGTGCCATCGATATCCTACTCAAAAAAGTTGCTTTGCTAAGATACATGCACTTGAATACAACTTTTGAGATTTTTGATCTGCTTCGTCGATACCAGAGTAAACTTTGTCTTTGTGCGCAAATCATGATAGAGTGCCTTCGAAATCCTTATGATGAAGGGTTGTTGCCAATACATGGTCAATGTGAGAATTGGATATCATGTGTGGAGGCATGGATGGAGTGTGTTTAGGGATAAAATATGGATTGGTTGATAGTTTGGAACCTTTGACTCTCCAAACTTGGGAAGATGAGCAATGAGGTGGATATGAAAGTGTGTGTGAAATTAGGACCAACTGCTTGATATACCTTGTACATTTCTTGAAAAGCCTGCTTTTTCTTTTGTGGACATCTTTGATGGATACTTTTCCCTTTTTTATTTTTCCTCATAGTTTCTTTGACTGATGGAGTTTGATAGGGATAATCTTTCTTTTTATGTTTTGGTATCCATGCATATTTGATTTGTCCATTATGCTTCTCAACTTCTTTTTCTTTGATAACGTTCTTCGTATTTTGATTCAATTCTTTCTTTTGATGTTGGTCCCAATTCGTGGATGGGGTGATGGGTGGATGATGATTCGTGACGTGGTTGGTTGTAGTATTCACACTAGTTTCATCATAAGGACTCTTTGTGCTCCCTATGTTGATGCTTGCATTAGATAAAGTTGCCTCCAGTATGGTGGTGGTAGTACCTTCATGCTTTGATTCTGCCTGTTTTGAGATGTCTTTTTCAGTAAACATGCTCTGACAAATGACCATTGTAGATGACATTATTTTAATTTTCTGCTCTGCTAACTCTAGATTATACTGTTCTGTCTGACCTGCTTCCTTGAGTGGATAATGTTCGATATCTTTATTCATGATGTCCTTAGTCTGAATTTGTGATATATCTAATACTATTGTTGACAACTCAGTTTGACTATAGGAATCGATAACCTGCTCTTTTTGTGTAATAGAATCTTGTTCTAGATGAAGATCATCTACATGTCCATCCATAGAAAGCATCTCATGGGTAGATGGAGGAGTATGTGCTACATGGATATGATCATCTTGCATAGATAGGAGAGTGTCCATTAGATTATTGTAGTATCTTGAAGATACAAATTCTTGATCTTGACTGACTTCAGAATTTCTTTCAACATGCTTTGGATCAAGTTCTTGACATGGGTCAATTTCAAAGGATGGATTGCTTACAAAGGGTTCTTGGATGTCATCATTAGGAATGGGAAGTAGCTCAATATCCTCTTGATCTCTTAGTGAATTTGGATCAAATGTTGAGTTGAGGATTTCTTCAGTATCTATAACCATGAGGTCAAAGGTGGTCAACATGTCTTGGAAGGGACCATTGCTAGACCTTGGTGAAAGATTTTGATCATGCTTTGGAATAAATTATTGAGATATATCATCTAACTCATAAGGTGATGTAGATATATTTTCAACATGATCATAGGTCAATAGATCGTACATTATGTCAATAGGATCAAATAATCCTAACACTCCTTGAAATAGATCACTAAAAAGTGGCTCTTGATGTATGGTGAGTTGATCATCGGATGGAGTGAAAACATCTTCAAGGTGCTCATCGATGGAGAGATCTTGGTCATTGTTTTCAACAATTGTGGTGGAGGAATTTCCAATGTCTTCAACCATAGGGTCAAATGATGTTGAAATTTCTTGAATTGGATCATTGTTGGTTGGTGGATTTTGATCATGATTGAAAAGTGACTCTTGGCATATGTTGATTTGATCTTTGCACAAGATAGCAACATCTTCAATGTGCTCTTTGATGGATAGATTTTGATCATTGCTTTCAGCAATTATGGTGGGGAGATTATGAATTTCTTCAACCATAGAGTCAAGTGATGTTGACATTTTTTGAATTGGATCATTGCCAGGTATTGTTGGTGGATTTGATCATGATTGGGAAGTGACTCTTGACATATGTTGATTTGATCATTGGATAAAGTAGACATAGCTTCAAGGTGCTCAGTGATGGATTCATCTTGATCCTTGTTCTCAACATTTGTCATTTTTTGTGTTTGTTCTTGTGTTTGTTGGGTAGCTTGAGAGGCTTGTTGCACTTGTTGAGGTTGTATTGCTTGTTGTGTTGCTAGATATTGTTGGATGGCCCTTTGGTAGGCCTGGTGAGCTTTTAGCGCAATGTTATATTGTCTTGCTATGTTTGGTTTAGGTGGTAGTGGTGGCGGATTCAGAATTTTGTTGGATGTAGTGACAAGTGGTTGAGATACTTTTGAAGTGATCATAGTGGTTTGAGATATGATGGGTGTGATAGGGGTGGTTGGAATGATCGAAGTGATAGGGATGGTCGGAATGACCAAGGTGATAGGTCTTGGGACACCGTATTTATATTTTGGATCGATGTTGTTTGATTAGATACCGTCCATTGGTGTGATGGTGATGGCTCGATTAGTGTTAGGTGGATTGATTTGGGTGGAGTGATTGGTGCTAGGTATAGGGGGAAGTCCTAAACCAAGGAATGATGTTGATATGGGTAATGGTGGTGGAGATGTCTCATGGTGTATTGACTCAACTATTTTGGTAAGTGTAGCAATCTGATCTCGCCAAATTTGATCTTGATTTCGATCTTGACTCCCTTGATATAGTTGATTTGGCTTTTGTTTAAGCAAATTTAGGATGCATACTTGTGTTGTTTTATTTTGGACAATGTTCTGATTTGGGATGATGTTCAGATTTGGCATTATGGGTTGAAATTGAACATTGATGATGTTGGGAATCACATTGCCTTGTTTTAGGTAACTCTGATCTTGCATGGTGTTACCTTGACTTGGATTTGTTAACATCTTGTTTGGATTTTGAACAATATTCGTATGATTTGCTACCATATTTATCCCAAATTTTGGCAGATTCATGTTTTGAAAACTTGCACTCGGTACATTCTCGTTGTTCATTTGAAGGCTCATGCATTGATTGTTTGGTTGACAAACTTGTAGGTTTGGATTTATATCTACCATCGGGAAATGTGTTCCAATCTTTGATTTGGGCATACTCACACTTGTTGTGCCATTGACATTTGTATAAGGTAATGATCCCATGTATGGATTGTATAAGTGTGAGTTGTGATAATTTGTAAGGCTTTGAAAGTTTTATCGATTTGGATTACTCATGATGTATGGATCAAGTTTTTATTCCATGTTCTCCTTGTATTTGACCTTATTGCAAAAGTGACCTCTAAGGTTCTTAAGACTAATGACGAGATGAAGGATGAAAGGTGTAAATGATATGATTGTTTGAATGTTTAGGAACTTTGGATCAATGCTAGACTTAGGGTTTGGTTTTGATTGGTTTGATTGGTTTGATTTGGATAATGACCTTGTAAACCCTAAGATGTTAGATGTGATCTTAGGATGAATTTTCTCAAAGGATTGTCAATTCAATTAAATGTATGAGAAAGGATGCATTCCCATACACCTAACTAAACAAGGTGATTTTTGATTGTGATGATTTACCCAAGTCTAGAATTATGTTTCCAAAGTTCTAAACTTGTTTGGGGGATGGATTTTGATAGATTTTTGGAATTTGGATGAAGTTTTTGATTGGGTCCTAAATGAGCCTAGGAAGGACTTGTTTACTAGGCCAAGATAGTGAAGAACATGCCTTTCTCTAAGAGTAATTCAAAATCAAAAGACCAATGTTTGCATGAAAACCATATGATCAAAATATGCCAAGCACATATGTGGGGTCCAATTGATTTAATCTTTGCTTAATGGATTGTTTTTACCACAAACACACTCTTGATTAGATTTTGAATCTAGATTTCTAATGTCTCAACTTTCCCCTTATCTCGCAAAGTGTATTATGTGGAAACCAAGGAAATTTGAGGCAAGAGTTACCTATTATTGACTTTAGTAGAATCAAATTGAGATGAAATCCAAATGTTTAGAAGCCTCTAAGGATACGAATCCCAAGGGCAAGCAATAACATATGAATTTGTTCAAGGATATTTTCCTTCTAAAGAGTTTGAAATTTTGAGGATCATGTTGAATGTTTGTTTTGCAAATGTTTTCGAATAAAGCACTATGTTTTCAAACCAAGAACAAGTACAAACCCTATGGATGTGTAAGACAATATTTGTTGAATCCCCACTTGGACAAGTCCAGCTATGCTTATCTTTAGCGAATGGTTAGATGCTTGACCCCATTGGCTCCCCTCCATGGCACTCACTTATACGGGGCATCCAAGCATCAACACCCATGAAACTCCCATGGCATGTTTTCCATTTATAC
>VDFB02373365.1:353590690-353604667 GCA_007258455.2 Sequoia sempervirens
AAACTTAGTAGTTTAGAAACTACATTCAATTTTCCACAGATTCTATTCTTACATATTTTTGAAATAATATAGATAACTTATTCAAATTTTTATGTCAAGTTGCCTAACTCTTATTTTTCTAAATTTTCATTGCCACTTAAGGGCCTGTTTTTTACATGATTATCCTGCACATACCCAGACAAGTTGTCCTTTTCTTTAGTAATCTCCTATTAGCGGGCGGAGGAATCAACCATGAAGAGAAAGATTACCTTTTAGAGGTCATCCCTAATTTAGTTGAGGAAGATAATACCAAGCTTGCTGCTATTCCTTCTAGGGAAAAAATTAAAATAGTTGTTTTTTCATTTGAAGGGAACAAGGCCCCTGGCCCTGATGGGTTTCCCATGTTCTTGTTTCAATAATTCTGAGAGATTGTTGAAGAGGATGTTGTGAATGCAATCAAAGAGTTCTTTGGATCAATAAGTCTCCTAAAGGAACTAAATGCAACATTTTTTGTCCTTATTCCCAAGAAACCTGGAGCAGGGGAGTTTGGTTCCTTCAGGCCTATAAGCCTTTGTAATTCTTTCTACAAAATCATTTCCAAGGTTTTAACATCTAGGCTTCTCATAATTCTGCCTTTATTGATCTCTCCCCAGCAAAATGGCTTTGTTCCAGGAAGGAAGATCCTTGATTCTATTGTCACTGTCCATGAGAATATCCATTCCCTTGTGGAATCCAAAACTGAAGGTTTTCTCCTTAAGCTAGATATCTCAAAAGCTTATGACCTTGTGGGCTAGAAATTTTTATTCAAAATCATGAGGGTGTTTGGATTCAACAATAGAGTCCTTCAGATGGTGGAATAGCTTGTTTCAAAAATTTCAATTTCTATTATGGTGAATGGATCCCCTTCACGGTTTTTTCAGAATTTGAGAGGTTTAAGATAGGGAGATCCTATCTCCCCAATCTTGTTCACTATTATGGCTGAATGTCTTGGGCAAAACCTGAAAAAAAATGATTGATAAGGGGTCTCTGGTGGGACTAAGGCCCTCTTCTAGTAATCTTATTTTCTCACATCAACAATTTTTTGATGATACCATGCTGATGGGGAGATCTACTGTGACTGAAGCTAAGAATGTGAAAAGAATTTTGGATGAGTATGAGAGGGCTTTTGGTCAGTTGGTCAATAGACAAAAATGTTCTCTTTTCTTTTTTAACACCCTTGATCATAGACAATTCAAGATAGCTATAATCCTTGGATGTAGAGTGGATTCCTTATCTTCTATTTATCTTGGCTTGCCTTTAGGCCTTAAACCTACTGACTCCTCTTGAAGTTCGTTGGTTGATAGGTTCAACAAAAAGCTCACTAGATGGAAAGGAGCTCTTCTTAGTCAAGTAGGAAAAATCTAGCTCCTCAAAGCTTCTATTTGGAACCTTCTGATTTACATCTTAAGTCTTTTCAAAAACCCAGCTAAATTTGTGGATCCTATTGAAAAAATTCAAAAAGGATTTCTTTGGTCGGGGGTTGAAGAAAGAAAGAGAATACCTCTTATTGGATGGGATATTGTCCGTAGGCCGAAAAACATGGGAGGACTGGGTCTAAGAAAGATCAGAATGATGAATAAGACGCTTCTTGCTAAGAAAATTTGGAGGTCTTTTTCATCTTATGGGGAATGTAAAGACATTTTAAAGAGTAAATATATGGCTAATTTTGGATCCCTTAAGGCCCTGCAGGATTCTCCCTCATTGCCTCGTGGATCAGCTTGCTAGAATGATATGATTACTAGGAGAAAGATTGTTGAATTAGGTGTTGGGTGGAATATAAAAAGTGGAAATCAAGCTAGGTTATGGGATGACAGATGGTTACTAAAGGAGCCCCTAATTAACAATGAAAGGTATAATAGGTGGGCTGACATTTGCATTTGAAATGACTTTTGGTACTCAAGTTAAGGACTATTGGTGTGATGGGGGTTTGGTGGACTTGTGCCAGATTAGCTCAGAGCTTGCCCTGATTCACTCATCACTGATGGATGTTAGGATGGGTTCTAATCAACAGGATGACCTTTTAGTCTGGACAGATAACCCCTCAGGAAGCTACTCTATTTCTTCGGTTGTCTCTCTGTTGTCTCTCTCTCAAGCCCCCTCTCCTTTCTAGACCATAGCATGGATAAAAGATTTGACCCCTAAAGTCAATATTTTTTTCTGGATCCTTCTTCAAAATAAAGTGCTTACGGTCGATAATCTTTGCAAGCATGGTTTCCAGATACCTAATAGATGTTATCTTTGCAAGAATGAGTCAGAGTCTACAAATCACTTGTTTCTCCATTGTCTATTTGTTGCTACTATATGAGGTAAGTTTTTGGATCTTTGGAACATTTCATGGGTGTTTCCTTATTCTATTAAAGACTTTTTCTCTCAATGGAAAGCTCCTTCTTTGAATCCTTTTATTTGAAGATTATGGGCTTTCACTTTCCCCTAAATAGCCTTGGGAGTGTGGAAGGAATGAAATAACAAACTCTTTACGGACAAGGAAACT
Source organism: Sequoia sempervirens (assembly GCA_007258455.2). Lineage (NCBI taxonomy): Eukaryota > Viridiplantae > Streptophyta > Pinopsida > Cupressales > Cupressaceae > Sequoia > Sequoia sempervirens. The sequence continues at coordinate 353,593,200 of VDFB02373365.1, forward strand.
TTGGAGAACAATGCGTTTGAAAAAATCTTCAAGTTAATTATGGAAAAAATTAATATCATTCATCAAAAAGATAATAAATTGGAGGTAGTGGTCTGCTCTCCATATGACTTAAAGATAGCTAAGAAGTGAAAGATTAAAAATGATTTGTCAAGGGCTTCTAAACCAGCTAAAAAAGACCGGGAAGGGGTGTGTTGGAGGTTTCCACTAAGTGGTTGGATTAAAGCCAACTTCGATGGTGTGGCTAAGGGAAACCCGGGGTTGGTTGGAAGTGGAGGGGTGATTAGGGACTCAAATGGTAATTTTTAAGTAGTGGTGGAAATATCCCTCAGATCACAAACTAACCACATGGTGGAAGCTATTAGAGCCTTTTATGTGATTAACTTAGTGCTTAGTTAGAATTTTAAAAATTTATAGCTTGAAGTAGACTCAAAAAACATTATTGATTACCTCCTAGGAAAGTCCCTTCCTTCATGGATGGTGCAGGAGCACCTAAGAGGAATTTGGAAACACTAGGAAAAATTTTGAAGCCTAGGAAGAATTTTGTGATTTTGATTTTTAAGGTCATGTTGACCACTTAGTTTTGAATTTGTGAGATGTTAGAAGATGTTAGGATGAAGGATGATTAGTAACTTATAGTTGAGTGGATGAGTTTCTCAGTTTGTTTCACTAGGTTTCACTAGGAGTCTAGAATAAAGTCCAAAATGTTGCATTTGTGCAATTTTGGCCTATTGTGGTGGTTAAGTCCGACCAATGGAGAGGTAACCACCTTGGAATCCTTTAAAAGGTAGTCCTCAACCTGGAATTTTGGTTGGAAAAGCATTATATTTGTTTGGGTTTGCTGTTCATATGGGAAAACATTGAAGTTCTTGCAATTTCCTATTTTTTTGTTCTTTTACTGGGTTAATGGATAGCTCCAGGTTGTGAGCAGTGTGTGTGGAATGTCTGATAACATTATTACAAGATTTGTGTAGTCAGTAATTAGCTTGTCTCAATGTTTTCTAGTTTTTCTTTTAGTTAGTTTTGTTTCTTTTCAATTTCTAATCAGACCGACATGCTATAAATAATGGAGTCTTAGACCTCTGTTTTCCTCTATACCTAGTGTATAGACTTTCAGAAATGAGGCTAAGCTCCATTCCTATATATAGGATAGGTTTAGGGGATTGTAGGAAGAAAATTTACATGGAAAAGGTCTTCTCCTAGGCGAGCTTGGCTATGCTCGGTTATGAAAGACAGTGGAAAAAAAGACACTAACGTTGCAGGGGTGTCTGCCTTCTAGAAACTCAGGGTGTGTGGTGGTTGTAGGAGGCCTTACAAAGGCTTGGAAGCAAGTAGGAGATCTCATCAAACCTTTTGGTGACTGAAAGAAGTTGATACTTAACAGTGAGGTCAAGAAATGGCCTGAAAATCCCTAATTCTCACAAAATCAGGGTTACGCCTGTGTACGGATTGAGGAAGCCTAAAACCTCAAAAATCCTTGAGAGGTCAGAAAATGAACTAGGGTCATAGAAATAAGTTTGTGATGTTCTTCAATAGGATTGGAGTTAAATCCTATTTCCTCGGGCTAGGAGGCCTAATAGGGGCTCAAGGGCTACTAGCCCTTCTTAAACCCTAAACTAGGTTCTGGAGTGAACGATAGAGAAAAGGTGGTTGGTGGTGGATCAAGAACCCTGGAGAGAAGGTTTTGAGACCATAGAAGAAATCACACACCCCTGCATCAAGTTAGGGAAGCTTGAAGGAATAGCTAGTCTTTAGTAAGATTAAGGGCTAGGAGTAAATGTGAGGAAGAGCACCAAGTTTGGCTTGGTTAGGAGAATTCAGATGATAGTAGGGTTGGCCAGGAGAACCAGGGGTGCCTAACAAGCTATAGGACCTAAAGGTTAAGGTGGGAGAGTCACCTAATATTTCTTGAGATCAAGGACCCAGAGCATGAGATAGTGAGTGTCTCATCCAACCCTACCCTATCAGATTGGTATTAGAGCAAGCAAAAGATTTGGGAAGAGTCTTGTATGTCAGAAATTGAGTCAAGTGATTCATCCATCATGGTGACAAATGTATATTTGGCCAAGATGGTTGAAGAACAAGAGGAGGACAATAAGTTGTTAAAAGAAAGAATAGAGCAACTTGAGAAAGCATTGAACAATGTGAAGTTGGAAGGAAAAATACCAAAGGAAGAAGAGGTTGCAGAGGAAAACAAGATCCCTGAACCTAACCCTATTTTGGAGGAAGAGCCTTTCTTGAAGGCATTGAAGGCATTTAGTGGAAAAGGAATTGAAGGAACATCACTATTTAGTGGAAAAATGGAAGCCGACTTAGTTGTTGATTGGATAGAGGGAATGTAAAACCATTTTGAATGTAATCAAGTCACTGAGGCACATAAGGTAAAGGTGGCCAAGTCAAGACTAAGAAGTTTTGCCTTGACATGGTGGAAATTCATTCAGACAGAGAGGGAAAAAGAAGGTAAGCAGCCTATCTCTACTTTGAAGGGAATGGTTGCTAAGATAAGAGAAGCATATGTGCCAGATGACTATGAGATTCAGTTACACAAGAAGAGACAAAGCCTAAGGAAGAAAGACCAAGATGTAAACACTTACACTGACGAGTTAAAAAAACTTTGCATGAGGTCTAATGTGATAGAGGATGAGAGTCTCAAGGTGGCTAGGTATCTTAATGGCTTGAAGTGGAACATTCAAGAGGAGATGGCTCTTTTAAGTCCCAAGATAGTACACCAATGCTATCAGTTAGCTATAAAGATTGAGGAAAGAAGCAATAGGAAGGAAGGCCAAACTTCTAAGGGTAGAGGCAAAGGCAGAGATCAAAGAGATCAAAGAGGGCAGCGTGGTGGCTACCAAGGAAGAGGCAATGAGCAAAGAAATCAAGGAGAGTCTAAACTAATAGAGCATGGAGGTGAAACATCTTCTAGAGGAGGATATAACAGAGGTAGAGGACCTCAAGGAGGTTCAAATAGAGGAAGAGGAGTAGGCAAGAGCAATTCATACTTTGAAAACATGAAATGCTACCATTGTGGACAAGTAGGTCATCCTGCTTATAGGTGCCCAGAGAAAGCATCTTCATCAAGCAATGAGAAGAGAGTGGCTTATGCACAAGAGGACACCATGAGCCCTAAGTCATCTAAGGTCACTCATATTGAATCTGAGGTAGGAGAGAATCTGATGTTCAATAGAGTTTTGATCAGAAAACCGGTCAAGGAAGAGCCAAAACAAAGGAGAGCTCTATTTAGAGTAAGGTGCAAGATACTTGGTAAAGTGTGCAAGGTCATAGTGGATTTAGGTTCAATAGAAAATATCATCTCATAGGAGGCAGTAATGAAACTGAAATTGGAGAAGGTACCCCATACTAACCCTTACAAGGTCACATGACTAAACAAGGGACAAAGTGTTTTAGTTAATGAGCAAGTAACAGTGGAGTTTTCCATTGGAGGGTACAAGGACAAGTTAGTTTGTGATGTGTTACCCATGGATGCATGCCATATACTATTGGGCAGACCATGGCAGTATGATAGAAGTGTCATATATGATGGGAAAGAGAACACTATCTCATTCAAGAAGGATGGGAAGAATTTTAAGTTGCAGTCACTACCAGAAGAAGAAGGACAGTCAAAGACACCAAACATCATTTTGAGCAGTGGTAAAGAGTTCCTTAACAACCTACATCAAGGGAGCGAAGGATATGTGGTTGTGTCACAACCTAAAGAGGAAGATAAGGCTGAAAAGACAGTCCTACCGAAAGCAGTCCAGAAGTTACTTGAAAGGTACAAGAGTATAGTTAGTGATGGTACACCTTGAAACTCTACCACCAAAGAGAGCCATAAGTCATCAAATTGACTTCATACCTAGAGCTTCATTACCTAACAAAGCAGCTTATAAGCTTACACCATATCAGAACCTAGAAGTATCTAGGCAAGTGCAAGAGTTGTTGGATCAAGGATTGATTCAAAAGAGCATCAGCCCATGTGCAATACTAGTGGTTTTAGCAATCAAGAAGGGAGGTAAGTGGAGGTTATGCACTGATTCTAGAGAAATAAAGAGGATCACCATTAGGTATAGGTTCCCTATTCCTAGAATTGAAGGCTTGATGGATTTCCTTGGAGGAGCTCAGTACTTCACCAAGTTGGATCTCAAGAGTGGATACCATCATATTAGAATTAAGGATGGTGATGAGTGGAAGACAACATTTAACACAAATGATGGGTTATATGAATGGAGAGTTATGCCATTTGGTCTCTCCAATGCCCCTAGCACATTCATGAGGCTCATGAATGAAGTGCTCAAGGACTTTACAGGGATATTTGTGGTGGTATACCTTGATGACATCCTCATATACATCAAGACAGTAGAAGAGCATTTGAAACATGTCGAGTTGGTTCTTAGAAGGTTGCAAGAGGAGAAGTTGGCAATCAATCTAGAGAAGTGTGATTTCTTTAAGAAAGAGCTAGTCTATTTGGGTTTTGTAGTGTCCAAGGGATCATTGAAGATGGATCCAAGCAAGGTAGAAGCCATCCTAAACTGGCCTACACCAACCACGGGGACTGAGGTAAGAAGTTTCCATGGATTAGCCCAATTTTATAGAAAAATCATAAGGAATTTTAGTGGTATATGTGCACCAATCCTAGATACAATCAAGGGTGGTCTAAAAACTAAGTTTGTGTGGACGCAAGAAGCTGAGAAAGGGTTTGAGAAACTGAAACAAGAAGTGGCAACTCAACCTATTCTTTTGTTACCTAGTTTTGACAAATTGTTCACTGTTGAGTGTGATGCAAGTGGAGTGGCAGTAGGAGGAGTGATAAGTCAAGAGGGTAGGCCTATAGCCTTCTTTAGTGAGAAGCTCAATGAAGCAAAGAAGAAGTATTCAACCCATGACTTGTAACTTTATGCTTTGGTTCAGTCACTTAGGAAATGAAGGCATTACCTTCTACCCAAGGAGTTTGTAGTCTTTACTGACAATCAGGCACTCAGCTTTATCAACACTCAAGAGAAGTTGAGTAATAGGCATTTGAAATGGATGGAATACATCCAAGCTTTTACCTTCACCATCAAGCACAAGAAGAGATAGCCAAACAAAGTAGCAGATGCATTGAGCAGGAGATTTTTGACAGTCTGAGAGATACAGATCAAGAGCATTGGCATAGAGAGTTTCAAGGATCTCTATGGGGAAGATGAATACTTTTCAGAGGTCTATAAGGTATGTTCTAACTTTGAAAACCATTTCCATAGCCAATACTCTGAGTATAATTTGCAAAGTGGGTTATTGTTTAAGGGAAATCAGTTATGTGTTCCAAGAGGGTCAATGATGGAAAATCTAATTCAGGAAAAGCATAATGGCAGTCTTAGTGGGAATTTTGGCATCAATAAGACTTTAGAACTAGTGCAAAGATTCTATTACTAACCTAAGTTGGCGAGAGATGTTAGAAAGTATGTGGAACAATGTGTTGTGTGTATGAAAGCTAAGGGAGGAGCTAGTAATGCTGGTTTATACCAACCCCTACCCATTCCTAATAGACCATGGGAGTGTGTGAGCATGGATTTTGTGGTAGGCCTTCCTAAGACCAAAACTGGTTTTGATAGTGTTTATGTAGTGGTAGACAGATTTAGCAAAATGAGTCATTTTATTCCCTGCAAGACTACTCATGATGCTAGCTACATAGCTCATCTATTCTTCAAGGAGGTTGTAAGGATCCATGGCTTGCCTTTGAGCATTGTTTCAGATAGGGATGTGAAGTTCATGAGTCATTTTTGGAAGAATCTATGGAGTAGATTAGGTACCAATTTATCTTTTGGATCAGCTTACCATCCTCAGACCGATGGTCAAATCGAGGTGGTTAGCAGGGTGCTAGGTAACCTTCTCAGGTGACTAACTAAGGAATATGGACAAACATGGGAAATGGTTATCTCACAAGCTGAGTATGCATACAATGACAGTGTGAACCAGACCACAAGGAAGAGTCCTTTTGAAGTTGTGTATGGGATGCACCCAAGAGGAATATGTGAGCTCAGAGATCTTGGAGCTATGGACCATAGGAGTGGACATGCAGAAGACTTCAGTCAGACCATGAAGGAGATTCAGGAGCAGGTAAAGAGGACAGTCACTGAGGCTACACAAAAGTTGAAGGAGAAGGCAGATATGTCAAGGAAAGATGTACAATTTGTAGTAGGGGTTATGTTAAGGTCCACCTTAACAAGTCAAGGTTGCAGAAGGGAATTTCAACCAAGCTGTAGATGAAGAGAGTGGGTCCATGCAAGGTATTGGCCAAGTATGGAAAAAATGCATATAAGGTGGAGTTACCTACCGATCTAGGAATCTCACTAGTTTTCAACATAGTTGATTTGATCAAGTACAAGGGAACAGTCAGTGATGAGGTTCAAAATAGTTAGGATATCTTCAAGGACATCACTAATGTACCCCTACCTAATCAAGAGAAGCATCAGGCAGAGCAGATCTTGGAGTCAAGAGTATAAAAGTCTACAAGACACAAGGTGTACATGGAGCACCTTATCAAGTGGAAGAACAAGCCTAAATCTGAAGCTACATGGGTACAAGAAGATGAGTTCAAGAAGTTTGGAATTGACCTGTCATTGTTCTCTCCTTCCATTCCTTAATGTTTGGGCTGAGAGGGGGAGAATGGTGCAGGAGCACCTAGGAGGCATTTGGAAACACTAGGCAAAATTTGGAAGCCTAGGAAGAATTTTGTGATTTTGATGTTTAAGGTCATGTTGACCACTTATTTTTGAAGTTTTGAGATGTTAGAAGATGTTAGGATGAAGGTTGATCAGTAAATTATAGTTGAGTTGATGAGTTTCTCAGTTTGTTTCACTAGGTTTCACTAGGAGTCTGGAATAAAGTCCAAAATGTTGCATTTGTACAATTTTGGCCTATTGTGGTGGTTAAGTCCAACCAATGGAGAGGTAACCACCTTGGAAGCCTTTAAAAGGTAGTCCTCGACCTAGAATGTTGGTTGGAAAAACATTGTATTTGTTTGGGTTTGTTGTTCATATGGGAAAACATTGAAGTTCTTGCAATTTCCTATTTTTTTGTTCTTTTACTGTGTTAATGGAGATCTCCAGGTTGTGAGCAGTGTGTGTGGAATGTGTGATAACAGTCTTACAAGCTTTGTGTAGTCAGTAATTAGCTTGTCTCAACATTTTCTAGTTTTTCTTTTAGTTAGTTTTGTTTCTTTTCAATTTCTGATCAGACTGGCAAGCTGTAAATAATGGAGTCTTAGACCTCTGTTTTCCTCTATACCTAGTGTATAGACTTTGGAAAATGAGGCTAAGCTCCATTCTTGTATATAGGCTAGGTTTAGGGGATTGTAGGAAGCAAAGTTACATGGCAAAGGTCTTCTCCTAGGCGAGCTTGGCTATGCCCGGTTACGAAAGACAGTGGAAAAAAAGACACTAACGTTGCAAGGGTGTCTACCTTCTGGCAACTCAGGGTGTGTGGTGGTTGCAGGAGGCCTTACAAATGCTTGACAGTAAGTAGGAGATCTCATCAAACCTTATGGTGACTGAAACAAGTTGACAGTTCACAGTGAGGTCAAGAAATGGCCTGAAAAGCCCTAATTCTCACAAAATCAGGGTTATGCCTATGTACGGAATGAGGGAGCCTAAAACCTCAAAAATCCTTGAGAGGTCAGAAAATGAACTAGGGTCACAGAAAGAAGTTTGTGATGTTCTTCAGCAGGATTGGAGTTAAAGCCTATTTCCTCGGGCTAGGAGGCCTAATAGGGGCTCAAGGGCTACTAGCCCTTCTTAAACCCTAAACTAGGTTATGGAGTGAATGATAGAGAAAAGGTGGTTGGTGGTGAACCAAGAACCCTGGAGAGAAGGTTTTGAGACCATAAAAGAAATCACACACCCCTGCATCAAGTTAGGGAAGCTTGAAGGAATAGCTAGTCTTTAGTAAGATTAAGGGCTAGGAGTAAATGTGAGGAAGAGCACTAAGGTTGGCTTGGTTAGGAGAATGCAGATGATAGTAGGGTTGGCTAGGAGAACTAGGGGTGCCTAACAAGCTATAGGACCTAAAGGTTAAGGTGGGAGAGTCACCTAAGAGTTCTTGAGATCAAGGACCCAGAGCATGAGACAGTGAGTGTCTCATCCAAACCTACCCTATCAATGGACTATCAAGAGCTAGATCGAAGATGCTAAATCCCTTTTAGCAAAATTCGATAAAGTAAAAATATCTCATGCTTTTAGGGAAGCCAACAATGTGGCCTATTTTTTTACTAATGAGGGGGTTAAATAGAAGGGATTGGTCACGTGGCAGAACCTCAGGGGTCTGGGAGTTGATGCTAGGGCCTTAATTGAATATGATATCATGCATGGGAAAGTAACAACTTTTTTTGATGATCAAGGAGAGTAGGGTCAAGTAAATCAACATCTTTAGATTTGATGGGGCCATGTATATTAGCTCAATTGGCAGTAAGAAGTGGCACATTTTGTGGGATCTTTTGTTGGGAAGCAGCATTTTATTTTAGTACTCTTGCTCTGGTAGAGATTTCAGGGAGGTGATTGTGACAATGGGAGGAGACAAGAAAAGGGTGGAGCTAAAGAGCTATGAAATGCATAAGAGGAACTCGAAGGTCTGGAGAAAATTTGAACATTGTGGACTGCTCCCTTTCATTAAAAAGCTTCATGGGCCTGATTTGAAGGCCACTGAATACTTTGAGAAAACCTAGAAGAATGAAGAAATAACTCTTTTCGGGAGGAAGGTTAAGGTGGACTAGAACCTCATAGGGGAGGTCAATAGCATGTCAACAAAGGGAATGAAATTCTTTTGTAATAGAAATTTCTCTAATGAGGTAGTTATTAGATTCCCTAGGAAAGATAAGGAGAAGACTAAGCTGATCAAAGTCTCCAACAGCTACTTTGAAGTTGATTTGATTAAGTTGTTATGGAGAAAAGTGCTCAGAATCATCATGGAATACATTTCCCTGGACGATAGATTCACCAGGGTATACAACTACCACATCGCCCTTCTCAACCACTTCCGTCACAAGGTAAGGGTTTCATTTCCTTACTATCTATATTGTTCCATGAGTAATAGCCTGGAAGATCATAAGAAGAATCGTAAGAAGTACCCAATTTTGCATACTGGCCTTATTAGGCTTATTTATGAACATTTTCAAAATATGTTGGTCTTATCCAACCCTGTCTCGGCTTCGGCCTTTGAAGATGATGACACAGAAAATAGTGTGTCAAAGGATAAAAATAAGCCTAACACTAAGTGGATTGAAGAAGATCATCCTTCCCCTAACAATTTTGGTAAGAAAACCTTGTAGTGTAAACCCTTGCTTAAGAAAACAAGCACTATCAAAAACCCCAGTAGCTCTATTCTGAAAGAGAATTCCATTCAAAAGGGTTCCCCTACTAATAAATTGGTCTCTTTCTCTAAGGATACCCCGAAGGATTTTTCTAAGGTCCCTGATACCAACAAGCATTCTATCTTGTCCTATCCTGCCACACACAGAGAAAATGAACCTAGATTCCCTAGTGACCTCAACCCTGAAGATTATTATTTTAAGCAGGACTGTGAGTTTCTGAGGGATATTCTGGCATTCACTAGAAATGGTGTCGTTGACTACTTTAGAATCATGAAGTGGGCCTTCCATTAAATTAAGGACCGTAACCTTAGAAATAGGGCCCTCAATAGCAAGCTGGAGGATTTGGAAGTTAAAGTCAACTCCCTTAATACTACAGAGGGAGGGAGGAATGAGGATAAAATGAGGATGCAGGCTAAGGATAATGAAGGTAAGGTTAAGTTCCTAGAAGTTGAAATTGGTAAAATAAAAGACATAATCAAAACTATTATGGAGCACAACCATAGAATGGAGAAACATAATTCCATTATCATCAATGCTATGACTAAGAAATTGGAAAACACAAAACAGGGATCTCTGATCGTGGATTTGGAAGCTGAAAAGGACAAAAGTAGGACTAAGGATGCTGGAATTTGAAAGAGGACGAGAGCTAATCTGAAGAGGAAGGTGCCTCCTATTCCCCAGATGGTTCAGGCCCTGAAAAAATGTACCCATGACATGCATATTCTTGAAGCTAAGGTTGTTGATGCTCTAAACTCCTTAGGATAGGTGATGGTTATTTTTGTTGCTGGTTTTTTGGTTGGTTTTTTTGGTGGCCCTTGTCGGCCTTGGGTTGGGGGCTGTTGTGCTTTCTTGGCTCTTTTCTTTTAACAACCATTTTGTTTTGGCTATATTAACGCTTAATCTTTTTATTTTTGTATACTCTGTGGTTTCGGGTCCCTATAAAACACATTTTTCCCTTTATAAAAAACATCTAGTTATTAGTTAAGCAATGTGAAGTAATGCTTTGAGTTTGAAAGATGTGCAATGCAATGTAATCAATGATATGAATATAGACTACACAAATCTATTAAGTACAATTCATTAGTTAAACTCTTTATTCACACCACATTTATTTGAGGCATTTTTTCAAAAAACTCATTGCCTTGTCTATGCTATTGCTTACTATTATGCTTTCATAGTTTTTTCCAAGAATCCATAGCATAGACAAGGCTGTGAACTATTTGAATAAATGCCTCAATTTAAAATGTGGTCTCATAGAATGCCATGATGTCCAAGCCAATGCAATTGGAAATTTCTCCTAGTTATTACTTATGTTCACTGAAGTCATTGCATCACTACTTATGTTAACTTTCTAAAAAACTATCAACATATAGTTATTAGTTATGCAATGTGAAGTAATGCTTTGAGTTTGAAAGATGTGCAATGCAATGTAATCAATGATATGAATATAAACTACAAAAATTTCTATTAAGTACAATTCATTAGTTAAACTCTTTATTCTATTACCTACATGAAGGTTTATACTCCACTGGCACCTCTAACATGTTGTTGTGGAACGTCCAATATTAGCCTATTCAACATACAAAATTAGATATTAGAATACCATTCATATAACAATGATATTCACATGTAATATTTATAATTGTTTACTAGTTACATACCTCAACAGTAGATGTAGTGGAGTAAAAAATAGGTGGGGGCCAGTGTAAACATCATCAACACTATGACCCTAAAATTTTATTACAATCATTTAAGTACTAAATTATTTAATCTTGCATTTCAAAAATAAAATTTAATAAATTAAATTCAATGAACATGCTAATATTTACCTGAGTATCGAGGTTGAAAGCCTCATTCAACATGGCATTTTTCATCGCCAAGTGGGCAACTGTAGATGTATCTTGTGCACAAGCCTCTTGATTGTCTATGGGGTCATATGTACAAGCCAAACCAAAAACCTAATAAGAATGTAGTGGAACCCTACCCCTCAAACTCTCCCTTGGCTAATGATGTACTGTAGGAGTGGCACACTAGATGATACTCACATTATAACACCAAGCCACAATGCAAGTGCATTATAACACACTTACGTTATAGCCTTTTAAGTTTTTTAAAAAATATTGGCCACATTTTG
>VDFB02373365.1:353604767-353626640 GCA_007258455.2 Sequoia sempervirens
TATAGTTGAGTTGATGAGTTTCTCAGTTTGTTTCACTAGGTTTCACTAGGAGTCTGGAATAAAGTCCAAAATGTTGCATTTGTACAATTTTGGCCTATTGTGGTGGTTAAGTCCAACCAATGGAGAGGTAACCACCTTGGAAGCCTTTAAAAGGTAGTCCTCGACCTAGAATGTTGGTTGGAAAAACATTGTATTTGTTTGGGTTTGTTGTTCATATGGGAAAACATTGAAGTTCTTGCAATTTCCTATTTTTTTGTTCTTTTACTGTGTTAATGGAGATCTCCAGGTTGTGAGCAGTGTGTGTGGAATGTGTGATAACAGTCTTACAAGCTTTGTGTAGTCAGTAATTAGCTTGTCTCAACATTTTCTAGTTTTTCTTTTAGTTAGTTTTGTTTCTTTTCAATTTCTGATCAGACTGGCAAGCTGTAAATAATGGAGTCTTAGACCTCTGTTTTCCTCTATACCTAGTGTATAGACTTTGGAAAATGAGGCTAAGCTCCATTCTTGTATATAGGCTAGGTTTAGGGGATTGTAGGAAGCAAAGTTACATGGCAAAGGTCTTCTCCTAGGCGAGCTTGGCTATGCCCGGTTACGAAAGACAGTGGAAAAAAAGACACTAACGTTGCAAGGGTGTCTACCTTCTGGCAACTCAGGGTGTGTGGTGGTTGCAGGAGGCCTTACAAATGCTTGACAGTAAGTAGGAGATCTCATCAAACCTTATGGTGACTGAAACAAGTTGACAGTTCACAGTGAGGTCAAGAAATGGCCTGAAAAGCCCTAATTCTCACAAAATCAGGGTTATGCCTATGTACGGAATGAGGGAGCCTAAAACCTCAAAAATCCTTGAGAGGTCAGAAAATGAACTAGGGTCACAGAAAGAAGTTTGTGATGTTCTTCAGCAGGATTGGAGTTAAAGCCTATTTCCTCGGGCTAGGAGGCCTAATAGGGGCTCAAGGGCTACTAGCCCTTCTTAAACCCTAAACTAGGTTATGGAGTGAATGATAGAGAAAAGGTGGTTGGTGGTGAACCAAGAACCCTGGAGAGAAGGTTTTGAGACCATAAAAGAAATCACACACCCCTGCATCAAGTTAGGGAAGCTTGAAGGAATAGCTAGTCTTTAGTAAGATTAAGGGCTAGGAGTAAATGTGAGGAAGAGCACTAAGGTTGGCTTGGTTAGGAGAATGCAGATGATAGTAGGGTTGGCTAGGAGAACTAGGGGTGCCTAACAAGCTATAGGACCTAAAGGTTAAGGTGGGAGAGTCACCTAAGAGTTCTTGAGATCAAGGACCCAGAGCATGAGACAGTGAGTGTCTCATCCAAACCTACCCTATCAATGGACTATCAAGAGCTAGATCGAAGATGCTAAATCCCTTTTAGCAAAATTCGATAAAGTAAAAATATCTCATGCTTTTAGGGAAGCCAACAATGTGGCCTATTTTTTTACTAATGAGGGGGTTAAATAGAAGGGATTGGTCACGTGGCAGAACCTCAGGGGTCTGGGAGTTGATGCTAGGGCCTTAATTGAATATGATATCATGCATGGGAAAGTAACAACTTTTTTTGATGATCAAGGAGAGTAGGGTCAAGTAAATCAACATCTTTAGATTTGATGGGGCCATGTATATTAGCTCAATTGGCAGTAAGAAGTGGCACATTTTGTGGGATCTTTTGTTGGGAAGCAGCATTTTATTTTAGTACTCTTGCTCTGGTAGAGATTTCAGGGAGGTGATTGTGACAATGGGAGGAGACAAGAAAAGGGTGGAGCTAAAGAGCTATGAAATGCATAAGAGGAACTCGAAGGTCTGGAGAAAATTTGAACATTGTGGACTGCTCCCTTTCATTAAAAAGCTTCATGGGCCTGATTTGAAGGCCACTGAATACTTTGAGAAAACCTAGAAGAATGAAGAAATAACTCTTTTCGGGAGGAAGGTTAAGGTGGACTAGAACCTCATAGGGGAGGTCAATAGCATGTCAACAAAGGGAATGAAATTCTTTTGTAATAGAAATTTCTCTAATGAGGTAGTTATTAGATTCCCTAGGAAAGATAAGGAGAAGACTAAGCTGATCAAAGTCTCCAACAGCTACTTTGAAGTTGATTTGATTAAGTTGTTATGGAGAAAAGTGCTCAGAATCATCATGGAATACATTTCCCTGGACGATAGATTCACCAGGGTATACAACTACCACATCGCCCTTCTCAACCACTTCCGTCACAAGGTAAGGGTTTCATTTCCTTACTATCTATATTGTTCCATGAGTAATAGCCTGGAAGATCATAAGAAGAATCGTAAGAAGTACCCAATTTTGCATACTGGCCTTATTAGGCTTATTTATGAACATTTTCAAAATATGTTGGTCTTATCCAACCCTGTCTCGGCTTCGGCCTTTGAAGATGATGACACAGAAAATAGTGTGTCAAAGGATAAAAATAAGCCTAACACTAAGTGGATTGAAGAAGATCATCCTTCCCCTAACAATTTTGGTAAGAAAACCTTGTAGTGTAAACCCTTGCTTAAGAAAACAAGCACTATCAAAAACCCCAGTAGCTCTATTCTGAAAGAGAATTCCATTCAAAAGGGTTCCCCTACTAATAAATTGGTCTCTTTCTCTAAGGATACCCCGAAGGATTTTTCTAAGGTCCCTGATACCAACAAGCATTCTATCTTGTCCTATCCTGCCACACACAGAGAAAATGAACCTAGATTCCCTAGTGACCTCAACCCTGAAGATTATTATTTTAAGCAGGACTGTGAGTTTCTGAGGGATATTCTGGCATTCACTAGAAATGGTGTCGTTGACTACTTTAGAATCATGAAGTGGGCCTTCCATTAAATTAAGGACCGTAACCTTAGAAATAGGGCCCTCAATAGCAAGCTGGAGGATTTGGAAGTTAAAGTCAACTCCCTTAATACTACAGAGGGAGGGAGGAATGAGGATAAAATGAGGATGCAGGCTAAGGATAATGAAGGTAAGGTTAAGTTCCTAGAAGTTGAAATTGGTAAAATAAAAGACATAATCAAAACTATTATGGAGCACAACCATAGAATGGAGAAACATAATTCCATTATCATCAATGCTATGACTAAGAAATTGGAAAACACAAAACAGGGATCTCTGATCGTGGATTTGGAAGCTGAAAAGGACAAAAGTAGGACTAAGGATGCTGGAATTTGAAAGAGGACGAGAGCTAATCTGAAGAGGAAGGTGCCTCCTATTCCCCAGATGGTTCAGGCCCTGAAAAAATGTACCCATGACATGCATATTCTTGAAGCTAAGGTTGTTGATGCTCTAAACTCCTTAGGATAGGTGATGGTTATTTTTGTTGCTGGTTTTTTGGTTGGTTTTTTTGGTGGCCCTTGTCGGCCTTGGGTTGGGGGCTGTTGTGCTTTCTTGGCTCTTTTCTTTTAACAACCATTTTGTTTTGGCTATATTAACGCTTAATCTTTTTATTTTTGTATACTCTGTGGTTTCGGGTCCCTATAAAACACATTTTTCCCTTTATAAAAAACATCTAGTTATTAGTTAAGCAATGTGAAGTAATGCTTTGAGTTTGAAAGATGTGCAATGCAATGTAATCAATGATATGAATATAGACTACACAAATCTATTAAGTACAATTCATTAGTTAAACTCTTTATTCACACCACATTTATTTGAGGCATTTTTTCAAAAAACTCATTGCCTTGTCTATGCTATTGCTTACTATTATGCTTTCATAGTTTTTTCCAAGAATCCATAGCATAGACAAGGCTGTGAACTATTTGAATAAATGCCTCAATTTAAAATGTGGTCTCATAGAATGCCATGATGTCCAAGCCAATGCAATTGGAAATTTCTCCTAGTTATTACTTATGTTCACTGAAGTCATTGCATCACTACTTATGTTAACTTTCTAAAAAACTATCAACATATAGTTATTAGTTATGCAATGTGAAGTAATGCTTTGAGTTTGAAAGATGTGCAATGCAATGTAATCAATGATATGAATATAAACTACAAAAATTTCTATTAAGTACAATTCATTAGTTAAACTCTTTATTCTATTACCTACATGAAGGTTTATACTCCACTGGCACCTCTAACATGTTGTTGTGGAACGTCCAATATTAGCCTATTCAACATACAAAATTAGATATTAGAATACCATTCATATAACAATGATATTCACATGTAATATTTATAATTGTTTACTAGTTACATACCTCAACAGTAGATGTAGTGGAGTAAAAAATAGGTGGGGGCCAGTGTAAACATCATCAACACTATGACCCTAAAATTTTATTACAATCATTTAAGTACTAAATTATTTAATCTTGCATTTCAAAAATAAAATTTAATAAATTAAATTCAATGAACATGCTAATATTTACCTGAGTATCGAGGTTGAAAGCCTCATTCAACATGGCATTTTTCATCGCCAAGTGGGCAACTGTAGATGTATCTTGTGCACAAGCCTCTTGATTGTCTATGGGGTCATATGTACAAGCCAAACCAAAAACCTAATAAGAATGTAGTGGAACCCTACCCCTCAAACTCTCCCTTGGCTAATGATGTACTGTAGGAGTGGCACACTAGATGATACTCACATTATAACACCAAGCCACAATGCAAGTGCATTATAACACACTTACGTTATAGCCTTTTAAGTTTTTTAAAAAATATTGGCCACATTTTGGCCCCCAAATTTTTACACCTGCCCAATAATGATTGAGATTAAGCTGATACCCCCAAAATCATGAGGGAAATAAAAAATTCTCATGTCACATGTGAAATATTTTGTCCCCATTAGAAGAGGCCCAAAAAATATATGTAACTTTTTGAGTTTCAAATATGAAGCCTTATAAATAATACAAAAAGAAGAATAATAAACTTGATTAGTAGATACAATTTTAAAGAACACTCAGAACATGCTAGCTAGAGAGAGGAGATCAATAATCTATTAATGTAATTTCTTCTCAAATGTGGGAAAAGTAACTTATAAGAAAATAGTAAGAGAGGAAAAGAAAAAGGGGATGCAAAGAAATATGAAAACCTCCCATTGAGAAATCCATTTCCAATTAAAATAATGCAATTGAATAAGCTTAGGAAGAGTAGATTTATTACAAAATTATTTTCCATTGAGTACAAGAGTGTAAGCCCTAGTAAAATATGTCATGGAAACAAAGAACATGTTTGACATTATCACCTTCTTCAATTAAATTAATAAAAAAATTATTTTTAATGTGTGAATTAATAATTTGGTTGCAAGAATCAGACAAGATAATTCCCTAAGTGACTAGCTTATAAAAGATCTCATGGGTCAAATTATATCGAAAACCTTCTGTTGTAATAACATAAAGTATAGGGGATAAATAATAGTCTTGGTGGATAGATTTAAGTAACCCAAAAGAGCTAAATTTTCTAGCTATTAATGATAAGACAAATAAAATGTGTTTATAAAGAGTATCTTATTGGCGTATGAAAAATAGGACCTAAAACATAACACCTAAAGAAAGGTAAGAATTGAAGGCCTTTCAATATAGTTATTGTCTTAGAAGAATAATTTTTGAGAAATATTGCAATTGTTTAGGAATGTTGGTCCCATTTTATTTTATCCCAAAATATAATAATATTATCAAGAATTTAACTCAAATTATTAAGGTTATATTTTCTAGATGATTAGTTGGGGAAGAATAGGCCTTATCCTTAGAGCATAGACTTCGGAAATAATCTTGTAGGATACATTTCATAAGGTGATGGTATTCCCATTATATATCATATAGGTCACCAAATTTAGGCATGAAATTATTATTACCTTTTTTAGTATGATACTTGGAGAATTTTCCTTTAAAGCTTCCAAATACACCATGTAGATCCACTCGCATAATATCCTAATAATTTTTATAATACTCACAAGGGACTCAAAGTAATATAGGAGATTTATACCATTCAATGTGAAGAATATATCCTTACATAGGCCTTCCTTTGAGAGATTTTGATCACAAAGAATGTGTTTATATGTAGAAAATTGATAATGCATCGTATTGACAAATTATTGTAGAGATATTTCTTTAGTATAAGTGTCATATTCAACTATAAAAAAATATTATAATGTTAGTCAAAATATTCAAGAATGATGTGAATATTTTTAAGAAGGTTTTGACCATCATTACTTTTCTTAATAGCTAAAGATTTATGATGAGATTCAAGACCCTCAAATAATTCCATATGGACTTGGTATCCTATCATAAGTAAATAAATTTAATCTTTAATTTGAGCCCCATGGTAGCTACAAAATCAAAAACCTACTTCTCATGATGGAGCATGGTAAGACACAACCAATATTTAAAATCAAATGGGTATGCTCCTATGTGATGTTTCTTTGGTAAAAAATTAAGGTGATAACTTCATATGATTTAAAAAAATGGGAAAGTTGGTTGTAATATGTATAGGAAGTGGGAAGTGTATTTGATAGCATCACTCAACTAAGAAATCTTAACTATCTCATGTACATGGGATGTGCATCCAGATTAAAAATATGTTTAATATGATTTAATGTGGTTTTGTAAGTAATAAACATGTTTATAAAAAATCTCTTGATGACCTTAAATTTTCTAAACTTTCATTCATTGTAAAACCATAAAAAATAGTGGTCCAAAAGAATAACATTTTATAAAGGATCAAGATCAAGGAAAAGTAGCTAACAATGGAGAAAAATAATGAACTCACAACATGGAATGATCAAGCTACTTAAGTTTCCTATCATAACCCACTCTTAAAAAAATCCACAAGGACCATATACTATGATTGTGGTAGTTTCAAAGATTCGGATCAACTAGCACTAATTAATTATGAATATAGTAATATTATTCTCCTTTTCTATATTTCAAATGTGTAGGAAAGACCCACATTTAACATATAAGTATCAATCATATTGAAGATAGAACCCATGTTGTGACAATAGTTTAATCCACAATCCATCTCTAGAGGGCATATCACTCAATTACTTCATTCAAGGTATAAATATTAATATCATCAAAGGAATGATTAGATTAATGTTGAAAATCCAATAGTGCATGGTTAGCGGGGTCACATCCTAGGTTAATTAAATTTTGATGCCACATTGGAGAGATAAATGTGATGAGACCATCCTAAATTATTTCATGATTTGTACACAAAAAGTTACTAGAAAATGAAATTACATATCATGTAGTAGAAAATAAAAAACTATAAATTTTAATCTCCTATAAAAAGAGAATGCCAAGGTCAACAAATATTATTGAGTTTTACTCATGAAATACATATATGGGGGATTTATTATACCAGAAACATTATATGACATAAAAATATGATTGATTATCAAGGATCATATTTTTTATGTCCATATGACTCAAAGCTAAATAGCTATTCCATAAAAACTCCTATTAATGAGTGAAATTTTTGAATCATAACAAAATATTTTTATTTTTATTTTGTAGTGTTAACTCTCCTTTCCTTAGTAGCCCAAGTGTGTTATCAAATCTTTTATAAACTTCTAGTCATGGGTGATTGTGATGGGAAGTGATGAATTCTTCAAGTTTAGAGTACAAACCAATTCCACTAGTGGTTCTGAACTAGATACTTTATCTTAATTTTTATCACTAGAATTTATTTTATGGGAGGAGATAATAGATTTACCTATTATTTGAGGTTTCAAATGACACCTTGATATTTTAAATGTTGGCTCTAAGAGTTATCAAAGGCCTTAGGTGGTGTACTAGCATTCCCATTATTAGTAGCTTTGAAATTAAAATAAAATAGGCAACTCATCATATTTTTTGTATGAGGTGAAATTTCATGAACTAGAAGTTAATCATAGCCTTGGTGTGGGAAGAATTCAAAGGGAACTATTGGATCTTATTATTAGAGGTTTGACATGTCTAAAATATATTTGGTAAGTTCATATAGACACCATGTTGAGTATTCCTTATTTTTCAATTTGTTCTGTCAATAGTCCCCTCATGATCCTTAAAGAGATCAACTTCAACATAGATCCATTTTTTTGACAATCCAAAGAAAAAAATTGTATTTCAACAAAAGCTATAGAAACTAGGAAGAGGTTATTTTAATGAATAAATCTTAGCATGACAAGGGAAACTCGAGAAAATAAATCCAAATAAGGAAAAAAAAAATTCTCATCTTAAATAATGATTTATATCAAGTCAAAATTTAGAACATTAAGAAAAAATAATTAACATACCACAAATTATTCTTGAGAATAGTCTTCGCATGGCTTGTCTTCACAAAGTGGAAAGGAAAAACCCTTGGTGATTTTCTTCAAGGAATCAAAGTGAATTCCATATTGGACCTAAGCCTAAATCACAAAGTATTTAAGCATTATTTTAGGGATGACTCTTCCTAAAAGATAAACCTATCAATGTAAAATTTCCTAAAGAAAGGTATGTATTGTCAAACACAAAAATGGGAATAAGATTAACATTGGTGGAATTTTAGTGTAAATACCTAAAGTAACACCTTGGGAATGAAATTTGAGAGGCACTTGGATGACAGAGTTATTGTCACATTCATCATCAAAATTTTAAATCCTATTGCAACTATAAGGCTATTCAAAAGAGGGGGAAAATTCTAATAGGCTTCCAAACCCATGTGACACCATTATAAATACAAATTAATAATTATAGTTCCTACTTCAAAACTATTATGATGTTAGGGTGATCTAACTTAGAAACAATAAAGAAAAAATCCTAGGAGATCCAAAATATGACATCAAGTTAGATTGTCCTTGTTTAGTTGAAACAATAAAAAAGAATATTATACGATAAATTTGAAAGAATTGTCAAACTGATATTTTCACCAATGATTTATGTGAGGCTATGTCTATATATCTTTAGATGTCTTTTAGGATTATGATAATTCACATGAATATTTGATGTTTTTCATGTAGGGGAGATTACTTGAATTTATACTTTTATATTAGTGCATAAGTGATCGTAAATTTGTACCTAACAAAGCTTTGTATTGAGATCCATCTTTTCTAGATTATGGGGGGATATTTAAAAGTAACTAGTATAATTAAATTATAAAGGATGTTAGAATAAGTTAATAGTTAAATTACTATAAGAGACAATTTTTGACTCAACTACTTACATCCGTCTACCACCACTCATCTCACCATCCATAATAAATATTTTAACTAATTTCTATACACATATACTATAAATTCATTAGTTATTTTGTCTATAAAGTGAATACAATGAGCAAGTAGTATGTATGCTCTAATTAGTAGCCAGGAGATTTATCTATTTTTCTATGTTCTTCTCCTTCTCAATATGTACCAATTATACCAGATGCCAATATACCAATTATTCGTGCCTCTCGGGCTGAAAAATCCCAATGCAAACGTGCCATTCTTCGAAATTAGGGTCTGATCTGCAATATTTCGCTGCAATAATCACAGCAATTGCTAGGAACAAATACTTCATCGCCATTTCAACAACAAGAGCGTTTGTAATTTTCTTAACAATTGCTTTCAACTAGTACTACACGGCCAATGTAGTGGCGTTAATCCTGTGGCAATGAATTCAGCAATTTGACTGCTTTGAGCCAATATTTCCAAACGTCCAAGTGTGAGAGATTAGTACAAGTTCGCGCCCGAGTAAACTTGAGAGCACCGACACGACTGAATGTCTCTTGTGCCGGAGGAGAGACGCACACGTCGCTACAGACACCATACGTACAGGTTAACTACCATTTCCATGAATAGTCTCTTAAACTACGCTTTCTTTCTTTGGTCTTTCTAAAAATTAATGTTTAGTTTTTTAAGCAAAAATTCCTTTCCGTTTTTTGTAGTTTATGTTTTTTAAAGAAAACATCAGCTATAATATATTTTACTCAAAAAAAGCTAATAATTTTTTTTAATATGAATTTGTTTTATTTTAAAAAATTTAATTTTTCAATTTTTTTTAATATTTTGTTTAATATTTTATTTGTATTTTTGCTTATAGATTATAACTAAAATTAATTATATTTATCATAAGAATAAAACTTATTATAATAAAATTATTAAAAGATTTTTTTTAAGATCAATTTTAATTTTTAATTTCTAAATTAGTTGTCAATTAAATCATGCAATTTGTAGGTGTTGATGAGGATATAATAAAAGATCATGGCATAACACTTTTTTTATCAAAATAAAGTTACTCTTATATGCACTTATAGTCTATGATGAATAGAGTGTTATGAGAGAAAATGAGTTGATATTCATTGGTTCTAGATTAATTTAAACTACTATAAATTACTCTAATTATCAAATTATCACCTTTATATGTTTTTCAATCTACATTTAAATAAATGTTCCTACCATATTGTGTAACTTTTATATGATTAAATAACAATTATGACTTTCTAGAACATATTTACTACTAGAATTCTTATATGAAAGCAACCATAAAGTAGTTCGGTCAATATTATGTTGTACCTGTATTATATACAAATATTTTGAAACATATGATTTTATTGATTGTGATGGCATTGAAAGTAAAACTATGTAGAATGAAATACTCATTGCATAAGGCAAAGAAGGAAGTAAAATCTATTCATCTTTTATTACCAAATTATAATATTATAATCTAAGTTTAACCATGCAAAATCCACAATCCAATTCTTTATGAGGAAGCATGATTGTGACAACTACATAATCCTAGCATTCAATTGGTCATGTTTAGCATACACAAGTTAGCCTTAAAGCCTAATGTAATAGTATTTTATGTTATATCACTACATTAAGACCATTCATAACATAGTTTTTATAACAATACTCATCTAAAACTAGATCATACATACAATTGGTAATCGTTCTAGAATAGGTACCAATTTTGTTTTTCAAAATGGGTACCCATTCTAAAACAAGTACCCATTTCTAATAACATAATACTCTTGCTCCTTTCTATAATGGGTATGCATTTTAGAGTGGATACGTGTTTCATAAAATTTGAAATATGAAACCCATGAATGTACTTTTATTTTAGGCTTGGAAATCCACCACTTAGCCTTCAACTTGCAAGCAAAGTGTCATGAAAACAACAAGAGAAAATTTTACTTTAGCAAAATCGCCGATGATTTTTTTCTCATAATTTTTTGAAAAAAATAAAACTCGTTATAGATGATAATGTCTAATTTTCAAAAATGTAACTTTTTTTATATACTAGGACTTAGGTTTTCTATTTATTATTTAATTTCTATTAGATCTAGTCCATAAACTTGAAATGTTAGGCTTTATTATTTTTAACAATTTTTTATTTTTAAAGTGTCTTTAAAAAAATTATATGTCATCAACCTACACATAATTATTTAGACAATAAAAATAAATGATTAGTTTGGTTCAAATTATGTTGATTGTACACAACAGTTTCAACAACAAAAATTAAGACCAATAAATATTAATTATTTATCTATTCACTATACTTAAGTGTATTTACGTTGATGGGGTTAGACAACATCTTGTCTAACTAAATGTGCAAACTTTAGGCCTCTAGAGGTTATCAAGTTGTTTGGTAAACCTCATGTACATACCTTTTGAAGTTGAAATGATTTTCATCTCACCTCAAAGGTCACTTATCACTTGGAATCAAGGTTGATGAGTTGATCAAATAGGTTGTTGGTTTACACATTCCAAGTGATCCAAAGGTTGACACCTGTAGGACACTTGTCAACTTATTTGTGTGACATCATGGGGCAATTGCCAATCCGCATGATAGGTGGATTGTATCTTCCTTTCCTATATATGCAAGGCTTCCTCATTTGTACATTTGAGTTGACTAAATACAATTTTGACATTGTTCACTTGTGCTCAATTTTTTTATCTCCACGATCTTCTGATTCTTATAATTTAGGGGAGATTACTATGAATTTCTACAACTATATCAATGCATATGTGAGTGTAAATGGGTACCTAGTAAATCTTTGTGTTGAGATCCATCTTTACCTAGTAACTACTGACATCTGTCTATGCCACTCACCTCACCATCCATAATTAATATTTCAACTATTTTTTATGCACATGTAACATAAATTCATTAGGAATTTTCTCTACAAAGTTAATATAATGGGCAAGTAATCTATGTGCTCCAATTAGTAGGCATGAGATTTATCTCTCTCTCTCTCTCTCTATCTCTATGTTCTTTTCCTTTTAAATGTTTTGGGTAATTATAGTTATGCTCTCAAGGGAAAGGTTGTTGTAGAAGTTAAAATGTGAAGGTCTTTTATAATTGCAAGTGAATAATGTAATCAATTAAATTTTCACATGATATATTAAGATGTTAATATGTAATTTTATTATTTTGTATGCATTTGATTCTCTGATTAAAATATATCATAACTACATATTTAAATGTAAAGGAAGGTTAAATAGAAATATAATGTTTTACAATTTTCAATGGCGATGTCGAGTTGTGCTGGTCGAGCTAGGGCGTCTGTGCCCTAGCTTGCTCTTCGTGAGTTCTCGCTGGTGCGCTGTGGGGGGATTTTTCCTATGTTCTGAGTGGTGCATGGCTATGTCTTCTTTCTTCTGATGCTGGTTCCCTTGGCGTGCGAAGGTGGATGTTGGGCTTGAGCTGGCTGATTTGGGCTTGTGTTTTCTGTGCATTGTGGTGATCGGGTGGATCTTGGTGAGCTGTCACTTGGTAGGGTTCACTCTGTCTGCTAGGCTTGCATGGGGCAGAGGTAGTTGGGTGTTTTGTGGGGTTTGGTGCGCAGCCATTCTCTGTGGGTTGTGTGATTTCCTACTTGGGGGCACGATGGTTCTTTTTGAAGCTGAAACTTTTGAGTTTTGGAGGGTTGTGGGTGAAGCTGGAGGGGTATTGTGGTAACCCTCGCGTGAGTGTTCTCCTTTGATCTCTCAACTCAGGGGCTTGCATGACCACGTTGGGTTTTGTTCTGAATCATGTCACGCGGGGAGTCATCTGGGATTAGCCCCAAGATGGATTTATAATTAGCTTTTGGATCAAAATCGATGGCACAAGGTGCAAAGGTTTTTGATAATAATTTGTTTACGTTGGTTCAAGAGATGAATGGTTTTGGATCGTCTGGAGGACTTAGAATTACAAAAATTAATGGATATTGGGAAAGATCTAAGGAGAGACCAAAATTGGTTATCCCGATGGAGTTGCTGGTGGATGATATTGAATATTATTCGAAACACTCCTTTTATTGCAAGTTTATGGGTTTAAAGGTCTCGTTGCAATTTTTGGAATCTTGGGCTCAGAGGACTTGGTAGTCAGAAGGAGAAATGGAGATTAGGCTCTTAGCTAATAATTACTTTATGGTTTCATTTGATTGCATGGCTAATCATAATAGGATTTTTGAGGGGGGTCCCTATTTCTATAACCAAGTGGGTTTGTTTATGAAGTTGTGGCATGTGGGTTTCAATCCGACTGAGGAGCTCCCGAATAGGGTTCCTGTGTGGGTTCGTCTACCATGGTTTCCAGTCGAATGTTGGCGAGAGGATTTCCTACATTTGGTGGCTTCAATGCTTGGTAAACCAGTTGGGTCTTCATAATAGACGCAGTTTAAAAAGGTAATGAATTTTGTGTAGAAATTGATTTAAGCATGCCATTGCCAGATTCTGTGGAAGTGAGTGCAGGATCATATACATGGGTACAATAGATAGACTATGAAACTCTACCTTTTCGGTGTCGATTTTGTGATGAGTATGGACATTTGCAGCGCAGGTGCCCTAGGGCTAAGCCAGTAGGGACCCAATCTGGCCAAACTCCACGCAATCCACCTGGGGTAGATAAGGGGAAGGGGCCTATTCCGAGTGATGGTAATGAGGAGGATGGATATACTCCTATCAAAACTCGCAATAGAAATTGGGGGCAAAAGAGGACTCTAGGGGAGAGGCAGGATGATGTTTCTTTTAATAGGTTTGAGGTGTTGGATGATCTCAGCCATCAGGAAGTGAATTCAGGTTTGATGAACTTGGATCAAGGGGCTTTGGGTTCAGGAAAGAATGGGCCTCCTTTGGAGGTTATACAAGTTGTGCAGGATACATGTGTTGGGCAGATGGACACAGATCAGCAGTTGATTGTTTCGGCTGGACCAGATCCTGTGATTGGGACTTTGGCAAATGGGGGAGAGGGTTCTCCTTTGCCTATAAAGATTGGTGTGGAAGTTGGAAAGAGCTCCATTTCCTCTTCTCACATGGGTATTCAGAAAAAGGATCCAAAGAAAGGGGTTGGTGAGAAGAACTCCAAGTTGGGTAGGAAAAAGGATTTGGAGAAGATTAAATCAACTGGGGAGACTCTGGTGGAGTCAAGGGCAGGTAAGACCCTAGATTCTCACTTCTTGTGTACCAATAAATGATTGTTTTATCTTGGAATGTAAGGGGCTTGAACAATGGCCCTCGACAAAAAGTTGTTCGTGATTTGTTTGGAATCAATCTCCGGATGTTCTTTTTCTTCAGGAAACTAAGCTTTTTGTGGAGAGTATGGTGAATATGGTACCTAAGTTGTGGAAGTATGGCAAGTGTTAGTGTGTTGGGGCTCACGGTGTGTTCGGGGGGGTGGCTTGCTTATGGAACCCACAAAGGATTTGCCCTCTCTGGTGGATGTCTTCTAGGTCGGCTATTTCATTGGTGGCCTCATGCTTTGTGACAGGAGAATGTATTCTCCTCTCCAATGTGTATGCGCCTATTGAGTATCAGGGTAAGCAGCTGCTATGGTCCCATCTTTGATATGTTTGTAGCCTGGCTCCTTTCCACTTGTGGATTCTGGCTGGGGATTTCAATGCTATTGTGGAGTTGTCTGAGAAAAGGGGTCAAATTGTTCAATTGGAGCCTTTTGCACTTCTTCTCAGGGATAGCATTTCTAATCTAAATCTTATTGATATTCAGCCCAGTAATGGTCGTTTTACTTGGAATAATAGGCAAATTGGTGAGGATTGTGTCACTGAGAGGCTAGATTGGTTCTTGGTCTCCTATTATTGGGTTGGTGACTTGTGGTCAACCTCCTCTGAAATTTTTGATTGGAGGGGTTTGGACCACTAGCCTATCAAGCTTAGCATCATCTCTACCCGAACGCCTTGTTCTCCTTCCTTCAAATTCCAGCTTATGTGGCTATGGGACTCTACTCTTTTTGACCAAGTGGGTGTGTGGTGGAGGATAGGTAGACCTGCTTTTAGTACTGCAATGTATACCTTTGCTAAGCTTCTTCAATTTGTCAAGTATCAGCTTAAAAGGTGGAATTGTCGGTGTTTTGGCAATATTTTTCATGATAAGGCTACTGCCTAAGAAGAGTTAAATAATGTTACAAGATTGATTCAGGATAATGGGGTTACAGAGGATATTTGGAAAGAAGAGGCTAGAACTTTGAAGCTGGTCAAGGAATGTGAGTTATGTGAGGAGATATATTGGAAGCAAAAGGCTCAAATTGATTGGTTACAGGAAGGGGAGAAAAATACTACTTTTTTCTTTAATTTTGTGAAGGCTAGGAGGCATGCTAACTCTATCTCTATGTTAGTTAACAACATAGGGGATCGTGTTGTCTCGTTCTAGGAAATCATGACTAAGGCATCACAGTATTTTGCTACTCTTTTCAAAGAGGATTCTCAAGGGGGTTCAGTCGAGGAGGAACAAGTTATTTCGTGTGTCCCTCAATTGGTCTCCAAGTAGGCGAATGAGTATTTGATGAGGGAGATTTCTCTAGAGGAGCTGGAGGAGATTATGTTTCAGATTAAGAGGGGGAAAGCTCCTGGCACTGATGGTTTCCCAATAGAGTTTTTTCAAGAGTTCTGGGAAATCATAAAGTTGGACCTTCTAGCAGTTGTTCAGGAATCCCAGAGGAAAAAGTAGATGTTGCATGCTCTTAATTCCACTTTCATTGCTCTCATTCCAAAGTGTGAAGGTGCAGATAGGTTAACTCAGTTTAGGCCTATCTCCCTTTGCAATGTGGCATATAAGATTATTGCAAAGTTAATGGCTAAGAGATTGAAGAAGTGGCTTAAAGTGTTGATCTTGGAGGAACAAAGTGGGTTTGTTGCAGGTTGACAAATTTTGGACGGGGTTGTTATTGCTACTAAGACCATCCACTCCATGGCCAGTTCCCAAGAGAAGACTATGTTTATTAAATTAAATATGGCAAAGGCCTATGATAGGGTTAGATGGTCCTTCCTTTGGAAGATTCTTGGTGCTTTTGGATTTTGTGTAGAATGGATCCAATGGGTTATGAGTTGTGTTACATCAGTATCCTTCTCAATACTAATAAATGGAGATCACTCAACTTTTTGGGGCGTCTCAAGGTCTTCACCAAGGGGACCCTCTATCCCCGTACCTATTTCTTCTTTTTGCTGAAGGTCTTGGGCGTTTGTTGAAAATAAATGTTGGGTTAGGCAGCATTCAAGGTTAGCATTAGGGTGGAGACTTGCCTCCACGATCTCATTTGTAGTTTTTTGGTGATACTACCTTGATGGGGATGGCTACTGTCAAGGAAGCTACTTTTTTGAGACAGTTGTTGGATGTTTACCTGGTGGCATCGGGGCAATTGATTAATGAAGATAAGTCTTCCATATTCTTCTTCAATATGCCTGCCCCCATTCAGAGAAGAATTGCTAACATTTTGAGGTTTCAGATAGGGGTTCTCCCTTTTATGTATTTAGGCATTCCAATTTCTGTTAGTCATCTTGCAAAGGGTTCTTGGCAGAATATCACAGATAAGTTCCGAGTGAAAGTCAATCATTGGACACATAGATGGTTGTCTTTTGTTGGGCAGGTTCAACT
Organism: Sequoia sempervirens; assembly: GCA_007258455.2. Lineage (NCBI taxonomy): Eukaryota > Viridiplantae > Streptophyta > Pinopsida > Cupressales > Cupressaceae > Sequoia > Sequoia sempervirens. The sequence continues at coordinate 353,621,518 of VDFB02373365.1, forward strand.
TCTTAAATCAGTTGTGCAAGGACTCCCTACTTACAGGTGTATGCTTCTGGTGGCTCCGGTTGGGTTTCTTAAGGAGTTGGACTCTCTTGAGAGACAATTTTTATGGGCTGGATGCTTGTCGTGCTCCAAGTGAAGCCTGGTCAAGTGGGAAGAGGTGTGTAGTCCAAAACAGTATGGAGGTTTGGGACTTCAAAAATATACTTTGTTTGGAGTGGCTGTGGCTGTTAAGCTTTTCTGGCGTTGGTGTGTGGAGCAGGATCAATTGTGGGCCAGGATATTATCTCATAAGTATTTCCTTGGCGTCCCTCGGCAAGATCTCCTTAGGTACCCTCTTGAGGGGAAAGGGTTGGTGATTTGGAGTACTCTTCAGAAGGGTACAAAGCTCATTAAGGAAGGTTTATTTTGGATATGTCGACAGGGTTCAAAAGCTCTTTTTTGGTCTTACTCTTGGGATAGTTTCCCTCTGCTTATCTCTCAGTTTCATCACTTGATTTTGTTGATCCAGAGATTTCTTGCGGTTGGTTGGTCTAGGTTGAGTGACTTCAAGTCATTTTCTTTTTATGGGCAGTTGGAGAAGGCTTGTTCGAAGGATCCCACCAGTGGCCGGATGTGGGTGAGGAGGAAGGCAGGGCCGAGCTTAATGCAATTCTTTGTAGTAGGCATTGTAGTTCTCTACGGGAAGAGGATATTATTGCTTGGGCTCACAATCCCAAGGGGATTTACTCTGTTGCTTGGGGTTATCAGGTGTTACTAGATCAGAAGTTGGCTAGGGCAGAGGTTCAATGGTGGAAGAGGGTGTGGAGTATGCTATCATGGCCTAAATTTAATTGTTTTTTTTGGACTTTAGCGTGGAATAGATGCTTGACCTGGGATAACATTCGTAAATGGGGTTTCCAGGGGCCTTCAGTTTGTGTTCTCTTTGGGAAGGCGGAAGAGGATTCCTCACACTTGTTCTTCTGATGTCCCTTTCTTGTGCAACTTTGGCATTAGTGGTGGGAGGTTTGGAAGAAACCTTGTGTTCATGCTTCCTCTTTGGTGGAGTTCTGGGATAGTATGGCAAGAGCCCCCTCATTGGCCTCCTTTTTACAGGATGTCTGGTATGCTGGACCTACTTTTCTTCTTTGGCAGACCTGGTTAGAGTGGAATCATAGAATATTCTGAGGTGTTAAATTGGTGGGTCAGCAGGTGTGGACGCGTATATTAGGTATGATACAAGAGTCGGTTGTGGCCAAGAGTGAAGTGTTTTTCCCCCTGGGGAAAGAGGATGTTGAGTTGGTTGATCTATATTGGGACTCTAGGGGAGACATTCTTCTTCTGGGGGTTCCAGGAGATGCAGACATGGGGCCAAGAGAGTGCAATGGCTGGGTAGATGGCTTCCTCCTCCAGTTGGAGTCTTCAAGATCAATTTTGATGGATCTTCTCGAGGTAATCCTGGGCCTGCTGGGATTGGTGGGCTTGGCAGGGATTCAGGGGGTTTAGTGATTTTTATTTTCTCTATTGATGAGGAGGAGAAGACTGTCAATCTCATGGAGGGCTTGGCGATTCTTTATGCTGTGGAGTGGACCCTTGCTTTCGGATGGCATAAGATTTTTTGTGAAGCTGATTCACAGATCTTGATTAATCTATTGAATGAGAGAAAGATGTTTGATATTAATTGGCAGTTGGCTTCAGTTGTTCAGTGTATTCTTCAAGTTTGCTCCAGGATGGAGGCGATTTCTTTTGTTCATATTCTGAGGGAGTGGAATCGGGTTGCTGACTGCTTGGCTAAATGGGCTTCTGAGGATGATACTGGCTGGAAGATTGAGGATTTGATGCAGGTCTCCCCTGAGTTATGTCAGGACTTGGATAGAGTCCCTGAAGAGGATAAAAGGATATTGGAAGATATTTGATTTTGTTTTTGTTCTTGCTTTGGTGCTTCTTTGGTTTTCTGGGGCTTGCTTCCTTGGTTTTGGTTGTAATGCTCTCTTTTGATTTTCAATAAAGTTTTTACAAAAAAAGGTAAAGGAAGGTTAAATAAGATTAAAAAATTTGAATTTTTTATTTACATGATTAAAGAAACTCTCAATTACTTTTAAACACCTTGATTTGTACAATAAGAATTGTTAAAATTTTATAATTCTTTAAGTAGTACTTTCTCTCTAAAAAAATGTCTTATGAAAATCAGCTATTAATTTTATATTCCTAATTTTAATTAAAAAATAGTTAAGAGTGTTTATTAAAATTTATATTTTAAAACAAATTAATATGAATATATTGTAAAGAAATATCAGACACTTTCAAACATAGATTATATATATATATACATATAAACTAGTGATTTTTTATAAAAATATATATTAATCTAAAAATGAAATAAATTTTACTAATTGTAAATTATATTCTCCCTAGAAATGTAAAACATCAGAACTCACTAAAATAATACAAAATATTTTAATGTTCATATATGGAAGATAAAAGATATATTTTAAAATAGTTATTAACCTCCATATATGTCGTACTCCTACATGAAGATGCTGCAAGTTCCTACTAATTAGAAAACGCATCGGCAATTCCTCCTATATCTTTCATTTAAAACCACCTGTTGCTTTTTTTTAATTAGCCGATAGGCTATTATATGTGAGAATTCAACCGGAAAAGTCTTACTGTCAGATGCTGGAAAATATTTGAGGCCTTTCCCTGCCGAATTGTAGGTTTTTGGGTTAGATGATGTAGCGTGCTGGTAGATCGGTATAGTTACATTAAAGACTATTATTTCAGGCCTCTCTGCACCATTAAAGCTCGATGCCCAATGAGCTTGACCGATCGTTTGCAAAAGACGCTACCCATCTTTTCCAGCATATAGAAAAAAATAAAAAGCCACTAAACAAATCTTTAGATGGCGTCAAATAGATCTTCGCATAGAAAATGTGGTGGAATATGCGCCTATAAGTAAAGAAATAGAGATTCCGGACACTTCCTTATGTCAGTAGGTATGGCTCGCATCGTTCCACAGTGTTTTTTGGGGTCTATGTGCTTTCCTTGCAATTTAATCAGCTACCAAAACATCTACAAAAACATCACTGTAGGCAATAAATGTCAATACAATTTATATGGCTCACCTGCACACTACATGTTTCATCTTTGTGTGGTTTTTCTAGCCAATAGGCTATTATGGGTGGGAAACCCACCGAATTTGTCTATTGTCTGATGTTGATAATTTTTTGTAGCTGTCAGATTGTGGTAGGTACTCCCTATCCTCGTATCATGTTTCTCATAAATATTGGAGTAGATGGGGGCCATCCCTCACACGTGCCTGCAGAGAAAATGGGTGCCTATGCCATTAATATGGCATGGTGACCCATTCACTGGGATAGAAATCATAGTTCGTAGAGGAATTTTAACCTGCAACCTCCATAAAGGCTACTTTCAGAGCTACATTATAGGCCTCTTTTACTCGAACCATATGGGCAATTTTCTCAGGGTTTTCTTGTTTAGCGTTGGGATATGAGAGTAAGTAGAAATGCAGACCACCGGATATAATATTTTATTACAGGCTGAATTGATGGTTGTGGAATTCCATGACCAACCCAATCCGCCATTGTGGAAATTTTTCTTGTGACAAGTTAGATACCGAGGGCAGTAGAGAGAAAGAGGACTAAGAACTGAAAATTCCACAAGGCATGCAATTCTTTTCCTGCCCAATTTCTTGCAATGGGACAGACTGTGGCCTGCTTCCGAGTTGAAGTAGCTTATGTCTGTGTGTATTTCCTATTTGCCTATTTCCATTGCTTTTTCAAGTGGCCTTCTTTATAATAAAAGGGCAATGGCGGTTATGATAGGAGGAGAGCAAGGAAACATAAGAAGGGAGAAGGTAATTTCTATTTTTTATACTTCATGCGCTATTTTAATTAAAACTCTTTCATTATTATTCAATGGCTACTCTTCTACAGATCATCGGTTCTACATAGACAGTGATGAGGAAGATGAGAATGAAGAGAAGGTGAAGGATAAATGTGAAGATGATTTGGATTCCTCCGATTCTTCTCCAGAAATTACTATACAACATACAATTGGTTCATATAATTCTGCATGGCCGCAGAGTTACAGGTGATGATAAACAATATATAAACATTAGCTTTTTTTCCTTTCCTCTTCATATGGGCATATAGAATGCCTATGATGTCAGTTTCAATCACACTTGTGCTTAGAATGATCCTTATTTGGCTTGGATCTTTTGATAAAGGAAAAATTCAGTATCATAATGGTAGAATGCTTATTTATTTCAGAGTCATGAATAGGAGATTTTTTCTCCAAAACTTGAATATCTAGACTAATCCTGTATTCTTCCATTTCAAAATCGAAGGTCACTTACATTATTTCTATGGGAATTTGTTCCTTTTTTTTTTTTTTTGAGTTTGTGTGCTTTAATCTTTAATCATTTTTTCTATTGGGTCTCACATGATTTTTGACGTTTTTATTTGCAGACAGTTGATGGACATGTACAATATTTTAACTTCTCCCAACATTGGATTTCTTGGCACTCCAACCTTAAGTAGAATCGGCTCATCTTATCTAACATCATCCTTCAAGTGGAGAAATACTCTAGAGTTTACGCAACCTTTATTGCCATCAACAAAAGCAGATTCAAAAATAGAGGAAGCCCAACTTCCTCCTCTGCATCCAAAGGAAGGCCCTTCCAAAAAAGCCACACATGATGACCTCCCAACTTCTCACCAATGTGCCTTCGGACATGTGTTGCTCAATGGTATGCATATCCTACTCCATTTTCTTGATAGGTTTGCATCTAAAAAATTCAAATTATTAGGAATTTACCTTTGAAAAGTTTGGTAATTTTGACATATTTTTGCCAAGCTGGTTCTAATACAATTACAAAAATTAAAAATCTGTGCCATTTTTAAAGTCAATCTGGTTTGTGATAATCATAATACAAGAACTTGGAACTTAGAGCTAAACAACTCAAGATAAAAGTGTAATTGTGGATTAGACAACTAAGTGCAATTGTGGATTAGACAACTTAGTGTAATTCTGGATTAGAAATGCAGAGCATGAAAATTCAAGGGAAAAGTTCACCTGCATACCATTTTTTGGTATAACTATGGTTGAATAGGAAAAGTTGAAACATT
>VDFB02373365.1:353626740-353704038 GCA_007258455.2 Sequoia sempervirens
ATATATATATATATATATTGAAAGAAGCAAAATAGGTTTTACAGATTTACATATTACATACAAACTATTGTGGCAGTAGCTACACCAATATCAAGAAACCAATCGCCTACTGTTTTACGGCTCTGAGCTATATGTTGAGAAAGTTTCTTTTAATATTTGTTATTATTCTAACAATAGCCACTAAAACCGTCTCGCGGCTCCGTTATTTTTCTTGTGGAAGTGAACTAGAAGCTATCGTCGTCTTCGTCTACCTGCACCTGTACAGACCTCGAAATTTGTAGAACAGGAGCCTCCATTGTCCCTTCCAATATCTTCACCACTTCCCCCATGCTTGGCCTCCTATTTTCATCATCTTGAATACACAGCATCCCCACCATAGCGGCCCTTCTTACCTCTTCAATATCCGCCTCATTCGCTATTCTTGCATCCACAACGCCTATTGTGTTTCCTGTCTGGATTTGAGATGATGCCCAGGTAGGAAAGTAGAACCTGCTCTCCTCCACATTCAAGTCCAGATTTCTTTGGCCGGATATAATTTCCAACAACATCATGCCAAAACTGCATACATCTGCCTTGGGAGTGATAGGAAGGCCGGAGATCCACTCAGGAGCCAAGTACCCTCGAGTTCCTCTTGCGGTCGTTAGTACGCGACACAAATCTCTACCTACCTACTTCGCTAGCCCAAAATCTACCACAATAGGGTTGAAATCACCATCCAGGAGAATGTTTTCAGGCTCAATATCATGGTGAATGATACGATCCCTGCATTCCTCATGCAGATAAACTAATCCTTGTGCAATGCCCAGTGCGATCTGAAACCAGGTCATCCAGTCCAACACTTTGTCTGCGTCTTCCAGCTTGGAGAAGAGGAAGGAGTTTAGTGAACCATTAGGCATGTAGGCATACACCAATAACCTTTGTGAATGTTCTATGTAGAATCCCCACAACCTGACCAAATTCACATGATGTATTCTACCAGTGGTGATAATTTCAGCACAGAATTGTTTTTCTACTTGCGTGGAACACTATAATCTCTTAACAACAATTGGCGTGTTGGCTGGAAGAGTTCCTTTGAACATGGAGCTAAATGCCCTGCTAACCAGCTTATGCTTGAAATCCTCTGTTGCAATTCGCAGCTCTTTGTAAGTGAACCTTTTGAGCGACAATGGCACCTCCTCTTCCATGTTTTTTCTTCGACTGTCGTCGATGTTTCTACAGAATAAATTCGGTCAATAGGAGAGCCGAAACACCAATAAAAGATGCGAAGGTAGAAAGAAAAATAGTAAGTGCAGGGGCATTGTTGCTTTGCTCTGTTGTCGAGTGTCGCAACTCAAAAGCGGCCACTCTAACGATGATGGATTGGTCGTCAGACGAAAAGCGCATTCTGAATAAATCTCCAAACCACAATTTAAAGATAGGTGAATCAGAAATAGCGAAAGCAAAGGCTATGCAGGAGCAATTGTTGAGACAAGCAACCCGGCAGCCTTGCTATGTTTGGTCGTTGTTGTATAAGACAGCTCCTTTTTTGAACAAGTATTGGCTCTTGGCTTCCAAGAAGTCGTCGGTTGTGCCCTCTACAACAGAGCATTGCAGCGGTCTTCGCTGAGCACACACGCTTGACCACCAATCTTGAGAGTCGTGCTTGGGGGTGAATCCCTTCACACAACTACACACATCATTTCCATTGCAAAGTCCATACGCCCTGTAGATATCTGTTGGGATATGGTGTTGTACACCATTGCATAATTTTTTTTATTCTATTATTGTAATTAAATAAATACTAGTTGTGATGCACCTTGGTGGTGTGGATAATCACACTAAATAATTATTTGGTCTCACGTAATGATTGTATTGTAACATTGTATTACTATTTGTAGAAGACATGTGGTAGTAATTTAATATTGGGGAATTAAATATTGTAACAACTTAGTACCCACTATTAAAAAAGGGGTCAGTGGTTTTGTATTCACATAGTCTTGTGGTACATGGTTTTACCTTACCACTAGTTGTATTTGTGTGAGCTTGTGTCTATAAAAGAAAACACAATGTAGTGGTTTTGGGTTGGGGGTGATTAGGCTTAGTAGGTTGGCTGTGATTATTGAGTCTTTCTGAAGAGTGCATTTGTGAAGCATGGCATGGGATGTGAGGATTCATGCTTGGACACATGAAAGTGCATTGGAGGGCTTGATGCTTTAGAGGTATTCATTGTAACTCTTGTATTTGCTTATGGTTGATTAATATGATGGAGTATGGATGCTTTTAGAGGCTGGGTTTTTCCCTCTTGAGAGTTTTCCCAAGGTAAATCTTGTGTTATCTTGTAGCTTGCCTATTTGATCTTTACATTTGGAAAACTTGTATGCATGTTAATCTCTCTTGGGTTATGTGGGAAATGATTTGAGATTCTAGGTTTGAATGCAATATTTCCTAACAAGTGGTATAAGAGCTTTCATGGTTGAACAATTTTTGTTATAACCCTAGTTTGAGAGTTTTTTGCAAAGTTGAAACCATGGACATGCATGTAGGATCTGAGGCATTACAAGGTATGAAACACATGTTGCAGGTGTTTTTATGCAGATTTGGGCTTTTGGGTTGTCAGGGTTTGTTGGGTTTATTGCAGATCTGAAGTTTTCCAGTGTTGGGTGAAAAAGGGTTTCTTAGTTTGAGTTTGCATGTGAGGGTTTTGTAGAGGAAATTTCACAAATAACCTTCTGGAACAAAACGAACCTCATCACTGGATTCAAGCTGGCTGAGAGACGAATTTTGACATAAAATTCGACCTACTTTAGAAAAGTTGAAAAAAGGCAATTTTTTTTAACAAAAAATCCATTTTGCATGTGCAAATAAATAAAATATTCAAAATCCCATCTAATAATTTTGCAAAAAAAAATTTTAGGGTTGCATGAAAAATTATTTTAAAATCCCTGCAAATATAAAAATGAAAATGTTAGAAAAAGCTTTGAAAAATTACAAAACAAAAAATATATATATAAGAAGCCAAGTAGGTAGGGGTCTGCAGACCCTCGTACCCCACTGGTACGCCTGTGCAGAGGTAGTACTCTGTGTTAGAGAGTACCGTAGTCATATGAGCCAAGCCCGGTATCTTTTCAATCGCCTAAGTTCAAAGTTTTTAAAACTTTCTTTTAGAAACCTTCTCTTTTTAATCTGCGTCCACTCCCTCCTCCTCACTTTATTGAAATTTAAAACTTAAACCATCCGCACCCACTCTATTAACATTTGGAAGCCTAAAAATTTTTAAATATTAAAAGAAAGAAAAATCCGCCAGCTTTGGAGAAATTTAATATTTGCTTTTTATTTGGAGTGGTGTCCACCAAGATTTGCACATATAGTCAGACTGGACAGTTTTTGTTCATGGAGGCATAACTTTTACCCACGATGTCAGATTTTTAAATTCTTATAGTCGTTGGAAAGCTAGTTCCGAGCACTACGTTGTAGTATAGGTCTGGTTTTCTGATTTTGTCATTTTGACATGTTTTTGGAGTGTGGAAGTCAGATGTTCTCATTTGCACATTTTTTGTCATATCTTTTGCATATAGAATTGAATTTTTGATTTCAAAGATGCGTTGGAGAGCATTTACACTACATAGTGGTTCAGATTGTTTATCAGTTTTTGGTGTAGGGAATATTTGGTACTTGTTTGATTACTTGTAGGAGCTTGAGATTCAAGGTGTGATTGTGTGAGCATCTGAACGAGTCAAGAGGTGAAAACTTGAGGGAGTACATGTTTTTATATGTTATTACAGCTGATTATCAGATTGGTGCTTCCTGGTACTGGTTTACAGGTAATTTTCAGATGGTGACAGGTACACAGGTTGTCTTCGATTTTAAGGACATGGTTGGACATGGTTTGATACTTGGAGTCTCGTATGGGTGATAGTTAAGTGCAGGTATAGTGATGTCTATGGTTATGGTGTCATGGATATGTAGGTTTATTTGATGCATTGGCACGATATGATCATGTATGTGGTGTTTGGTGGTGATATGGTTTGATGTTAGGAGATTGTACTTATCTTCTTATGCTTATTTGGTTCTTTGACTATGATTACTCTTTTGTGGACATGGTTGGAAAATCAGATTAATGGTTGATTTGGTGTTTGAGTCTTGATGTCTACATAGCTATCTTCTTTGATATCTCGGTTTGTGGTTACTAATGTCATAATGAGTTTGCATGTTTCAGTGATTGGATCTACGAGTTATGTGGTTGGTAGGTATGTGTAGCCTATTGATTACAGTGAGATGACTCGGATGTGGATTGTTTATATCCACCAGGTTTGATTATTGATGTTGCAGATTTCATTAGTTGGCCTTGTCTGTGGTCATTTGTGCATTGGTATGTTGCTATGGGATTGAGAGGATGGATGATTTGAGTACTTGATTAGTCGATTCATGGGACTTGTATCATGTGGTTTTATCATGATGTCATGATAGCTTGGTACATTTATTGGTTATACACTTTCAGTGGGAGCTTTTGACAGTGATGACATGGCAGTTGTATGTATCTTCTTGGCTTGGAGATCTTGGTTTACTTGTATGTTATTGACATTGCACTTGAGTGTCTGTAGACCTAGATGATCTTCATTGAGAGGATGGTAGTCATGATGCCATGTGTAGCTTGTATCACGGTTCAGTGGGAGTTGTTGGCAGTGACGTGGATGCATCATTGATATGGTTATCTTCATGTTATTGGGGATATGTTTTCTTGGCTTAGAGTGTTTGTTATGATGTCATGATACACTCTTGATTCTAGATTAGAGTTTGGCATATTACATGTTCTCTTGAGACCAGGATGTATGTTATGGTGCATGTAATCTCCTAGGAGGAGATGGTTAGATCATATTTTCATGATAGGTTCTCGATTCTACGGTTGGAGCTTTGACATTGATCGTGTGTGAGTCTCTTTGTATTGATTACATTGATCATTTGTCTGATTACTTCATGATGGTGTTATGTTGCATTTGGAGTTTGGCATGGATTGATCAGTTATAGGTGCTCGTGGATACTTAGAGATGTAGGTGATGGTTGGAGTTCTCTTGTGATTAGAGACATTTGTTGAGATGGTTACTCTTTGGAGGTTTCAGCAGGAAGAACGAGGGAGCCTTCACCTAGAAATGGACGTGAGTTCATGATGGATAGATAGAGGAGATTTTTCTTGGAGTGAGTCAAGATGGTTTGGTTATCTTGAAGGAGCATTCTCATTCCCCACTGTTGGTCTACTCGACAGCTTATGATTTGAGAGGTATTTTCCCATTATATCTTTCAAATGTGTTATGCTTTATGCTTTATCTTTCATAGACATGGATCTTGAGCTATGGAGAGTTAGTTCTGGATGATTCATTTTGAGAGATGTTATGGCATGGTTATCTCCTTCTACATTTGAGTTTATAATATCATTCTTTAATGAGGATTGTTAGGAGATGATTTATGGTCTGAATTCCAGTGATGGGGATGGTTACTTATGAGTTTGATCTTCTTGTTTTGAGAGGCTTACATCCATGTTGGCATTGTTACATTGATTTATATGTTGTACTTGATCTATGAGATTGGGTGTTGTGGATGTTGTTAAGGATTTTCAGTTGGGGTTGATTAGGAGATCATACTTGACACAACAGTACACTTTTGAGGTGTTGGTAGGACATTATGGTTTACAGGTTTCTCTCTTCCTAGTTTCTCCTTGGATGTTCATGTTTTGGGAGGATGGTGGCAACATGTTGTGAGAGATTATGCAACTCTTTGGGTTGTATGTGTGGATCATTGTTACTGTTCTTGGTACTTCATGTTTTGATTGACTTATCACACCTTGATGTAGAGTGTGGAATGGTAGACTTGATATGCTTTGACATTACCTATGCAGTGGGAGTTCCTGGATATGTATGTATTTCATTGACAAGTTTTATACGAGGATATTGGTTGCAATTTACAGGTTGGATATGTTCTTGGAATGAGTTTACTGATGTATTGATACCTTAGAGGTATGGATAGTTGGATGTATTAGCATGTGTTGTGGATGTTATTTCCGATCATGTGGGTTTTTTTTCTTCATGACAGCAGCTTGGCAGAGCCTTTGTTATCACTTGGATTTGATGCTTGTGCTCATGGATTGGTGCATATTCACCTTGGAATGTTCCTTTTCTTCCATAAGTGGCACATTGGAGGATGAGAGGAGTTCTTGCTTGAGATGGTGGTCACTTTGTTCTTATTGCAGGTATCTTGTTGGAGCACGAGAGCATGTTACAGATTCATGTGGTTTCATGGATGGCTATGATGATGTATATCATGCATTGATCCCTTATGCAATGTATACAACAAGTGGGAGAATGTTGGCATATGCTGTTGTACACCATTGCATAAATTTTTTTATTCTATTATTGCAATTAAATAATTATTTAGTTGTGATGCACCTTGGTGGTGTGGATAATCACACTAAGTAATTATTTGGTCCCATGTAATGATTGTATTGTAACATTGTATTACTATTAGTAGAAGACATGTGGTAGTAATTTAATATTGGGGAATTAAATATTGTAACAGCTTAGTACCCAATATTAGAAAAAGGGTGAATGGTTTTGTATTCACATGGTTTTGTGGTACATGGTTTTACCTTACCACTAATTGTATTTGTGTGAGCTTGTGTCTATAAAAGCAAACACAATGTAGTGGTTTTGAGTTGGGGGTCAACAGGCTGAGCATGTTGGCTATGATTATTGAGTCTTTCTGAAGAGTGCATTTATGAAGCATGGAATGGGATGTGCGGATTCATGCTTGGACACATGAAAGTGCATTGGAGGGCTTGATGCTTGAGAGGTATTCATTGTAACTCTTGTATTTGCTTATGGCTGATTAATATGATGGAGTATGGATGCTTTTGGAGGTTGGGTTTTTCCTTCTTGAGGGTTTTCCCAGGGTAAATCTTGTGTTATCTTGTAGCTTTCCTATTTGATTTTTGTATTTGGAAAACTTGTATGCATGTTAATCTCTCTTGGGTTATGTGGGAAATGATTTGAGATTCTAGGTTTGAATGCAATATAATTTCCTAACAATATCATAATCACTGCATTGACCTCGGTATGTCTTCCACCTCAGACACCATGTGTCATCGTCCATCCAGAAGTAAAGTTCAAGTTCGCCCTTCTCATCTACCAGGAACGGCCCCATGAGGGTATCGAGTTTATGCCCAAATCAATGCATATCCTTAAAGGAGAAAGCCTCACACAGGACATTTCAACTTTCTTCTAGCCTTCCAATTTGGGAACCTTAGTAAAATAATTCATAGTGGATTCCCCGCTAGATCTATATGGAACAGTATTGTTATAGAACATCATCATCTGCTTCTTTCCTGGAGACATGTCCATTCCGAAATAAAAGAGCCCAATTATAGGATCCGAAAAACTCTTCCACAAAGTTAGCTTCATGCCTTTCCACATCTTCATGCCAGGCAACCATGTATCTGTCAGATGCGGGAAACTCTCCCAAACAATCACAGACTTGTTGTGAGTGTCCAGCATAATGAAATTACCAGAGTCCGTTATCACAGCCCGTGATCCTTTCTGGCCAATAGCATTTGTATCTTTTCTTAACAATTTCTTTTCACTAGTCCTATGTTTCTGTTATATTTTCAAATTTAAATAGAAAATAAATTATTTTGCAGACATTTTTTATTTTCAATTTATTAATTAATAAGCATGTTTCTAGAAGTCACCGCATTTACCGGAGCAGTAGGAAGAATCAAACAAAAAGAAGATCTCCATTCTTTCGTCACTCTCGCGTTCTTTGTTTTGGGGCAATCAAATAAAGGAAAGACTAACACGACTGAATGTAAGTCAAGTCTTTTGTAAATGCATATGGGGTAAGTGAAGTCTTTTGTGGCAGAGGAGAGATAAATACATTACTATAGGCACTATACATAGTGAATAGGCCTGGAATTTGACAGTCACCCCTACCTATCATATGAAAATTTTATGACAGTTTGGTCATTTAAATGCCTGTCAAAAAATTGTTTAATTTATGAATTTTTATATAAAATCTTAAATATAAATGCAATATCTTGAAAAATTAGAAAACAATGATAACTAACAAAAGTTTCTAAATTGATATTTAAAAAATATCTTGTTAAATCTATTCTAAAAGTTAAAAATAATTATATTCTATTTTGAAAAGTTTCTAAATTCATATTAGAAAATATTCAAAAAATTTATATTCTATTATAAATTAATTTATCTTTTTATAATAAAAATTATCAAATGATATATATTATAAATTATAATACTATATTATATTTTGCTTATAATAATTTTTTACGGTTTAGTAAAAATATAGCAAGTCAAACTATATGGTCTAATAAATTTTATAGCTGTAATATACGGTCTAAAATTGAAAAAATGGTCAAATAGACCATCAAATTCCAGGCCTAAATTAGTGAGTTAACTTCGTACAGGTTAATTAGATTAGGTTTTCCATGACAATTTTGCCGAATTTTCTATTTACTATGAATAGTCTCTTAATCTATGCCTTGTTTCTTTGGTCTTTCTTATAATTAAAGTTTAGAAGTTTTTTAAACAAAAAATCTGTCTATTCTTGGTAGTTTATTTTTATTTTTTGAAAAGACATCAATTTTAATATTTTTTTGATCAAATAGCTTAAATTTTTATATGAATTTGTTTTATTTTTAAAAAATTTACTTTTGAAAAATTTAATTATATTTTGTTAAGCATTTTTTTGTTTTTAAAGTATAACTAAAATTAATTATATTCATTATAAAAATAAAAATTATTGTATTAGAATTAATAAACTTTTTTTTGAATATCAATTTTAATTTTTAATTTACAAATTAGTTTTTTAATTAAATCATGTAATTTGCAATGTTGATGATGATAGAGTAAAGGATCATGATGAACACTTTTATCGAAATTAAGTTACTCCTATATGCACTTATCATCTATGATGAATAAAGTTCTATGAGAGAAAAAGAGATATATTTGTTGGCTCTAGAGTAATTTAAACTACTACAGATTACTCTAAGTATCAAATTGTCACTTTTATATATTTTTCAATCTAGATTTAAATAAATGTTCCTTCCATATTGTGTTACTTTTATATGATTAAATAACAATTATGACTTTCTAGAACATAGTTACTATTGGAATTCATATATGAAAGAAACCATAAAGGAATTCAGTTAATATTATGTTGTAAGCAACTATTATACACAAATATTTTGAAACATATAATTTTATTGATTGTCATGGCATTGAAAATAAAACTATGTCGAAAGAAACCCTCATTACATAAAGAAAAGAGGGAAGCAAAATCTAGGGATCTTTTACTACCAAATTATAATATTACAATCAGGGCTTAACCATGCAAAATACATGATCCAATTCTTTAAAACAAAGCATGATTGTGATGTAACTAATGTATATTAATCCTAGCATTCAATTGGTCATGTTGGGCATACAGAGTAGCCTTAAACCCTAATGCAATAGTATTTTATGTTATATCACTACATTAAGACCATTCCTAACCTATTTTATTTAACAATACTCATCTTAGACTAGATCATACATACAACTAATTCTTGGGGTAAGTGCAAGAAGTTGGATGCCCATTAATAAAAAATAGTTACTCATTTAGGCTCGAGCTCCAAAACCTAAATTTTTAAAATTAGTAATCATTCTAGAATAGGTATCAATTTATTTTTTTCAAAACAAGTACCCATTTTTGATAACATAATATTCTCGCTCCTTTCTAGAATGGATATGCATTTTAGAGCGGGTACATGTTTCATAAAATTTGAAATCTGAAACCCATGAATTTACTTTTAGTTTAGGATTGGAAACCCGCCCCTTAGCCTTTGACCTATAAGTACAATGCCATGAAAACAACAAGAGAAAATTTGAATTTAGTAATATGATTGATAACTTTTTTCTCTAGTGAACCATAGATTTTTTGTGTGGCTACTATGACTCTCTTGCTCAATTAGGGTTTTTCACCTAAAGAAGAGAGATAGACCCCAAAAGTCTAGGTGGTTCACTCAAATTACTACAAGTACAATGAAAATATGCCTAAATGCAAAGGAATTATAAAATGGATTGATTACTTATGCAAAACCTAAGAAATATGAGATGTTTGAAAACATAGTGTTGTATGCAAACATGAACTAGAAACATGAACAAATGGAAACAAAGCTTAATGAAACTGAATGGAGTGCACATGGAGGTAGAATGTTGATGCTGGAAGGATTTGGAATGCTTTAGAAATTATTGTTGATGACCACTAGGACTCATTCGCCACAGATGGCTAATTATTCCTGCTTCAAGTAAATTCTGTTGAAACAGGTTTTGGGATGTCGCGAACTGAAAACCTTAGAAATCACTTTTTCTAGCATGGCAGTGGGATTGATTCGCCACAAATGGAAAATTAGTCCACCTACATAAATCTGTAAATTCTAAAGTCAACTCTATGGGTCTAGATCTATACTTATCTGCTTGTCGGGTTGATTGATCCAATTATGCAGAAAATGGATTGAATGATGTCTCCAAGCTTGAATTACGTCTTTGTTGACTTGAATAGCTTTGATGACTTATTAACCACTTTTCAAGACCTATCTCTTTGAAAAATCTTCCTACAAGACCTATAAACACATGCAAAGAGGGGGAAAATGGTTAAGGGTTAGAGTATAGGGGTTTGCCTTGGTCAAACCCCGATTTGGTAATCAAACCCTTGATAATAAAATGAAACAAGAAAGGAATGATAAACAACTAACATGCAAGTGTCATGAACTCACCAAACCCGTGTTGTTGAAGTTTGAAGATATGTTAATGGCTGCTCCAAGATGCTTGATAATTGCTTGATTGAATAATACTATGATGCTCAAATGGATGCTTAGATGGATTGAATGCAAGGATGAATACTTGAATGAATGGGGTACCTTAAAATGAATAGAAAAACATGTATTTATACACACTTATTCGCTAATTTCTCGAAAATACATCACAGGGCAACCTTAGGTCTTAATGAGTAAAAACCCAAAAGAAATTTGAAATTATTTTGAATTTTGTGCCAAGATGGACTCATTTTCCAACCCTGGAAAATAGGTCCCACTCAAGGCATGCAAGTGGGTGTCAGGGATTAGATGAATTTAATGATATTTGTCAGGTTTATATTAAAAAATACACTTAATTAAGGTATGTAAGTGCATAAAGGGGCCAAATTAAACATAAGAAAGGTGTATTTGGTGATGACAAGCCTATAAAAGCATGAAAGTTTGTTACAAGACTTTACAACACTTTAAAATAAGACTTGGCAAGGGATAAAAAGGGAATATTTATATGAATTATAATAAGAAGAGTAGATAGAAAAGTGTAGAAATGTGTTACAACACTTCACAACACCTTTACAAGACATCATAAAATCTTAATAATTTAAATATTCAAGACCTAATGTGAATGTATAAGTCACATTACAACATTAAATCTAAGCAAAATAGGCCAAGCATCATAGAAAAGAGACCTAAATGACCATGAAAATGTCCAAAGATCATTTTTCTATGGTACATCTAGATTTAAAAAATAAAAATAAAAACTAATTATATAGATGATGATTTCTAGTTTTCAAATATGTAACCTTTTTATAGTAGGACATAGTTTTCTATTTATTAATTAATTTATAAAAAAAACTAGTCCATAAACATGAAATTTTATTTCTCCAATTGAGTGGCATGTAGTCTAATGGAGTTGGGCGGGAATCTATTGTTTCTCATCCTCTAGTGCAAGTTGATTTTGGTCCACTTTTGTCAGGTAGGGGTGGGTTTCCCAATTGCACTCATAGGCCTTCTAAGTCTCCTCCTCTCCCCTCTGACCAAGAAAAGGTACCCACACTACTTAACTGGAAAGACCTTTCTCCCAAAAAAACTAGTGCTATCAAGGATGGGGTCCAAATTCTACATTTGAATGAGGGTACCACTATAAAAATTAAGGACCCTTCTTTGGATCGTTTGTTAGTCAAAATGGAAAATTGTCTTATTGGTAGATTTGTTTGAAGGTGGCCCAACATTGAGTATGTTTGTAAGTGGGCTTCTTCTCAATGGGATGTCAAAGGATCATTCACCACTTTGGCTCTTCCGAAAGGTCTATTTTTCTTCAAATTCTCCCTTCATGAGGACTACTTATCTACCCTCACTAGAAGCCCTTGGTTATTTGGTAAACAAATTCTTGCTCTGTGCAAGTGGAGATGAGGCTTTGATCCTTCTGCCCAATTGGTGGCAGTGCTCCCAACCTAGGTTAGGCCGCCTAACCTTCCTCTGGAGTTTTGGGATGAAGAAATTATTGAAGGAGTGGCCAACTCCTTTGGAAACTTCCTTTCTCTGGATTGTCATGAAGGAATGTACTAGGCTGGTGTTTGCCCCATTTTGTGTCAGCATTGAACCAAACAAGGTACTCCTAACCTTGGTTATTCTAGAATCTAGGCTTGGTAAGTATTCTCAAGCCATTGAATGTGAAAACTCTGCTCTATTTTGTCAAAATTATTCTATTGTTGGTTATCTATGCAATGCATACCCCAAAGGATTTCTTAAGTCCCCTTTGGGTAAAGCCAAGTTTGTGGCCCCCCTCTTCTAGGTTAGGATGTTGGTTGCTCCAAACTAATGCTAGTGTTGTCCTCACCAGCCTCTCCATTGTCCCTTATGTTACCCATCCTTGAGTCTTGCTAGATTGATATCCTTGGTTTGTCAACCCCCATTTTGTGGTGCCTATGCACATTGATCTTGATCTCCCTACCCAATTTTTTGTTTCTCATTATTCCCTCTATCTCTATTGATAGACTAGAGTTTCTCGCTAGATTCCCCTTCTTTGGATGCTAGGTTAGAGGTGTCCCTTCCTACTCTAAACTTGACCCCCTTATTAAGTAGTGACATTGTGTTTCAATCGATGGTTGCTCCTGATTAGATCCCTAAAGATGTGTTTTCTTTTGTTATCCCTTGTGTCATACCCCCTTCACCAGTGGTTGCATGTAAGTCTAGTCTACTTAGTCCTTCTAACTTGACTAGCCCTTGGAAGTTGGCTAATGTGGGGATTGTTTCTAAGGTTGGAAGGAAGCCTGGAAAGGTCACTAAATAGAAGAACATGGTAAGCAATATTGTGAATGGAAATCAAACAACTTTGGAGCAAGTTGGCTCCAGACACAGTAAGAAATATTGATCCTCTCTTGGAATATCTGAGGGCTCAACAACCTTCATAAGAAGCATATTGTCAGAGATTTTATTAAAGAGTTCAAGCTTGACATTCTCCTTTTACAAGAAACTAAAATGACTGCTATTGAGTTTGAAAAATCTAGCAAGTTCATATGGAAAAATGCTCTATATTTGGTGGTGGATGCAATTGGGGTCTCTTTTGGGATGGTCACTATGTGGAAATCCTTTTTTAATGGTTCCCTTATCTCTAAGGATAATTTTCTTTTAATGTTAGGTTTTCTCAAAGTTTTGGCATTCATGATTGGGTGTTATCCGATGTCTATTTACCCAATAATGTGATTCAAAGGTGGAATACCTGGATCGATCTATTGGGATGTAGGAATACTTTCTCTCATAGTAACTAGATGGTGATGTGTGATTTCAATACCCCTCTTTTTCCCTATAAGAAGCAGGGTGGTATTCTAGATCTATTAGATAGTATGTTTGACCTTAACTCTTTCCTATATGATGGCGGTTTGACTAATCTAGACCTCGAGGGTAGTTCTTTTACTTGGTCCAATAAATGTGTTGGGGACAACCTTATTTAGGTTAGGCTTGATAGTTGCTTAGTGTCTGCCAACTGGGATATTTCATCCCTTTCATTGTATTCTCTTCTAAGGATTGGCTCTGACCATACCCCGCTTCTCCAGTGCTAGAATATTCCTCCCCTTAAGGCCAAGAGGCCTTTTCAATATGAGATGATGTGGACATACAACCCTCATTTTAGGGACCTTATCACGACTTGGAATGGTGGGGGTTGTAGCTCTACTATGTTCTGAAACTTGGATTTCAAATTCAAAAACCTTAAACTCAATCTGAAGGAATGGAGCAGGAGCTATTATGGTAACTTTCTTGAGAAAAAAAGCCTCTTAAAGATCAGCTTAGACAGGTTCAAAAAGAGATGGAATCTATCACTTTGGCTGATCTATTTGTTAAAGAAAAGACCTTGCTTAGTGAAATTCATAATATTATTGAAAAGGAAGAGGTTTACTTGAAACAAAGGTCTAGGAATCAATAGCTTTGGGAGGGGAATAAAAACTCCAAGTTCTTTCACATGATGGATTCGAGACATAGGAATTGGAACACTATTTCTGAGTTGTTCCTTAATGATGGTTCCATGTAGAATTCTGAGGATGATTTAGCTTGTGTTGGTGTTTCTTTCTTCCATAGCCTTCACAACTTTCCCTCAATAGATTTCGTAGCGAGTGGCATCCTAGATGTTATGCCCCTTTCATTATCCCTGCAAGAGGTTTTGTTCATGGAAAGAGTTGATTCAGATGATGAGATTCAGGAGGTTGTGTTCTTCCTTAGTCCTTTTAATGTCCTTGTGCCTGATGGCTTCCCACCATTCTTTCAAAAGTTTTGGGATATCATTGGTCAAGATGTCACTACTGCTATTGTCAACTTCCTTTCTATTGGTAATATTCCTAAAGAATTCAATAACACTTTATTTTTCTCATCTCAAAGCATTCAGGGGCCAAAAAACTATTTAATTTTTTTCCTATCAACCTCTGTAACATGTTCTATAAAATTTTCTCCAAGCTACTAGTTAATCATATTAAACCTTTTTTGAACAAACTGATCCATCCTACTCAAAAAGGCTTTCTTTTGGGGTAGAAAATTACTGATGCTATTATGTTGGTGCACAAAACCCTTCACTCCATGGGAAAAATAAAAAATGAAATCATGGCTTTTAAGCTAGATATTTCCAAAGCCTATGACAAAGTGTCCTGGAATTTTCTATTTGAAGTTCTTCATAGGTTCGGCTTCACTGGTAAATTCTTGAAACTCATTCAAGGTTATGTCACCTCCCCTAGATTCTCTATGATTATCAATGGTACCCCACAAGGATTTTTCTCAGCTTCTAGTGGAATCCACCAAGGGGTCCCCTTGTCTCCCTATCTCTTTATTATGATGGCTGAATTTCTTGGTCATAATTTTGAATGCAAAGTGTTGAATGGTACCTTGGTTGATTTTTCCCACTCCTTTGTGTCTCAACTGATTTCTCATCAAAAATTTGTTGATGACATGGTTTTTCTGAGGGAAGCCACAATGGATGAGGCTAAAGGATGGATTGATGTCTGAAAAAAGAAATCTATGGCTTCTAGGCAGTGCATCAATTTTACAAAAAGTGCAATTTTTTTTCTCAATGTGGACCTCGCTCTTCAAACTTGGATTTCTAGAATCCTCAATTTTCAAATCCTTCCCCTTCCCTTGATGTATATGGGCATGCTACTTACTATTGGTAAATTGGATAATTCTATCTAGTCTAATCTTCTAGAAATAGTTTAAAGAAAGCTTGATGCTTGGATGGGGGCTCTTCTGAGAAATGCTGGTAAGCTTCTCCTTCTCAAATCCATCCTTCAAAGTTTGAATATATACCTAATTTCTATTTTTTATGCTTGCTATGTGGTCGAAGAAACTTGATAAAATCCAATGAAGATTCCTTTGGTCGGGCACTAAAGAGAGGAGTCAGTTCTCTTTGGTGAATTGGGACACTATGCACTCTAGAAAATGTTATGGTGGCTTGGACATGAGAAAAAATAGATAGATGAACATGGTCCTTATAACTAAAATCCCATTGAAAATTCTAAACAATCAGGCAGAATGGATCTCTATCCTCAAGGACAAGTATTTGTAAGGCCATGATTGCCTCTCTTTGCTAGACAATGATGTTCTTCCTTTAGGGTCTTATATCTTGAATAACCACTTAAAGTGAAAGAATTTTCTTTCTTTGGGCTCTTATTGGCAGGTTAGATCTAGTACTTTGGTCTCCTTCTAGGATGATAGATGGCTTTCCTTGTTAGCTCCTGGTCTTCATCTAGTTTTGTCTGCGATAAAGACATATCTTTGTGCTTAACTGGGGGTTAAGGTTTCTAATTATCTAGATACTTCTATTGATCTTCCTAGATGGAAGATTGATTGCAATTAGTTTGACCCCCCTCCATCTAGTTGCTAAAGAGCTTCTTAGAACAGTTAAGCATCACAATTTTTTTAATTACAATTTTTCAAATTCTTTGGTCCAGGTGGCTTCTAAGGATGGGGTTTACTCTGTTTGGATTAGATACAATATTCTTTCTAGCACCTAGAATCCCTTGTTTTATTGGATGTAGATTTGGCAACGAAATTCCCCCCTAGAGTCAAATTCTTTTGGTGGATTTCTTGTCATAAAAAAATTCTCACCCTAGATAATTTACAAAAGAAACGCTTACATATTGGTATCCATTATTTCTTGTTTGAGAATTAAGCAGAGTCCATTTCCCACATGCCTTTCCATTGTTCCTTCTCTTAGTAGGTTATGCAAAAATCCACTCTTTTCAACATCTGTTGAGTCCTGTAGATGGATGTTAATGGTATTTTGGATAGTTGGTACCCATCGGTTTCTCACCCAATGTTGGTAGAGCTCTAGTGGAAATCTCTTTTCTTCACTGGGTGGGCGCTCTGGAAGGAGCACAATAACATGGTCTTTAGAGACAAAAAATCCCCCTAGTTGGTAGTGGCCAATAATATTATCAACTAGGTTGTTGAGAATATTTCCATTACCTCCTACAAGCCAAAAAGAAATCCTAATAACCTGGAGATTTCTATTGTGTCAACTTGGAACCTTTTCAAGGTTCTTAATGCTCTTTGTTCTTGCATTCTACTAGATAGGAGCAATAGTCCCTGGTCCCGCCTGAAACTTGGATGGTTGAAGCTTAACTTTAATGAATCAACCAAACCTAACCTGGGTCAGGCTGGTGGGGGTGGGGTCATTCGTGATCATAAGGGTAAATTAATTTTGGCTTATGCAATGAACTTGGGGGTGCAATCATCCAACTTTGCTAATGTGGCAACATATTTTCATGGCATCAAGATTTCTACACAAGCTAGGCTTTCCAACTTGGTCATTGAGGGAGATTCAGGAAATACTATTCTCATGGTAATAGGGAAGGCTAATTCTTGTTGCTCACTTCAAGACCCTATGTTTTCAGCTCATAATCTTATGATTTCCCTCAAAAATTACAGAGCTAATCACATGTTTAGAAATGGAAATAACGTTTATGACGCACTTACTAACATTGATGCCTTCACCCCAAATTTAGTTATGTGTGATAATATTTTTTGTATCCTTTAGCATGTGTGTGAATTAATTCATCATGATGCCAAAGTACTATCAAATTGAGATCGATTCGGATCCATTGTCAGCTCTCTTTGATATTTTATAGAATTTTCACTTATGGAAAATTAATCCCTTTAAGCAATCTTTTCATAAACACATTTGCTTGTGGATTTGGTATTCATCTTGTCATTTCTACATACTGGGTTTCTTTGCTCTAGAGTTTGTGAATTTTTCCATGGGGGGAGGCGAATTGGTTCAGGAAGAACCTACTAATTCTGAGATATGGAAATCAGACAAGGAATTTTGGCCCATTATTTAATGGGGAAAGCTTGCCTCATATGTGGAAGGCATGCGGGGGCATGACCCCAAGCTTTATGTGTTCACTACTTCCTGGGTGAATGGCACCATCACTATTAGTGGGTAGTACTTCACGGTGACTACTGAGCTTATTGTTGAGGTGATGGGGCTTCTATTGGAGGGTGTGTGCATTCCTTGTAAGCCTAAGGGCCATTATCAGAAGGACATGGACCACTTTTTGAAAGAGAGTGAAAATGTGAACAAGATCCAAAATGGATTCAATTGAGCTAACCTCCACAACATTTGGAGTAAGGTTGTGTAAGTCCTAATGAGGTATGTAACTCTCAAGGGCTAGTTCTTCCACTTTCATGCTCATTTATTTATGATGCTTAACCTTCTATGTAATAATTTAAAGATGAACTTTTCCTTTTGGATTTTGTCCTCTCTTGAATAATCTGTCAAAAACATCAAGGGTAAAAGAAAGAATTTATCTATCCACCAGCATCTCATCTTCCATCTCTGTCATTGGTAGGTCACTTTGTTACCCTCCCTTTCCATTCTTAAAAAGAACACCTTGGTCATTTGTGACCCCAACGAACTCCCTGTGGACCCTAGTCCCTCCATTACCCAGATGAAACCCCACCCGCTACTCATCATATTACTTATGCCCATGGTAAAACCCAGGATGCTAATGATGAAACCCCCCTTGACCCCATTAAATGTGTTCCTCTATTGGAGCCTACTCTTATTTCTACTTTTGTATCAAATAATTCGGACAACGAGTCGTGGAATCCCACCCCTGCCAATTTCTCTATGCCCTCTCCTATTCAAGTGGAGGGTTTTGATGTTGCTAACACCACCTGTCATTAACCCTAGACTTCAAAATTCCCCTATTTTTTTGCATCAATTTGGAGGGGACCCATGCTAAAACTAGGGTGGGTTTTGGAACTCATGCCTCCAAAGACCCCTTCACAATAAAATCAATGAAATTTCAGAGATGGTGAATGTCTAGAATAACATCCTCAAGTGGCTCCTAGGTCTTCTTATTACTGCTAAAGAGAGAATTCAGATTTTGGAGAGAAAGGTGTTGCAACATCAGGTCTTGTGGTTAGGGGAGGTGGAGGACAATGGCCAATGGGATATGATAGTCTCCCTAGCTAAGCCATTTGAGCATTGGGCCAATTAGGATAAGGAACTATAAGAGCTAAGAGCTATCATTGGCATAGAGGAGGATAAAAGAATTTAAAAATGAAGATTGATGCTATTCACAGGAAATAGGAAAAAACCATGCAATGCCTCTAGGTTATTTTTTATTATAGTGATGATACTATGAAGAACATTGCTCTCACCATGTAGATCTTTTATCAAGAGATAAAAAAATACATGGAAAATCGGTGGCTAAGGTCTTGATGATAATCACACATAGAGAAAAGGTAAGGTGGTGGACAACTTGGCTCCAGATGCCATGGTGGACACTTAGGCTATTCAGAAAGGCCTCTTGTCATTTAAGGAGAAGAACCACTTCCTGACTTAGGAGTGGAAGGTTGTCTGTGGTCTCAAGTTGTTGGGAGACGTGTAGGTGTTTTGTGTTCTTGTACTAGTCTTTCATTTGTGTGTTGTCTCTATTTCCTTTTGTTGTTCAAACTTGTTATTCCTTGCATAACTACCCCATTTTAGTTTTCGTTGAAATGGGTCCCCCTTGCATTTTTTTCCCTTGGTGTTTTTCCTTGTGTCTTAGGAGTTGTTCTTTTTCTTCTTAATACCTTGTTCCATTTGTTTTTGCGGGTTCAGAATGCAAGCCGAAATTGGACTTAGAACTTTTGCAAAGTTCCTAGTCTAGTTTGTGTTCCAGTCTCGACCTTGTTGCTTGTCTTGTGGTTTTCTTTGTGGTCTTGTTTGTCTCGTGCTCTTGGGTTTGTTTTCTCCCTTGGGTTTTTTTTTCCTCTTTGCATTATTTTCCCTTTTACGGAAGCAAAACAGGAACGGAAATTGGACCTGGAACTTTGTAAAAATTTTGAGTCTAGGTTTCATTCCGATCCCACTCCCGTTTGTTTATCTTTTGTTTTGGGATGGGCTTTGCTCTAGTCCCTCTTTCATTTGTTATCTTGTTTGTCTCTATTGGTTTTCTTTCCCTTTGTCAAGAGTGGAACCGAAATTGAATCTGAACCTTGAACTTTTCCAAGTTACAAATCTGGATTTGGTTATGAATTTGCCCCCATTCCTTTGGTGTTCTTCCCTTGCCATGGGACTAGATCCAAATTCAGAATAAAGTACGGAACTTAGACAAAGTTCCTAATTCTATCTTGACTCCGCTTTTGGTCCCATTTTACTTCTGATGTGCATAGTGGTTGTGTACTCGCTTTCACTTTGATTCCACCCCAACCAACTGCATTAAATGCATTAGTTATAACCTCCTCAAATGCACAAAATGGTTTTTAAAACCTTAATCAAGGTTATTTGGCTCATTACACTTACTCAGAGCCTTTTAATGCACAAAGAGCTGAGAGAACTCAAAGAGGAACGTGATTTGGCTATGAGTAGGTGTTCGTGAGTGGATCCCTATTGATTTTAGCCTTTTCTAGTCACTTTTGAGGTAGGTGTTTTCTCCCATTTTGTTTCCCATTCATTTTGTTAGCCCATTGATTTTATCCTTTTCTAGTCACTTTTGAGGTAGGTGTTTTCTCCCATTCTGTTTCCCATTCGTGGGACTTTTCCCATGAATATTTGCTTGTTTAATTTCTTGTTGTAGGTGTTTTTCGTTTGTCAGTCTTCGTTTTCTTTGTGTTTTCCTTCCGTTTTCCATTTGTTTTTTCGTGATTGCCATTGTTTTTGTTGGTCACCTATCATTTTCATAGTTTTTAGCAACGTTTTCATTTCACAGTGCCCTAGTTTCGATTAGGGCTTTCCTTTTTTAGGGGTTTTGGTGCCTTACAGTTGTTTTAAATCATTTATCAGACCCTTGCGATATTTTTTTTGTCGATCTTATGGGTTTTAGTAATAGGGTTTTTGATTCCCTAGTTTTGATGTAGGTTGATGGGTTGTATGAGTTAGGGTTTCTGTTTCACACCTTTTTTACATAACTTCCCTAACTTGCTCAATCTAGTCCCATTAGTCTGGGCAGAGTCGAGCTCGATTTTTGCCTCCCTACGTCCTTGTAACTCATGTCCAAATTGGTGTTGGTGTGCAGAGAGAATCTGCTTAGTTTTGATAATATATGGCAAAATCAGAGCTGAAGATGAACTCATCCATCCAAATTTTTCTTGAGAGTTTGGTTCTAAAAATGACCTGCCTCTGACCAATTCCAATCCTGATTCTGATACCATCAACTTAGCGGGGTTGGGTCATTGAACATTATAGGGTATTGAAACTTTGAAAGTTTCAGTTTCTGATCTAGTTCTGGTCCCAGTTCCAATTATGTTATTTCTTTCACTTCTCTAGTTCCTTATTTTCTCCTGGTCCCACTCCCAGCATGTTTGAAATTTCACTATATATGGAGGGTTACCTAGGAATGAATAGAGAAGTGTGAAAGGATAACACTTTTAATAATTATTCTCATACCTTTGGTTGGTTTAATCCAAGTTTGTCTTTTAGGAATAAACAATGTCAGGAGCATTAGAGGAAGTGTCCCAAAAAGAAGGGAAGATTGCAGAAAGTTCAAAAGGAGAAAAGCCCAAGAAGATAAAGGTGGAGCAACTACCTTACACCTTGAGATATAAACACCAAGATGCTACTCTTATAGCTAGTAAGCTAGATTTAGAATGGGAAGATATAACAGATACTAATCTAGTCCCATTCAACTGTGAGGAGCTTCTTATGGAAACTTTCTGCGAAGATGTGAGTGGAAGGACTAAAAGAATAGCCCAATCTGGGTTGGCACATGTTACACTCTTCCCCCTATCAGTCCAATGCCCAGAGCTTACACTTATAGTAGTAGGGGCATACAATCCTTTATCTAAATAATGTATCGACCTTCAAGGGAATGTGATCGTTGATCTATCCCCAGAAATGATGAGGTTCATATTTAATGCACCTACCCCAAAGAACCCTAAGTAATTGATTGAGGCAGAGGGGTGGGTGCATGAAGTTGGGTACCAATTTTTTTGCCATTAATGATTTTTTTTTTAAAACGCAATCGCGTTATAATGCGCACGTGTTATTTTGCTTTAAAAACAAAGAAAAAAGTGAAATTATTTTCCTTGGAATACCAACCCAAAGGCTTGGAAGGCATTCCCAACAAGGCCAGAGACGTGTTTTTGCAAATTCTACAATTTTTCACATAATCGGGTTCGTCCTCACCATCAAGATTGCATCTAGTTCAATATTGACAAAATCGAAAACATGGGTAATGTTAGGTTCTCTCTTAGCTATCCAACGATGTAATTTTTTTCACTTTTCGACAATGTTAAGTCTTTCATCCATAATTTCTTTTGTTTGTATGTCTATTTTTTGCCAAAAAGCAGTGTTTAGTGCTTTTTTTGTGATAAATTAACCGTTCATCAAAATTTCAAATAAATTACATTTTTAGAAACTATAATCCATTCTACAAATTTTAAAAAGAAAAAAGAAAAAAAATCAATTATTTTAAAAAAATTGTAGGGGAGCACGGCCAAAATTTTGCTTTTCAGGAAGTGCCCACTTAGAAAATTAGTAAAAATCAAATATTCATTAAAAAATTATCAGAAAAATTGTGCACCAACTAGATGCTATTAGCTAACTTCTGACTATAGCAATTTTAAAAATACTACAAAAAAGTTCACCGTGCTCGGGTCATACAAGAGTTGCTATGTTATATTTTTCTGACAAAAACAACACCAATTTTTGTACATCCCTCTTTTGAACCCCTTAATCTCAACCATTTTCAAATTGAATTAGTAGTTTAGAAAGTAGACTCGGAGCACTTCGATCCTTGTTTGTGTTCCATCTCAAAATTTTGAGTGTAACTATCCTCAATTTCATGTCCAAGGTCACCATTTCTTGATTTCAGAAAAAAAGTGGCCACTTAAGCCCCCTTTTTGGGAACCATCTTGGTGCACTTACCCAGAGGTATTAGAGTTGTTCAACAAGGACAAGGAGGCTAATAGGTCCCACATGAACAAGAAGTGGTTGAGAACTGAAAAGAATTCCTTAACCAAGGTTCATGAATAGCCCAAGAGGGGAGACTTCAAGAAGGAGATAGATGATCTAATCATGATGCTTTCTAGGGTATTTGGAAAGAAGGACTTAGCATACTTCAACGAATGGATTTTTCCATTCATGGGTATGTGCAGGATCATCATGGAAAAAATAGGCCCTTAAGTGGCAAAAAATTTAGAAATATCAAAGTTAGGAAACTTGACGTAAAAATTTAAATAAGTTATCTATATTATTTAAAAAATATGT
Organism: Sequoia sempervirens; assembly: GCA_007258455.2. Taxonomy (NCBI): domain Eukaryota; kingdom Viridiplantae; phylum Streptophyta; class Pinopsida; order Cupressales; family Cupressaceae; genus Sequoia; species Sequoia sempervirens. The sequence goes on from VDFB02373365.1 coordinate 353,649,756, forward strand.
AAGAATAGAGTTTGTAGCAAATTGAATGTAGTTTCTAAAATACTAGATTTTTTTTTTAAAATCTATTTGGTAAAAATTTGAAATTTCAATGCAATAGTACTTAAATTTCAGGGAAAAAATAAGTAGGTGTCTGTCTGACCACCCTAACCACAATAAAATGATAATATTTTCTTATAATATTTTCTATATAAGTAGAGGACTCATGTCTCGATGTGATGCATATTTTTTGTAATTTTTTTCCAAGTAAATAATTAATTATGAATTTTTTTATTACAACTTTTAAAAAAATAAAAAACTTGTATGTCTAACCGCCTTAACTTGGTCAAAACTTCATGAATTTTTATTTTTTTAATCCTATAGTACGCAAAGCATAGAATGTGATGCATGTTTCGGATTCAAAAAATGTGATACTATTTGAAAGCTATAGATTTTTTACAATCAGCTTATCAATTAGGACTTTTGTTGTAATTCAAATAGAAAATAAATAATAATTATTTATTAAATTCAAAGTAAAGCATAAGTTATATTGGTGGAAAGCTGAGAATATCCTTTAAAAACCCTTTTCGTTTCATCAATTTTGGGTAAAAAAAAGTCATCAACCACATACCCTACAAAACCCCATCATATCACCACTTTTTGGTCCATCATGATCCTGCACATACCCTCATTCAACCCATTTTAAATGGTAGGAAACAATTTGATTGGGATATGATTTTATTAGACAACTTGCATAACTAGATGCTTAAAGTGGGCAGACCAAAACCTTCTTCATGAATTCTTATGCCATATATTCAGGTGCAAGGATGGGCATATTCCCTAGATTAAATGTAGTGGGCACATTAGGAGAGGCTTTTGGACAAAACAAGGCATGGGAACACTATGATCAGTTGACCCTGTAAACCTTAGAGCTACATTATAGAAGGGTAAATGATGCATTCCTCTATGTCATCATCAACCAATTGACAGGAGATGTTGGGTATAGGATGAGCAGGGAGGCCATGGCCTTTATTGGTTAATGGGGACATTGGTACATCCAATACCACAAGTTCTCCTATTTTATATTGGTAGGATTTGATGGACATCATCATCAACTTCTAAGATGTTGTAGTGATAGGATTGTGCTTATGGATTTCATATATCAGGCTATGGGGGTTAATACAAAATTTTCCAACAAACACAAGCCTGGATGCCACAAATTCCCCATGAAGTTGGGAGAATGCTGTTGTGCTCACAATTTTTCTACAAAGGCAGTATGTGAAGAGTTAAGATATTTAAACTTGGGATTGTATACAACAAGGAAACATTTTGACCCTGAGCATAAGATGAATGGCTTGGCTCCTACCATTTTTGACAAGCATTTCAAATTGTTAAAGGATTTTTTGATTGATGTGCAAGATGACTATGATGTATGGAAGAGAAACTATGAAAGGATTACCATCCCATAGATGATTGAATAATGGATACAAAGGAAGATATTCCTGAAACACTATTAGATGATGGTGTAGTTTAGGACCCCAGGTATGAAGCTAAGAATATGGTACCAAAAGCTTGGACCCAATAAATTGGGATGAGGAAGGATGCATTAACATCAAAAAACTCACCACAATGATGGATAGAAGCATCCAATGGGTAGTCATGAGGATAAAGTACCCTGAAACTCAATCCTCAAAGAAGAGGAAAGCAAGAGACACCCAAGGATACAAAAGAGAAAAAGAGGAGGACAGCTCCTAAAGAACAATTGGAGTACCTTCTTCCTAGCTCTAGAGTAGATGTTGATCCAAGAATGCCCACTCAAGAAACTAATGAATCAAAAGGTGTAGAAGTTACTACTCCTAGAGAAGTAGCTTCATCTCAACCTTCCCTCCTAGAGGAGTCTTCTAGGGAAGTACCTGTAGGAAGCCTTCATGAGTAGGCTGAGAAAGACAAACAAAAAGAGGTTGAGATTCATGACATTGATACTGATTCAGAGGCTACACAATCAGACCATGAGCCTCTTGTGACCACAACTACTGAGGACATTCATGATGTTGGAACTAAGCATGTTTTAACTGCGAAAGACCAATGTAAATTTTTTGAGCATGTAAAGAAGGAGGTTGATGCCAAAGCACAAGCTAAGGAACTTTCAAAGCATCAAGAGGTTGAAGCCATAACAAAGACTGAAGAGCTTGCAAGGCAACATAACGAAAAGGAAGACCTCCTATAGAAACAAAAATAAAATGAATGGAAATCCAACGCAGAGAGGGAGAAGTTGGCCCTCTTGCAAAAGATTCATCATCTTGAAGAGGAAAAGGCCCAGCAGAGGAGATAAAAAGGGGTCCTTGAAGCCAAGGCCAAGGCTATAGAGGAGGCCCAAACAAAGAAGAATGAAAAGGAGCTCTTGCTAAAGAAGTTGGAGGTAGAAGAGAAAGAAAAATTATAGGAGCAAGAAGCTACGTGGGAGAAATTTAAGCAATTAGAGAAACAAAGAGATGATATGTTAGAGCAAAGGTTATTCGAAGAAGAGAGGGAAAAACTTGAAGTTCATAGGCTTGGAAAGGAAATGGCAGAAAAGGAGAAACAATGGGTTGATTCTCAACCTAAGGTAATAATTTTGTAACCCCTCTCTTCTGCCACTTCTTCTTCACAACAAGTGGTTACTCCTCTTGCTTCCCCAACATGGTTGAAGCTCAACCTAGAAAAGAAGCAGATGATCAAGCCCCAACCCCTAAACTACGATGATATGATGAAAGAAATTGAGAAGAAGAGGCCCAAGAGAAAGGTTTGATTCCTTCACTCCACCAAACTATCAGATGTTGGAGAGATTGTAACTAAATGTGGCATTCATGTGGTGCACAAGGACATATCAAAGATCCAGTTGAGTAATTATCAACTAGGAACTATAAACTTGGGAAGGCCTACAAGGAACCGACAAATGGACTTGATTGATCATATTGTAGCATCTTCCACCAAGTCCACAATGATAAAGGATAAACACAGGAAAGATGAGCTCAAAGCTCAATTGGATCAATTGGATAATTTCATGGACCTATCCTCTCCTAATTCTATACAATTTGTTGCTCCACAAACACCAATTTTTTTAAGCAAGAAGCTAATGACCTTATTGATATGAGAAGCAAGTTAAAGATGTTGGATAGATGGTTTGATAGGTTGAACCAAGAGGTGCAGGAATTGCATTTTGAATCCCACAAGGTTCATAAAGAAGCATTGAAATCATCCAATGATATGACTACATATGTTGAAGTCCTTTAGAAGCAAGAAGAAGAATATAGAGAGCATGTGAGGAAGTTGAAAGAAATTACTAAATTGCCTCAACAAACACTCTTGGAACAATCTATCCTTGAAGAAGGTAATGAAGATTTCATTGATAAAACTATCAATATTATCAGATTCAGGACTACATTTATTTTTTCTCATAGAAATGAGGTACAACAGGCTAACAAGGATTTGACAGATGGGTATGTGCAGGATCATCATGGAAAAAACAAGCCCTTAAGTGGCAAAAACTTTAGAAAAAATCAATGTTAGACAACTTGACGTAAAAATTTGAATAAGTTATCTATATTATTTAAAAAATATGTAAGAATAGAATTTGTAGAAAATTGAATTTAGTTTCTAAACTACTAGGTTTATTTAAAAATAAATAAAATCTATTTGGTGAAAATTTAAAATTTCAATGTAGTAGTACTTAAATTTCAAGGGAAAAATAAGAAGTAGGTGTCTGTCTGACCATCCTAACAATAATAAAATGATAATATTTTTTTATAAGATTTTATATATAATTAGAGGACTCATGTCCGGATGTGATGCATATTATTTTGTAATTTTTTCCAAGTAAATAATTAATTATGAATTTTTTATTACAACTTTTAAAAATATAAAAACTCGTATGTCTGACCACCTTAACTTGGTCAAAACTTCATGAAATTTAATTTTTCTTTTTTTAATCCTATATTATGTTAAGCATGGAATGTGATGCATGTATCAAATTCACAAAATGTGATACTGTTTGAAAGTTATATATGTTTTTAAATCAGCCTATCGATCGAGAATTTAGTCATAATTCTAATAGAAAATGAATAATAATTATTTATTAAATTCAAATTAAAGAATAATTTATATTGGTGGAAAGTTGAGAATCTCCTCTAAAAACCCTTTTTGTTTCATCAATTTTGGGTTAAAAAAAGTCATCAGCCACATACCCTACAAATACCCATAATATTGCCACTTTTGGGCCCATCATGATCCTGCACATACCCATATCTCAAATTGTGGAGTTGGAAACAATCATAGCTATGATGGTGAATGAAGATATCCCTATCAAGGATGGTTTCCCTCTTGATGAGTTAAGGAACAAATGGGATAATATATTTCAAGAGGCAATGTAGAAGGGAGGTTATGGTGATGACTTATTAATTGAAAGGTCCATGGACATCAAGGAGGTAGTGAAGATTGCTTAGAAGGGGCTTGACAAATTGGATGATATGCAGAAGTTCACCTCAAATAAATTAAAAAGAATAAAGCTTGAGGATAGTTGGGTAGATGGGTCGGATGTGGACATGCTTAGACAAGTGTTGGATAGTTATGATGAGTACTTACTTGAATAGAAGACAGGGGAGTAAAGTTTATGGAACTTTCATTTTTGAATAAAGCATCAGATGATGTGACCAGTTGGGTAGCTCTCCCCTTTTTTTCAGGATCATAACATATGTTCAACTAAGGATTCCCCAGTAATTCAACCTTCTCCTTGTGCATCATATTTTGATACAGAGTCATCAACAATTGAACTAAATATCATGATGGGAAGTCATCTCATGCAGCTCTAGTTTTTCCTTGATTGGTGGATCTCAAATTTTTGATTGGAGGAATTATTGTTAAATTTTTCTATATGTAGTTTTTCTCTCCATGTTGTAAAGGTCGGTTGATTGAAGAAATATTGGCTGCCTAAGGAGAGTTTTAAGGGAATTTTTATAGTTATTATAAACTTTTTTCAGTTTTATGCAAAGACACTTAGATATTTTTTACAGTTTTTAATACAAGTTATGTTATTTTTCAGAACTTGTTTTAATGATAATGTCAATGAACAATGGTCATTCGTATGCCATTGAATGTTGTGCATAAATGTTTCTTATTTGATGAAAGTAAATAGAAGATTTTAAATTTGAGACTATTTCCATTGAATTATCTTTGAATGAAATTTCTTTGTGTTTATTGATCTATTAATTTTAATGATGAGCTAGTGATATGTTCTTGTTGATTTTGAAGTTTATGAATGGTGAACGATTGTATGTCTTGATTTTTACTATGAATGAATGAAGTAGTATGGATTATTTTGTGGATTGTATCATTTTATGGTTTAATTGTTTGAAAGGAATGCTCATTATGAAGTTTGTATGTCTAAATTGAAGGAAATCTACATTTGTGTTTTGTTTTCCTAAGCTTTGTTATATATTTTGATATTTATTAACACCCCCAAAAATTAGATTAATTTGTACTATATAGTTTGTACATCCTTTACCAATAGGCCCCTTGAACATTACAGTTGCATAGGCCACTGAACAACATCAGTACAGTTGAGAACCAACTACAAAAACCTTAGAAGATAGGTAGCTTTAGGTTATTTATCTTTTTTAGGAGAAATATATTAGAAATATTTTTTTTTAATGTTGTGTTACATTAAACATCAATAGAACTGGCACTAGAAGGAGGGCCTGAAGGAACAAACTAGCTCGAATCGGGTCCTTTTCACCAGAAATGTTTGAAAGAGTTATGAGATCTACTCTAAATCCAGAATCATTAGTTGAACTCCAAACCCCTGTTAGGCCTAGAGCCCATAGGGTTTTGATCCCACCACCGTTAACACCACCACTTATTCCACCCGAGTTTCCATGAATACCACAACTGGCACAACCAAATCCACCACCACCACCTATGGCATCCTTTTCCAACAATCCTTTGCCACTAGGAGTCATTCCTAGTGGCATACACAAAATGCGTAAAAATATTGAGAAATTATGCCCTAGATATGCTCATGGAGAGTCACAGAGTGTTGAAGAGCACATATTGGCATTCAAAGATGCATGTACTTCAACTCAAATTTCTCACCATGATGTTGCACATGTAGGTTATTTCCTCATTCGTTGGGAGACATGGCTTATAATTGGTATCTAAATTTTCCTACTGGATCAATCTTGAGTTGGAAAAACTTAGAAGAAGCCTTCATTAACTAGTTTTGAGTTTATGTTGATCTCGCAATCTTATACCATTAATTCGCTAATATCAAGAAAGAGCCACACAAACTATTACCCTTGTTTAATACTAGATTTTAGAGGATGTACAGGAGGTTACAAAACCCATACTTGGTGGCTAAAAATATTGCTATCTAAGCCTACCTGAAGGCCATAGATCCCCTGATTGGCCTGTTTTTACAAAGAACATACAATGAAAATGACATTAATTCTCTTTCCAAAGTTTACCACCTTGGTATTAAATTGGAGCAGCAGATTAGTTCACAAGCATGAGGTCTAGGAGGAGTTTTTCCTCCTCTAGGATACTCCCAAGTGTGTAATCCTACCTCACTGTTTAATACAGTCTTGGGAATGTCTCATTTTGCATATGGACCCTTAGCTAAGTTACAATCTCCATCTTAGCAATTATTCTTTAGTGGCCCAACTCTTGACCCCTAACAGCAAGTTCAAAATTCCATAATCAAGCTAGAGGATCTAACCCTGTGACACATACATCAGGTATAACCACTACAGAAAGTGAATGCACATACCATCTAACAAAAAAGTAGGAAAATCTAAAGAAAACGTTATCTCAAGTGACCAATGAGATGGCACAACTCAAATACAATTGCCCTCAAAATCAGAAACAAAATCTGAATTATGAAAACTAAGGAGGGTATTCCAATCAGGGTAGTTATTCAAATTAGAATTCCAATCAGAACCAAAGGAACTTGCAAAATCATAATTCCCTTAATCAAAATTACTAGAACCAAAATAGGGGATACAACCAAAGATTTAATAATAATAGACAATGGAATACTAGACCAAATAATGGGGGAGTTTCCCATAACTATCAAGCCAGTGATGATAAACCACACATGACAAATGTTGCAGATCTTAATTTCATGACAAATTGGTGTAGGTTGCATGAAACTGTAGCACATTTTGAGGTTAACTGTCTTGAAATGGAGAAAATGGTTAAGATTGCACAAGTTGATTCCCCATTGCAAGGTACTCCCAACAAGAATGGTAGATGCATAGATACTGCCATGGCTTATGAAATCTTTGAAGAAGAACCTCCTTTCCCTAGATAAGAATAAAATGAACCAGAAGAAGATGTATATGATGCTCAATCCTTCTAATCCAAAGGAGGTCATTTACTAAGGAATCAAAATAAAGGCCATTCACCACATCTGCTCCTTTGATGTTCACTATATTTCCACCTAATCATAATGCAGACAACAACCCACCTCAACCAAAAGGCCCACCTGAATTTCAAAATAAAGGTAACTCATCTTTTGTTCCCAAATATCAAATAAAAATGACATGGAATTTGATTTTCTTTCAAAGATGCAAAAAAAATACTTTGTTGTCATTCTTTGATATTTTAAAGTGGTGCCCTTCCCAATGCGGCATTGTGTTGAGAGACTTGGAAGAAGTAGATCATTCAAAAGGGTATGTGCAGGATCATCATGGGAAAAATATGCCCTTAAGTGTTAAAAAATTCAAAAAATCAGAGTTAGGAAACTTGACGTAAAAATTTCAATAAGTTATCTATATTATTTCAAAACTATGTATGAATAGAATATATATATAATTGAATGTAGTTTCTAAACTACTAGGTTTATTTTAAAAACAAAATCTATTTGGTGAAATTTTGAAATTTCAATGCAATAGTACTTAAATTTCAGGGAAAAAATAAGAAGTAGGTGTCTGTCTGACCACCCTAACCACAATAAAATGATAATATTTTTTTATAATATTTTAGATATAAGTAGAAGACTCATGTATCAATGTGATGCATATTTTTTAGTATATTTTTTCCAAGTAAATAATTAATTATGAATTTTTTATTACAACTTTTAAAAACTATAAAAACTCATATGTCTAACGACCTTAACTTGGTCAAAACTTCATGAAATTCAATTTTTTTTTTTAATCTTATAGTATGTGAAGCGTAGAATGTGACAGATATTTTGGATTAAAAAAATGTGATACCATTTGAAAGCTATAGATTTTTTTCAATTAGCCTATCAATCAGGACTTTAGTCTTAATTCAAATAGAAAATGAATAATAATTATTTATTAAATTCAAAGTAAAGCATAATTTATATTGGTGGAAAGTTGAGAATCTCCCTTAAAAACCCTTTTTGTTTCATCAATTTTGAGTAAAAAGAAAGTTGTCAGCCACATACCCTACAAATACCCATCATATCACCACTTTTTGGCCCATCATGATCCTACACATACCCAAAAGGAAAAAATAAGGCGACTACAAGCAAGGAAATAAATGTGGCCTTGTACAAAGGTAAGATAGGGACACCGTCACTTCTAAGCTTGAAAATCTTTAGAAAGAATTTTCACAACTACCTCTTGGATTCCAGAGTATCAGGTAATGTCATGCCTTTTTCCATTTGTAAAAGTTAGGTTTAAATCTAGTTTAGACTCACAAGAAGGTAAATCAGTTAGACAAAACTGAGGTTAATGTGGTAGGGGAACTAAAAAATATTCATGTGTGTAGGTTGGATTAGACCCGTGAATCCAAACTTATATGGATATTCAGGTGGCTGATATCCCTAAGACATATGGCATGCTTCTAAACTGAGACTAATGAAAAGCATTGGGGGTTATCTATCCTTAGAATTTTCACACATGTGGCTTCCATGGAAAGGGGTAGCAACACAAATTAGGATTGAAAGTGAGCCTCGTCTCAAACATATGATCACTGAGTACGACTATCCTAATGAGGTAGCTTACTTTGAAACCGAGATAGGAGTATATAAGAGAGAGGAAATCATGACCTTTTCAATGATCAATATTGATAACCTACAACATTTAGTGCATAGTGATCTGATAACCACTATCAACCACCATGTTTTAATTAGAAAGTTGCAACAGGATAGGTTGGTTTTGGGAGAAGAGGTTGATCTTTGGAGTTTGCTACTCCCTAACTGGTGCAGAATTCATTACTAGAGTCATTTTGAATTGAAATGTTGAATTTTTGTAGACATCCTGAATCATGTCTATTAGTTAACAAAAACTTGTGAGTACCATCCTAAAACACCCCTGAATCAGTTTTCTTTTGAGGTTAGAGATGCCACTATCTTGACAAGGACAAATAATACACAGGAAGAAGTCCTTCCCCCAATTGGATAGACTCAAGCTTCATGTTTTGCCTTGAGAAATGAGATTGTAGAATCTCAAGAACTATCTGATACACTAGTCCCTGCCAATCTTCCAATTCTAAGGGGGTTGCTGAAACCAATAACCAACGATAAAACCATCGATCAAGATCAGATTCAAGAAGAAATGTCTACACAAGTTCTAAATCTGGGTGAAACCTCTAATGATCATCATTCACACCATTCCCCACATCTAGAATCCCTAACTCAGTCCAAGGAACCAACTATTTCTTGTGAACAATTACCCTGACTTGTCCTAGGAAAGAAATACCCGCTCTAGATCAATTGTGGTTCCTCAAATTCGATGGTTCTAAGTCTAAATCAGGGAGTGGAGCACGAGTTGAACTAACAAACCTGAAAGGGAAAACATACTTTGCTTCTTATAGGTTGTAGTTTGGTTGTACCAATAATGTAGCAGAGTATGAAGCATTGGCTAGAGGACTAATGTTTGCACATTAGAAAAGGCTTACTGCTCTCACCGGCATGGGTGATTTTGAGGTCATTATCAAGCAAGTTCACAATCAATACATATGCCATAACAAGAGGTTGGATACATACTGAAACATAATATGGAATCTGATAGAAGATTTCGATGCCTTTTGGATCAAATTGACTCCTAGAGAGGACAACCAGATTGCAGACGCACTTGTTGTTGCTACTAGTACCTTGGAACCCATGCAAGATTGTAAATTGAAGAAATTTTCAGTGGAGTTAGTCTTGATCTCAACCATTCCATATAATCTTTGAAATTTTCAATTTTTTGATGATGACCAGCATATACTTTCCTTTCTAGCAAGTTCAGACATCTTTGAAGGACAAATTATTGATGAATCAGATAGAGATTAGGGAGAGTGGGATCCGAAAACATGTGATGCAGAAGGGATAATGAACCTAAAAATGAATAGCATTCCTAAGGGAATGGTAGCATTAGAGAGGATCTTCGACTCTGATCCTTGAGCCCATGAAAAACCATCTACAGAAACTAATGGAGGGAAGTACAAGTTAGTTAACTTGGCAGATTTGGGCCCTAAGAAGAATGTGTTCATTGGAAAAACTTGCCCCAAACACATTCGAGAGACAATCCTAACAGTATTAAAAGTGGATATTAGGGGTACGAAGACTTGAAAACCTTCGACACTTCGGTAATAACACATACTATCCCCTTGAAGCCTGAAGCAAAGCCTTTCTGCCAAAAGCAGCACTTCATCAATGTCTTGATCGAGCCCTCAATTCAAAAGGAAGTGCAAAAGTTGTTTCCTACAAGGATAATTTTTCCAACGAGACATTCAACTTGGGTCACTAACCTGGTCCCTATTCATAAAAAGAGTGGAGAGATTAGGTTGTGTGTTGACATTAGAAACCTTAACAAAGCATCAGAAAAAGACAATTATCCTCTTCCTTCTCTAGATGAGGTGTTGCAAATAGTAAATGGTTCAAAAATGATTTCATTCCTAGATGGATATTCAGGATACAATTAGGTCATGGTCAACTACGAGGATAGGATGAAGATCACTTTAACTACCAAGTGGGGGACATTTTCTTATTGGAGGTGATGAGCCCAAAATGTGCTCATAGTTTGGATATTATGATGAACTTTTAATATCTTTACTTTTGTTATTCGTGGTTGTTTAAACTCTATTGAAACCTTTTATTGGGATATCTTGTAGCGAAATATTTTCATATTCCTGCAGCCTATTGTGTTGACTTGACTACATTTATTACCCCGTTGACTCCCTAAATGACTGGTATATCGCATACAATTTTTGAATGATGGAATAGATTTAAATGTGTGATTAATGAACGGATATTGTGTATGTGCCATACACCTTTTCTTTCGCAGTTTGTTGAAGAAGTATGATCGAATCAAGCGTACCCGATCTCGGCCTTGTAGTAAAGTCTATTTCCTGCACGACTTCGAGGAAGCTCTGGCGAAGACTCTTTGACCAAAACCGTTGGGAAATATTTTTAATAATAGTCAATCTGGAAAGAGTGGAGCGCTAGATTATCTCTGGATCGGGTTGAATGCATAAATTCATTTATGAAGTTTGTTCCTTGATTCTGGGATACACTTTACTTCCACATCTTTCTTTGATAGGGTTAGTTAGTTAGTTGTTCTCCTATTTTTAAAATAAAGTACTCTTCCTACACGAAGAGGAGGGAGATGATAGTTAGAGTAAGATAGAAGCATAGTGATAGAGATATAGCAGATATCATGTAATAGTCAGTATGATAATGAAAAGAAGAATCCGCATGACAAGAGACAGAGTTTGTTGTTAGTTTCTATATCAACAAAGCAATGTATACCATTCTATTTTCATGAATAAAGTTTGATGAAGTTTTGAGTTCAGCACCTGCATTCTAAGTAGATGCTTACTAAGGGGGCCCACTTAGTAAGTATCTGTAGCTAGTTAGTTAGCTGTTCTTTTCTGTTGATCATTAGTTAGCTTTCATCTTTGAAGTTTTCATACAAACTCAGTCTTGTATTGCTCCTGCAGCACAGGGAATCCATCCCTATGCCTATTCCTGCAGCATAAGGCCAATTCATAGTTTGTGTTTCATAGTTTTTATGGTTTCTCTTTTAGTTAAATCATAGTTGAGTTAAAAGAACTTTGCATTACCTTCCTGTAGCGTAGATAGAATTCTTTTCAAGTATTTATTTATGTTAAGTTTTGATCGAAACTAGTTCTTAGTGCATATATTGTGTTGCACCATTTAAAGTATACGTCCCCTGGTTTGACAAGTAAATGAACGTCCATAGAAAGATATTAGTCACCTGTTGGAATGTCCAATTCCCAGGAAAGGTTTTACTGTTATTTTCATATCCTTTTGTGGGCATGACCATTTTTGGCGTCGTTGCTAGACATGGCGTCAAGCTAAGGATTTGTCAGAAGTCATTTTCAGTATTAGTTTAGTTTGTTAGTCAAAAAATTTCAAAATATTTCAAACCACCATTCATCGTATTGCATACATAGAAGAAGAAGAGACGCACTGGGAAGGTTCCTCCCTGAAAATCTATTTGTTGAACTACCATTTAACCCAGCTGACGAAGAACTTGAGGAAAATCCATTCACTCTGTTATTCCAGCAACCAAACATGACAAATAATACACCTAATCCACCTCCAGCGTTTGAGTTTCCCATTGTTCCCCAGCGAGATACTGACAATCTTAAAAATATTCCCTCTTCATTGCTTCCCAAGTTTTATGGCCTAGTTACGGAAGACCCAAAAACTTTTATGTTTGAGTTTGATGTCCTCTATCGTAGTTATGACTACAACTCAGACACTCATAAACTGAAGTTATTTCCTTCCACCTTGAAGGAGGGAGCTCTCAGATGGTTCATGAGTCTGGGAAGAGGTGTTGTTGATAGTTGGGCATCCATGCAAATGAAATTCCTTGAGAAGTATAAGGAATATTGTAAGAGTGCCAGTAAAGGTGATGACATATTCTGAATTCAGTAGAAGGAGGATGAAAGTCTAGAAGATTATATTTCAAGGTTCTTATTTTCACTAAAAAGGAACTCAAACCATACTCTCAATGAAGACTCTCAGAAATTACTCTTTCTAAGGGGAATCAGTGATGCCTGTATACACGCCCTGGACCTACTGGGAGGAGGTGATATAACCCAACTGCCTTGGGAGGATATAAAGAAAATGTCTTAACTACTCTCGAGCAATAGTTAAGAAAGGTCGAGGTCATCATGCTACAGTGGGGAAGTCTTCTTCTGGTGGAGTTTCTCGGATGGAGATAACAAATTTGTTGTCTGACTTCAAGCAGGACATCATTAATAATATGGCTACACAACTGGACACTATGCAAGCTCGGAAGAAACATGAGTAAGCTGAGGCAGTTTTGGCCGAGTTCTGTCCATAATGCAAACAAAAGAAGCGTGACTGCAGATGCAAGATAGTGGCTAATTTGGAAGCTAAGCAACTACCTACTGACTTCAAGCTAGTAGAAGGTGATGATGATCAAGTGTTCTTTGTTGCACAAAGGAGAGCATGGGCCCAAAGACAAGGTATGCCTCAAGATCCTTTAACTTTTGGTAATCCTTATTCTGGCTATAATAACCAATGACAACCTGCATATGGACCACCACCACCCTGGAATCCACCTCAACCAAGTTGGCCTAATTATCAGACCCCGCAATGGCAATCTCCTCAAGGAGGTTGGTAGCAGCCACAAGGACAATGGACCCCACCTTCAGGTAATTGGCAGCAGAATCCTCAATGGAGAGGTCCTCAGCAATGAAAAAACTAGTCCCCTGGATTCCTGTAGCTTCCACTGCCACAACCACAGGCCCTCATGCCACCCCCTGCAGCAACTGCAACAAATACTAGACCTCCAAAGCAAACTCCTATGCCTGTCCAGCTGTTGCCAAATCCCAATAATAAGCAATAGCAGCAGCCACAGCAGCCTATGTATCTTGCCAAAGCCAACCAATATGAAGCTTATGCCTTAAATGTTAATGACATCCATTTGAGGTCTGGAACCACTTTACCTGCTCCAAAATTGCCTCTAATTACTGAAATACCATATTCTTCCCTTGAAGAATCTACTGCACCTGCTGTTCCTACTGAGCATATGCCTATACCTGATACAGTTTCTAAGGAGCCTATTTTGCAAAGTCAAGACAAACCACCTTTTCCTCAGAGGTTACAGAGTACTACATTTAAATCCATGGAAGAACCCACTTTTGACATTCTGGATCAACTCAAAAATGTACAAATTCAAATCCCCTTATTTCAGGCTATTAAAGATGTTCCCATTTTTGGAAAAGCTATTAAAGAGGCATGTTTGACGAAGCCTGGATGGAAGAAAAAGGATCCCAAAACAATTCATGTCTTAGGGAAATTGGCTGATAGAATGTTGGGAAATGTAGTCATCCCAAAGTATATTGACCCTGGAAGTCCTGTAGTGTAGATACATATAAATGGCCAAATTGTAAAAAATATTTTGATTGACTTAGGTGCTGCCATTAATGTCATAACAAAGCATACTATGGACTCATTGAACATTTCAAACATTAGGTCTACACCTATAGTTCTGCAGCTTGCAGATAGCTCCATAGTTAAACCTAATGGAATGGTGGAAGATGTAATTATCACTCTTGAATCTTGGGAGTATCCAGCTAATTTCACAATATTATCAGTTAAGGCAACTTTAGGAGGGTATCCAGTTTCCTTGGTAGACCATAGTTAGCAACTGCTGATGCTTTTATAGGATGTTGTTCTTGAGATATGACCATTTCTGATGGACAGTCCACAAAAAAATTGGCTTTGTATCCGCTGCTAGACCTCAACCAAATTTATCCCAACCTGTTTGGCTAGATGTGGGGGAAGAAACTGAAGAAGCCAATTCGTTGGCTCAATTAATGATGCTTCAAAATGATCCATTCTCACAAATTCAGAATGAGGATGCTTTACTTTTTCAAATTCTATAGTTTAACTCTGATACGGATAGTTCATCTGATCCAAATGGCAGCCATCTACAATGTTTCCTGCAGCAACCAAATTCTAAGAGTTCATTGCCTAAACTTCCAGCAATTTTTCATAATTTGCTTCCACAAGAGGTACAAACATGACCTGTAGATTCTATGAGTAATCTCACTAAGCAGATAGAATTGTCTCCAGGTCACTATTTGAATATCAATAGCAAACTATCACAGTCTCAACAGGCTGACTTATTAAAAATGCTACAAGATCAGCATAAAACTTTGGCATGGGAATATGGGGACATACAAGGAATAGATCCTTGAGTTTGTACTCACAGGATCTATATCAAAGAAGATTGTTTACCAGTTAGGCAGCCTCAAAGAAGAGTAAATTCAGCACTTAGAGAAATAGTTAAAAATGAACTTTAAAAGTTGCTTGATGCTGGTTTTATTTATCTAATCTCTAACAATCAATGGGTTTCTCTATTTGTTATTGTCCTCAAGAAAGGTGGAAAATGGAGAGTGTGTGTAGATTACAGAGAGTTGAACAATGCCACTAAAAAAGATCACTTTCCACTACCTTTTGTAGACCAAGTACTAGACTCACTGTCTGGCAAAAGATATTTTTCCTTTTTGGATGGTTACAGTGGGTACAATCAGATAAAAATTGCCCCTGAAGATCAAGATAAGACCACTTTTACTTGTCCATGGGGAACATTTTCTTACTCAATCTTTCCTTTTGGTCTATGCAATGCGCCAGCAACATTTCAGAGAGCAGTAATTAGTATCTTTATTGATATATCTCATGACTGTATGGAGATTTATATGGGTGATTTCACTACCTATGGAGTCACATTTGAAGAAGCACTAGTGAATTTAGAAAAAGTATTAAAAAGGTGCAGAGAGCAAAATTTGTCTTTAAACAGTGAAAAATGTTTTCTAATGATGGAAGAAAGTATTGTTCTAGGCCATCATATTTCATAGAATGGAATTCAGGTCGACCCTGCTAAAATTGAAGTTATTCTGAATTTACAAACTCCTGCAAAACAAAAGGATGTCAGAAGTTTCCTTGGCCATGCAGGATATTATAGAAGGTTTATAAAAGATTTCAGTAAAATTTTCAGCCCACTTTATGCCTTGTTAACTAAGGATTCTCAATTCGAGTGGACTAAGGCCTGTGAAAAATCCTTCCTGCAACTAAAGGACTTGCTTACTAAAGCCCCTGTTCTTCAAGGTCCAAAATGGAATTTTCCTTTTCATATACATGCTGATGCCTCTAATTTTGGTATAGGAGCAGTCTTAAGTCAAAAAGAAAATTCAATTGAGCATGCTATCTACTTTATCAGCAAGAACCTTCAAGGTACTGAGCTCAACTATACTATAACAGAAAAGGAATTGCTCGTAGTAGTGTATGATTTGAATAAATTTAGGCATTATGTCACAGGTTATCAGATATTCATCCATACTGACCATGCAACAATCAAGTATTTGACGAACAAACCTGTCATTTCTAGTAGATTAACAAGATGGCTCCTATTGTTACAAGAATTTGACATTACAATCATTGATAAACCAGGAAGAGCTGATGTTGTAGCTGAATTTTTATCAAGACTTCAATTAGTTGCACCTGTTGAACACGAGGTCATTGATGATAGGTTCCCAGATGAACACTTGTTTTCTATTGCTGCACATACACCATGGTATGTAGACATTGCCAATTATCTAGCAGCAAGCAGAATACCAACCCACTTTTCTCCAAAAGAAAAGAAATTGTTAATAGAAAAAAGTTTTAACTTTTCATGGATTGCAAATTGTCTGTTTTATACTAGACCTGATCAAGTGATGCAAAGATGTGTAAGAGAAGATGAGACTTATGATATCTTCCATGCTTGTCATGATGAACCATGTGGAGGACATTTTGCAGCAAAGAGAACATCAATGAAGGTTCTTACAACAGGGTACTACTGGCCAACGTTACACAAGGATGTTGTGGCCTATACAATGAAATGTGACCGATGCCAATGTATGGGAAGACCAACCAAGTCAGATGAAATGCCACTATACCCACAGGTAATAGTCACCCCTTTTGATAAATAGGGAATGGATTTTGTGGGACCAATTGATCGACCATCAAATGGCAAGTCATATATTCTAGTTTGCACCGACTATGTAACAAAGTGGGTTGAGGTAAAAGCTATGACTCATGCTCGAGATAACAAGGTTGTTGAATTTCTGTATGAACAAATTTTTACTAGATTTGGAGTTCCCAGAGAGCTTGTAACTGATCAGGGAGCTCAGTTCACATCGAATCTAATCACTGCACTATTGAATGACTATAAAATTAAACATAGGAAGTCCAGCCCCTATCACCCTCAAGCCAATGGTCAGGCGGAGGTAACAAACAGGGAAATTGAGGTGATCCTAACAAAGACAGTGCAGCTCCATAGAAAAGATTGGAGTAATAGACTTCCTAAAGCAGTTTGGTCCTATAGAACTACATGGAAGACAACAACTGGGTTTACACCTTTTGAGCTGCTTTATGGGAAAACAGCCATATTGCCCATAGAATTTGAGTACAAAACCTTGAGGACAGCTCTTGAACTCAATATAGAAATATCTGAAGCACAGAAGGACCATCTCATATAGCTAAATGCTTTGGATGAAATGAGAAAAGCCGCCCTGCATCATACAGAAGCAATCCAACAGCAACGGAAGAAATGGCATGATCAACACATAAAAACCAAGAAATTTTCTACTGGTGATTGGGCTCTGTTATATGATTCCAGATATCAAGAAAACCAAGGTAAGCTCACAACATGATGGCTTGGCCCCTATGAAGTTGAGAATGTGTTTGACAACAGAGCTGTACAGCTGGTGACAATTGATCCAGTCCGTTTCAAATTGCTAGTTAATGGCCATCAACTCCGGTTGTACCATAAACCAGTATCGAAGGAAGAATTCATGCAGCAGTTCATTCAGGATCCTCCTGCTACTCTTCCTGCAGCTGAAGGCTTTAGCCTTTCTCCTGCAGCTTCACCATAATTTTGAAAAGCATGCTCATAATAAAGGTTTTCTTTTTAAGGAAACCCCTTTTTCTCCATTCTCATTTATCGCCCCATCTCACTTCTTTATCTTCCATCCATCCATCCCATCCATCCATACCATCCATTCATCTCGTCAGCCCACGTCACCTATCCACTTCATCCATCCACATCACCCTTAATTATGATATCATTCCCAACTGTCAACTCATGCAGATGTCGTCATCTTTCTTCACACGTACATGCAATTATCAAAGGTACGCCATATCTTTTGTTATCGTATATTTGATTTATTTTATTCTATTCATTTACTGCTATGACAGTACTAGTCATTATTACCTGATCTCCACCTATTCTTTAGTACATGTGAGGACACATGTCATACTCTAAGTAGGGGGCGGGGTAATCCACCTTTTAAAACCTGTCTTTTCGCCACTGCCATAACTTTGCAAATAACCTTTCTTTATTATTTTTCTGGTACTTTCCAAATATGATCGCATGTCCTTTTTATTGCATGTTTTTCTTGTAAACTGTGAATAAAACTACTTGTTCAAAAAGTTTATTTTTGGAAAAGAAAGAAATGTGATGGCACGACAGAAGAAAAATCAGAACAGAAAAGGAAACAGAGAATTTGAATTTTCAGCAAGGAATTGAGTTTAGCTAGGGGAAAACTATGAACATGGGTGGTTAGCTGGTACGACATGAGCCTATAGCTCATGAATTATTATTGCAAAATACTCAAACAGTCCACGCATTCAGCCTCTATGGATGGTTAAACTACTTCTTGAGTTTAAATGCTTTTGATGAGGAGGCTGCTGGAGAATTTTTGAGAACCCTTTCTGAAGGGGAAGCTACTGTGTGGGGTCTAACGGTTGTTGCAACTAAAGAAAAAATTGCTAAAGTAACCGGGCTTCTAGTCATTGGAGAAAATTTTTCTTCATATGCTGCCGCTGCAAGGGCTGAGTTTTCAATACCCACTGATGGACCTTTGGAAGTCTCCAAGCAGGGAGCAAGTGGGTATCATTGCCTCCTCCTTATTCAGAATACGTCGCTTACATAATCAGGTATTTAACCTATGAAGGTTGTTTCTCCTACCTGCATTCTTATCATGTCAAATTATTAAGTCATATGAGGCATGGGTTAGTTATAAATGTTCTAAATTTCCTGTTAAAATTTTTGGAACAAAGTGCCCACAGAACCCGACAAGGGAAAGATAATTTTGTTGCTCATCATGGCCTTATCAAATTACTGATTGAACACTCTTTGAGATATGTCTCACCTCTTTCTTGGCAACAATTCATTTCCCAAAAGAGCTTGCTAATTCCACAACCCCCTAGGGTACTTACCCCACGGCCTCAGAAAAAGAAGAAAGAAATTGCGTCTACAAGTAGAACAGGGCAAGGGTCATCTACTCCTGTAGCACCTGGTCCTGCAGCTCCCCCACCGGAATCCTCTGCTCGGGTACAAACTAGGTCTACCACTAGGAGAGGGAAGGGAAAAACAAAGGCAGGTGAGTCGTCTGGGGTAGAACAAACCCTAGAGTCTGACCCTCGTTCTCAAAAAAGGCAATGCTCTTCTCCTGCAGCACCTTCCCCTGCAGCCATCTCTCCTACAACAACACCTGTTGCTAACACCAGTTCACCATCATCCTCTGGTAGGGCAGAGCCCTCTAAGCAGACTAGAAAAAGGAAGGCTACCAGAACACCTCTTGCAGCCACACCAGTACCAAGAAGAGTTTCCACAAGGAAACAATGTAAGACCTCCCCTGCTTCACCGCAACCAGAGGTTATTGTAATTTTAAAAGAGTCCGTAGAGTCTGAATTAGATGTTTCTTAGAATGTGTCCAAAAATGCTGCACATAGTTCATTCGTTCCTGAAGAGGAACAAGTTGAGACAAAGGAAATGGAGCAAGGGTTACCAAGTCTTGATGACTTGGCTACCGCTGCTATGTAGTTCTCAAAGGAAGCACAGTCTTCTCCACTGCAACAACAAGAATTCATCCTGCAGCAAGAGCAGGAATAGATTGAATAATTGAATGTGCCTAGTGAAGCTACATTTCACCCTACAACTTGTAAAGCCATTGTTGTTTATACGAAGACATTTTTTATTGAGTTTCTGAAATATGTCAAAGCTAACTAGGAAACAGTTACATTGCAAACCCTGACTTTCTGGCACCTAGCCCAGACTGACATGCAACAAATTCTATGGGAGGTAGAAAGGAAGAAACTGAAAAAGGAAATTGAAAGTCAGAAATAGGAAATTTCTTAGTTAAAAGCAAAAATGGATGAAATGTTAAAAGTAACTAGTCAGATTATGGAATGTAGACCACCACCCAGAGTTTATGCTCTGTGCCTTAAGGAACAATTCTTATGGTTCCAACTAATGAGAATTTCCAGAAATCAAGATCCTATACTTCACACTGCTAAAGAATTTTACGAAGCATACCAGGCAGCCCCTAATTGGTTAAGAAATTCTCTGTGTGAATTTTATTTACATGGCTTTTTAATTCCATCTGAAACAGAATGGAACCCTCTTCTGTATATTGGTGATATCCATTTGAGATCATTTATGTCATGGGCAGCAAATGAAGAAAATTATGGCAGACAATGGAAAATATATGAAGAGGCTGAGAAAAATGAGCCTGTTCCATTACGCTCTCAAAGTTCAAACCCCCATGCAATGTTGAAAACTTGGTTTACTCTGATGTATGGCATTAATAATAGTACAGCCAGAGTGAAAATATTTGATCTCAGGAAACAGGTATATGATGAATTTCAGGAACAGTCATATTCATTTTGGAGACTGGCATACACCAGAAGTGAGAAAAGGTGGGAAAGATTAACTTTTGGGCTAAGAAGATTTGAACCTCGCAGTCCCCTAAATTTCACAGCAGCTCTTAAACAATCAAGCAGATATATACAATTGGGACTTCAAAAGAGATTTGAACTGTGGTTGCCATTGACATTCAGACCTCCTGTGCTAATGTGGCCCCTTTATCCTTATCAGGCTACCAATCTTAATGATGATTCAGAAGCTCTTAGGTATGAGAGGTGGCAGACTTTCAGAGGATTTTATTACAGGTTTGGAACTCTATTTTAGAGCCATGCCGCAACCACTGATTTCAGAGAAACTACCAGGAAAGTTAATGCTGGAGGACCAGCATTGGGCTAAGTAGGGGATAGAATGATGAGCCCAAAATGTGCTCATAGTTTGGATATTATGATGAACTTTAAATATCTTTACTTTTGTTATTCGTGGTTGTTTAAACTCTGTTGAAACATTTTATTGGGATATCCTGTAGCAAAATATTTTCATATTCCTGCAGCCTATTATGTTGACTTGACTACTTTTATTACCCCGTTGACTCCCTAAATGACTGGTATATCGCATACAGTTTTTGAATGATGGAATAGATTTAAATGTGTGATTAATGAATGGATATTGTGTATGTGCCATACGCCTTTTATTTCACATCTGTTACCTTTTGTTTCGCAGGTTGTTGAAGAAGTATGATCGAATCAAGCGCAGCCGATCTCAGCCTTACAGTAAAGTCTATTTCCTGCATGACTTTGAGGAAGCTCTGGCGAAGACTCTTTGACCAAAACCGTTGGGAAAGATTTTTAATAACAGTCAATCTGGAAAGAGTGGAGTGCTAGATTCTCTCTGGATTGGGTTGAATGCATAAATTCATTTATGAAGTTTGTTCCTTGATTCTGGGATACACTTTACTTCCACGTCTTTCTTTGATAGGGTTTGTTAGTTAGTTGTTCTCCTATTTTTAAAATAAAGTACTCTTCCTGCATGAAGAGGAGGGAGATGATAGTTAGAGTAAGATAGAAGCACAGTGATAGAGATATAGCAGATATCATGTAATAGTCAATATGATAATGAAAAGTAGAATCTGCATGACAAGAGACAGAGTTTGTTGTTAGTTTCTATATCAACAAAGCAATGTATACCATTATTTTTTCATGAATAAAGTTTGATGAAGTTCTAAGTTTAGCACCTGCGTAATCAGTAGATGCTTACTAAGGAGGCCCACTTAGTAAGTATCTGTAGCTAGTTAGTTAGCTGTTCTTCTTTGTTGATCACCAGTTAGCTATCATCTTTGAAGTTTTCATACAAACTCAGTCTTGTATTGCTCCTGCAACATAGGGAATCCATCCCTGTGCCTGTTCCTGCAGCATAAGGCCAGTTCACAGTTTGTGTTTCAGTCGTAGTTGTTATGGTTTCTATTTTAGTTAAATCATTGTTGAGTTAAAAGAACTTTGCATTACCTTCCTATAGCGTAGATAGAATTCCTTTCAAGTATTTATTTTTGTTAAGTTTTGATTGAAACTAGTTCTTAGTGCATATATTGTGCTGCGCCATTTAAAGTATACGTCCCCTAGTTTGACAAGTAAATGAACGTCCATAGAAAGATATTAGTCACCTGTTGGAATATCCAATTCCTAGGAAAGGTTTTACTATGATTTTCATATCCTTTTGTGGGCGCGACAAGGAGGATGCCATTTGGTCTTATCAATGTTGGAGCTGCCTTTTAGTGAGTGATGGATGTGGCATTCAAAGATTTCGTAGGTAAATGTATTATTATATATATGGATGATTTGATGGTGTTTTCAAAGAATAGAGAGAACCATGTTGCAGATCTATCGAAGTTCCTTCAAAAGTGCATAAGTTATGGAGTCTCCCTCAATTTGAAAAAGTGTGTGTTCAAAGTTTCAGAAGGAAAATTACAAGGCCACATAATATCAGAGAAGGGGATTTCAATTGACCCAAACAGAGTAGAATCCATTCTGAAACTAACCATGGCTAGTAGCAAAAAGGAAATGAGGTCCTTTTTTGGGAAGATAAACTTTGTACGGAAATCCATAACTGGATTTATGGAGATCATCAAACCCCTCAACAAAATGAGGAAGAAGGATGCTAAGATCAACTGGAGCAACGAGGCTAAATCTGCATTCTCGTAGATTAAACTATCTATTTCATAGGCACTAGTTTTAACTAGCCTTGATTATCTGAAGCCTTTTTATATATATTCTTTTGCATTTGACTATTCTTGGCTTGCTATTTTGACATAGCGAAAAGGTGAAAGGGATGAAAGGCTAATTTATTTTATGAGTTCTCTATTCAAGAATGTTGAATTTCGATATCCACCTTTGGAGAAACAAGCTTTTGCATTGGTCAAAGTTGTCAAGAAGCTCAGGCAGTATATCCTCCATAGTCAAACCACTGCCATAGTTCCTGACCCTACTGTAAAGTCCCTTCTTATGTAGAGTGAACTGGGGGAGACACGAGGGAAGTGGATGGAAATATTACAAGAGTTTGACCTTGAAATCTACCTAATGAAGCTAGTCATAGGATAAGGCTTATCCAAGGCAATGGAAGATGTTGATTCTTGATTAACTATCATCAGTATACAATACCATCATTTACAGGTGATCCTTGGTACGCTGATTTGATCTTTCTATTGCTAAATAAAAAATGCCCAGATGGGATGAATGCCACTCATAGGAGAGCACTTAGGTTGAAGAGTTCCCACTACATGCTTAAAGGGGGAGATTTATATCAGAGAAACTTTGAGGTTTTCTATCTACATTTCCTTGATCAGCAGCAAGTGAAACAATCCATAATGGAATTTCATGGCAGACATGGTACTGGACATGGTTTTGTTGATTCCATGGCTCACCAAATTTTGAGATCAAGTTACTACTAGACCCATGTGTTTCATGATGTTGACCAACATGTGAGGACATGTCATACATGTTATAATTTCACATCCAGAGAACACAATCCAAAACTTCCCCTATAGCCCGTATATGAGGTAAGGCCATTTGCCCAATGGGCATTAGATTTTGTAGGGGTAATTAACCCCAACTCTTCTACAGGTCACAAATTTATTTTGATAGCAATTGCTTACTATACATGTTGGACTGAAGTGAGTAGCCTTGTAAGAACAACACCACCGAAGTCGTCATCAAATTCCTTAACGAATGCATCATTACCAGGTTTGGAGTACCATTCACTGTAGTATGTGATAATGGCCCTACCTTCTCTTCTGCAGAATTTATTCAACAGGTATATGAACATAAAATTGTGTTAAAATATTCTCCTAATTACTACCCACAGGGGAATGGAGTAGCTAAGTCTACGAACAAAATTTTTTTGGAAGTAATTAAGAAGTTGTTAGAAAGTAATCCTAGGGATTGGCATACTCAACTCAGATTTTCCTTATGGGAAGATAGAACTCAAATCAAGGTCACCTTCGGAAACTTTCCATTCAAGTTATTCTATAGCCAAGACTCGGTCTTTCCTATCCATTTACAGATACCTGTTCTTAGGTTTATGCAAGAATTCTACTCAAATGATGATAAGACAGAGGTTAGGCTAACTAGTTTATTGAATCTGAAAGAACAAAGAGATCCTACTTTACAACAGTTTTCTAAGCATCAAGCTATTGTCAAATATTGGTTTGAAAAAAGAGAAAAAAGCAAAGCTTTTAGAATATCTAACCTTGTACTATTATGGGATATTTAGCCAAAGAAAATCTAAAGGGGACCATCAAAACTTTGATAGACTTTGGTTGGGTCCTTATCAAATTGCCAAGATCCTTGGCAAAAATTCCTTTCAATTGAGTACTTTAATGGGAGAGCATGTACCATTGTCTGTCAATGGGCATTTTCTCAAACATTATTTTGGCCCATGAGGGTCTGATGTTTTGTTTGGATGTATATATGTAATTAGTTGGTTTGTTTGTTTCTTTTGTTTTGCTCTTGTGGTTTGTGTTTTTGTTCTTGTGTCTTGGGGTGATTTTTGTTTTGCTCTATTTCAAATATGGAGTGGTTATTCATTGTATGCTAAAGGTACTAGGAGAGAAGTTGGTTTAGGTATTTTTAGGTATGTCTATGGAAATTTTTTGTTTCAAGACTTGTGTCTTGTGTTCTTTTTAAGTAGTAGCCTAAAAGGTTAAGAACAAATAGTTGTATTGTAAGTAATCTCATAGACCACAACTGAATTTGTCACAAAAATAGATAGAAACATCCATTTACATGGAGGTCTTTTTGTCTCAAGATAATTTTATTTTGGATCTTAGGTGAAAAATCTGAGTCCTAACACTGTCATGAAATGCATTATCTTTCTCAACCCAAATTTAAGAATGATATATCTAAGTACTGAAGAAAAGATGAAAAGAGAAATTATTCAAGTAAGCCTATGTAAAGAAAAGAAAAGAAAAGAGAACCATTAATTGATGACAAAACTCAATACAAGAAAGGTAATTCAAGTATCTCTACCTAGGCTATGGATGTCTAGCTAATAGTAGGGAAATGCTTTGAGAGAACTAGATGTATCTCTATCGGGGCTATGGACGTGTGTTTGGTAGTAGAGAAATGCCCAGGATATCATTGCACAACAGTCATAGGGATTCAACTCACGTAGCCTAAATATTTAATATAGTTATTTTAGGATGAAAAGAACCTTTATTAGAATGGATACACCATGCATGCACACACTCAAATTCGATGTGATTATTGCTGATTTTACATTTGAGATTACAGCTTAACCTTGTTTCCCACAACTAATCATACTAAAGTTTAAAATGTACATGAACCGGAGGTTCTAGGTGACTAAATTCTTCAGTATCTTTAAAATGGGTAAACCATTTTCCTAGCCGAGTCGCCAATTGTTATGCCTTGCATAACCACCCCATTTTGTTTTTGGTCAAAATGGGTTTCGCCTTATGTTTGTTTTCCCTTGGTGTTTTAGCTTGTGTCTTAGGATTTGTTCTTTTCTTCCTAAGATCTTGTTCCTTTTGTTTATGTGGGTTTGGAATGCGGGTCGAAACTGGACTTAGAACTTTTGCAAAGTTCTTGGTCCAATTTTTGTTCTAGTATCAACCCTATCTCTTGTCTTCTCATTTTCTTTGTGTTCTTGTTTGTCTCGTGCTCTTGGGTTTGTTTTCTCCCTTCTAGGTATTTTTTGTTTTCTTCTTCTTTGTGTTCTTTTCCCTTTTTCTAAAGCAAAACCAAAATGGAAACTGGACCCGAAACTTTGTAAAAATTTTGAGTCTTGGTTTCGTTTTGATCCCACTCTCGTTTGTTTTGTCTCATTTTGTGTTTTGTTTTGAGATGGGCTTTGCCCTGGTTCCATTTTCCTTTGTTCTTTTATTTTTCTCTATTGGTTTTCTTTCCCTTTGTCATCAGCCCCCATTCCTTTGTCATACTTTCCCTACCATGAGATTAAATACAGATTTAGAATGAATTATGGAACTTAGACAAAGTTCCTAGTTCTATCTCAACTTCGCTTCCACTCCTGTTTTACTTCTAATTTGCATAGTGGTTGTGTACTCACTTTCGTTCTGATTCTTCCCTGACCAACTGTGTTAAATGCATTAATTACAGCCTCCTCACATGTGTGAAATGGTTTTTAAAACCTTAATCAAGGTTATTTGGTTCATTACACTTACTCAAAGTTTTTTAATGAACAAAGAGCTAAGAGAACTCGAAGAGGAGTGTGATTAGTCTACGATTAGGAATTCATGAGCAGATCCCTATTCATTTCAACCTTTTCTAGTCCCGTTTTGAGGTAGGTGGTATCTCCTGTTCCATTTCCCGTTTGTTTTGTTCACCCATTGTTCTCCACGTGTTCGCTGGAATTTTCCCATGAATCTTCACTTGTTTCTTTTCTTGTTGTTGGTGTTATTGTTTGTCATTCTTTGTTTTCTTTTCATTTTCCTTCCGTTTTCTATTTTTCTTTTTGTGCTCCCCATTGTTTGTGTTTGTCTCTTGTCATTTTCACCATGCCCTAGTTTTGATTATAGCTTTCCTTTTTGAGGGGTTTTGGTCCCTTACAGTTGTTTTAAATCCTTTCTTAGACCCCTCTCATCTTGTTTTTGTTGATATTACAAGTGTTGGTTGTAGGGTTTTTGATGCCCTAGTTTTGATGTAAGTCAACGGTTCATACGAGTTAGGGTTTGCGTTTCACACCCTTTTCATGTAGTTTCCCTAGCTCGCTCAATTTGGTCCTATTGGTCTAGGTAGAGTCAAGCTTTATTTCTACCTCCTTGCGTCCTTGTGACTCATGTCCAAACTGGTGTCGGCATGTGGAGAGAATCCTCTTAGTTCTAATAATACATGGTAGAATTAGAGCCAGAGATGAACTCATCCATCGAACTTTTGAATGAGGGTTCAGTTCTGAAAATGAGCCCGCTTCTGACTGATTCCAATCCTAATATTGATACTGTCAAATTAGTAGGGTCAGGTCATCGAACGTTACAAGGTATTGAAACTTTGAAAGTTTCATTTTCTAATCTGGTTTTGGTCTCGGTCCTAATTATGTTATTTGTTTCACTTCTATGGTTCCTTATTTTCTCTGGGTCCCGCTCCTGGAAGGCTTGAAATTTCACTAAGTATGGAGGTTATCTGGGGATTAATAGAGAAGTCTAAAAGGATAATAGTTGTAATAATGATTTTTATAGCTTTTGTTGGTCTAATCCAAGCTTCTCTTGTAGGAATAAACAATGTCAAAATCATCAAAGGAAGTGTCAAAAAAAGAAGGGTAGATTGTAGAAAGTTCAAGGGAGAAAAGCCCAAGAAGATAAAGGTGGAGTGATTGTCTTACACCTTGAGATACAAACACCAAGATGCTACTCTTATTGCTAGTAAGCTAGATTTAAAATGGGTAGATATAACAGATACTAATCTAGGTCAATTCAACTGTGAGGAGTTGCTTGTGGAAAATTTCTGCAAAGATGTGAGTGGAAGGACTAAAAGAATAGCCCAATCTGGGTTGGCACATGTTACACTCTTCCCCCTATTAGTCCAATGCCCAGAGCTTATACTCATGTAGTATTAGGGGCATACAATCCTTTATCTAGACAATGTATGGACCTTTAGGGGAATGTGATCATTGATCTATCCCCACAAATGATTAGGTTCATGTTTAATGCACCTACCCCAAAGTACCCCAAGAAATTGATGGAGGCAAAGTCATTGGATTTTTTTAACAGGGACAAGGAGGCTAATAGGTCCCACATGAACAAGAAGTGGTTGAGAACTGAAAAGAAGTCCTTATCCAAGGTTCTTGAACGACCCAAGAGGGGAGACTTCAAGAAGGAGATAGATGATCTAATTGTCATGCTTTCCAAGGTATTTCGAAAGGACTCATCATACTTCAAGGATTGGATGTTTCCATTAATGCAAACCATTCTAGATGGTAGGAAAAATTTTGATTGGGGTATGATTTTATTAGACTACTTGCATAACCAGATGCTCAAACTGGGGTAGACAAAAACCTTCTTCATGACTTCTTATGTCATATATTCAGTTGCAAGGAGGGGCATATTCCCTAGATTAAATGTAGTAGGCACATTAGGAGAGGCTCTTGGACAAAACAAGGCATGGGAACACTATGATCAGCTGACCCTGCAAACCTCAGAGCTACATTATAGAAGGGTTAATGATGCATTCCTCTATGTGATCATCAACCTGTTGACAGGAAATGTTGTGTACAAGATGAGCAGGGAGGCAATGGCCTTTATTGTTGAATGGGGACATTGGTACATCCAATACCCCATGTTCACCTATTTTAGATTGGTAGGATGTAATGGACATCCACATTAACTACCAAAATGTTGCAATGATAGGATTGTGCTTATGGAGTTCATATATCAAGCTATGGGGGTTAATACAAAATTTTCCAACAAACACAAGCCTAGATGCCACAAATTACCCCTAAAATTAGGAGAATACTATTGTGCTCACAATTTGGCTACAAAGGCAGAATGGGAAGAGTTAAGATATTTAAACTTGGGATTGTATATAGCAAGGAAAATTTTTACCCAGAGCATAAGATGAATGGCTTGGATCCTACCATTTTTACAAGCATTTCAACTTGTTAGAGGATTTTTGTATTGATATGCAAGATGAATATGATGTGTGGAAGAGAAACTATGAAAGGCTTACCATCCCATAGATGATTGAATATGGGGTAAAGGAAGATATTCCTGATACACTATTAGATGATGGTGTAGTTTTGGACCCTAGGTATGAAGCTGAGAATATAGGTACCAAAAGCTTGGACCCAATAAATTGGGATGAGGAAGAATTCATCGACATCAAACAACTCGCTAGGACAGTGATGGATAGAAGCATCCAATGGGTAGTCATGAGGATAAAGGACCCATAAACTCAATCCTCAAAGAAGATGAAAGCAATAGGAATGCAAGGATACAAAAGAACAAAGAGGAGGATAGCTCCTAAAGAACAATTGGAGTACCTACTTCCTAGCTCTGGAGGAGATGTTGGTCCAGGAATTCCCACTCAAGAAACTCATGAATCACAGGGTGTAGAAGTTACTATTATTGAAGAAGGAGCTTCATCTCAACCTTCCCTCCCAGAGGAGTCTACTAGGGAAGTACCTATTGGAATCCTTCATGAGTAGGCTGAGAAAGAAAAAAAAAAAAGGTTGAGATTCATGATGTTGGAACTTAGCATGTTTTAACTGAAGAAGAATAGTGGACATTTTTTGAGGATGCAAAGAAGGAGGATGATGTCAAAGCACAAGTTGAGGAACTTGCAAAGCAACAAGACGCTAAAGCCATAGAAAATACTAAAGAGCTTGCAAGGCAGGATAAGGAAAAGGAAGATCTTCTACAAAAACAAAAAGAAAATGAATGGAAAGCCAATGTAGAGAGGGAGAAGTTGGCCCTCTTGCAAAATATTCATGATCTTGAAGAGGAAAAGGCTCAACAGAGGAGAGAAAAATAGGACCTTGAATCCAAGGCCAAGTTTGTAGAGGAGGCCCAAAGAAAGAAGGATGAAAATGAGCTCTTGCTAAAGAAGTTGGAGGCAAAAGAGCAAGAAAAATAGGAGCAAGAAGCTGCCAAAATGTGGGAGAAAGTTAAGCAATTGGAGAAACAAAGAGATGATATGTTAGAGTACAGGAGATTGGAAAAAGAGAGAAAAAAAGATAAAGTTGATAGGCTTGCAAAGGAAATAGTAGAAAAGGAGAAACAAGAGGTTGATTCTCAACCTAAGGTAACAATTCTGTAACCCCTCTCTTTTACCACTTCTTCACAACAAGTGGTTACTCCTCCTGCTTCCCCAACATGGTTGAAGTTCAACCTAGAAAAGAATCAAATGATCTAGCCCCATCCCCTGAACTAGGATGATATGATGAAAGAGATTGAGAAGGAGAGGCCCAAGAAAAAGGGTTGAGTCCTTCACTCCACCAAACTAATAGAAGTTGGAGAGATTGTAGTTGAATGTGCCATTCCTATGGTGGACAAGAACATATCAAATATCAATTTGAGTGATTATCAACTAGGAACTAGAAACTTGGGAAGGCCTACAAGGAACCAACAAATGGACTTGATTGATATTGTAGCATCTTCCACCAAGTCTAGATTGATAAAGGATAAACACAGGAAAGATGAGCTCAAAGCTCAATTGGATCAATTGCATAGGTTCTTGAAGGACATATCCTCTCCTAATTCTATACAATTTTTTGCTCCACAAACACCAATTTTGTTAAGCAAGAAGGAAGCTAATGACCTTGTTGAGGTGAGAAGGAAGGTAAAGATGTTCGATAGGTGGATTCATAGGTTGAACCAAGAGGTGGATGGATTACTTGTTGAAGCCCACAAGGTTAATAAAGAAGCATTAGAATCATCCAATGATATGACTACATATGTTGAGGTCCTTTGGAAGCAAGAAGAAGAATATAGAGAGCATGTGAGGAAGTTGAAAGAAATTACTAAATTACCTCAACAAACACTCTTGGAACAATCTATCCTTGAAGAAGGTAATGAATATTCCATTGATAAAACTATCAATATTATCAGATTCAGGACTACATTTATTCTTTCCCATAGAAATGAGGTACAACAAGCTAGCGAGGATTTGGTAGATCAAATTGTGGAGTTGGAAGCAAGCATAGCTATGATGGTGAATGAAGATGTCCCTATCAAGGATGGTTTCCCTCTTGATGAATTAAGGAACAAATGGGATAATAGATTTCAAGAGGCAATGTAGAAGGGAGATGATGGTGATGAATTATTAATTGATAGGTTCATGGACATCAAGGAGATAGTGAAGATTGCTTGGAAGGAGCTTTCCAAATTGGATGATATGTAGAAGTTCACCTTTGTTGAATTAAAAAGAATAAAGTTTGAGGACTGTTGGGTAGATTGGCCAGATGTGGACATGCTTAGACAAGTGTTGGATAGTTATGATGAGTACTTACTTTTAAATAGAAGACAAGGGAGTAAAGTGTATGGAATATTCTTTTATGAATTAAGCATCAGATGATGCAACCAACTGGGCAGGTCTCCCCTATTTTTTAGGATCATAACATAAGTTCAACTAAGGATTCCCTAGTAGTTTGACCTTCTTCTTGTGCATTATATTCTGATACAGAGTCATCAACAATTGAACTAAAGATCATGATGGGTAGTCATCTCGTGCAGCTCTAGTTGTTCCTTGATTGGTGGATCTCAAATTTTTGATTGGAGGAATTATTGTTAAATTTGTCTATATGTAGGTTTTCTCTCCATGTTGTAAAATTTAGTTGATTGAAGAAAGATTAGTTGCCTAAGAAGAGTTTTAGGGGAATTTTCATAGTTATTATAAACTGCTTATTGTTTTTATGCAAAGACACTTAGATATTTTTTATAGTTTTCAATACAAGTTATGTTATTTTTTAGAACTAGTTTTAATGATAATGTCAATGAACAATGGTCATTTGTATGTCAGTGAATGTTGTGCATAAATGTTTCTTATTTGATGAAAGTCAATAGAAGATTTTGAATTTGAGACTATTTCCATTGAATTATCTATGAATGAAATTTCTTTGTGTTTATTGATTTATTAATTTTAATGATGAGCTAGTGATGTGTTCTTGTTGATTTTGAAGTTTATGAATGGTGGAGGATTGTATGTCTTGAATTTTCACTATGAATGAATGCAATCGTATGGATTGTTCTATGGATTGTATCATTTTATGGTTTAATTTTTTGAAAGGAATGCTCATTATGAATTTTGTATGTCTAAATTGAAGGAAATTTACATTTATGTTTTGTTGTCCTGAGTTGTGTTCTATCTTTTGATATTTATTTACACCCTCAAACGTTAGATTAATTTTAACTATGTAGTTTGTATCCTTTACCAGCAGGCCCCTTGAACATTATAGTTGCATAGGCCACTAAACAACATTAGTACAATTGAGAACCAACTACAAAGACCTTGAAAGATAGGTAGCTTTAGGTTATTTATCTTTTTCAAGAGAAATAGAGTAGAAATATTTTGTTTTAACATTGATGTGTTACATTGACCATCAACAAGACTATTTAAGTTTTAAGTTTTTTATTTAGTTTTCTAGGCACTTCACTTCTCGTGAGCCCCTCATTTGTCTTAATGGTTGTTTTGTAATGAATACTACCCCTCCTAGTCTTTATATATCAAAATGAACACAACAAGGAATACCCTCCTAGGTTCAAGAATAATCCCATTTACATTGAACATTACTGAGAACAAATAATTTAGATATCTTCATCTCAAACACATAGAGGATTACTAGGTACACTTCTCTCAAATTCAACCTCGATACTCTTTCAAATATTATGAAGATTCATGGAGCAGATGTAACTTAAACAACAAAACAAAAGGACTAGAGTAACAGAGATTTAATATGATTAGATTGTTTCTAAAAATGTCTCAGGCTTTGTGATAGGTCAGTGCCTAATCATGGGCCATATAGTCAAATATAAAACTATAACAAAGATCCTATCAGCAAATTAAGTTCAACCAATGGATTTTAATATATGTTAATACCTTACATTAAAAAACCCACTCATATTGCCATAAAGTTCTACTTACCGATCCCACTTGTGCACTCAAAATTACAGTTATATGATCAAATTAATTTAACTTTTTACTTGAAAGAGAACCATGGCCAAACAACACAATCACAGGAAAGGTGTGATGAAAAACTCAAACACTCCTTGATATATAGAATTCATATAATCAAAAGCATACAAATCTAGAGATAACTTCATGAACAATATTTTTTTTTGCACAAATTGGTTACCATTTGCTCATAAAATCAAACTATTACAAGTTACATATTCTATATATGACTCAAACTCAGTACTAGTCTACCTTACTCTCCTAATTCAAAAGTTCAAAACTTATACAAGGGCGGGTGCATGAAGTTGGGTTACACTTTTGTAGCCAACTCCAAAAAAAAATTGAAAATGGCATAACGCGAGTGCATTATAACGCACTCGCATTATGTCATTTTAAAAGAAAAAAAAAGTGAAAGTGATTCATTTTCTGTTGTCTATTTTTCTACTTTTCCCATGACCGCAAACCCTCATTTTCACACTCGCATTCTAGGAGGAGGCAGTCTACAAAATTCATCAACAATAGTTGCTTTTTCTTTGCAAAGATGGCACCATGATGATGAAGAGGTGCGAGAGGTAAGTATTGTTTGCTATTTGTTTTGAATTTCTTAGTTTCATGTTGATTTTGTTTGTTTTAGGTTAGATTTGATTTTTTTTTTTAATTTGTAGGAGATACAAATGATCCTACAAATCCTTAAAATCCTAAACAAGAAGAGTAGGAAAATCCTCAACAACAAAATCAACCTCCCCCACCAATCACTCAACACCCTCCTGGAACTCAACAAAATTTGAGGAGTGAAATTAAGAACAAAAAAAAAGAAATTGAGGATTTTATCAATAGGTGAGTGATCCAAATTCTTCAACCATAGAAAGACTGACCCTAGCAAATTCAATGAAAGATATGTTAAAAAATGTAGATTCAATTACCCAACAAATAACTAGATGGCAAGATAGGAGGCAGGCAGCTAGGGCATATTATGTAGATAAACTATCATCTAAACAAGTAAAAGATTTAAAAATTACTAAAGGTGATTTGTGCTCTTTATTCATTGACCTTAGAACACATCAAAATCTTAGTCTCAATGCGAAGAGGTTTCCTATTCATTGGTGCCACCACCAAGCGATTAAGAACCTTTTTTATGATAGGTGGTACTTGGTCTTTGATTACCCACCGTGCAACAATTGTGAAGTCGCCCAGTATTTTCTTAAGAAACTATACAGTGAGTTCATATTTAACCAAATTCCAAATTATTTTGATATGAGGGAGTTCCATGGGAGAGGTGGGGGTTAGCTCAGGATAGGCTTGGTGCATAGCTGGATCCTGCACAGCAAGGGAGATGACCTCTCAGTAGACCGCCTCATGAGCACATTGTTATGCCTTTCATTGCAAAGGAGAGTGCGGACGTAGAGACATTGCATGCTAACAGCACTTTGACCTGGAGTGCCATCCATCATAGTATCCCTATTGTACAACACCATCCAGGGGAGTCTTTGGGTGGTGGCCTTCGAACCCATGTGTGTCAATCTTGTGGGGTGACTTGTTCATATGACCCCACTAGCACTTAGGAGGCTACTACGTAGGATCTATATGCATCTACGAGGATGGAGAGGATGGCTGACATTTTACATCATGCATATGGCATTGATAGTCAGGTAAAAGTCAACATGTTTATTGAATTTAATTTATTAAATTTTGATTCTGAAATGCAAGATTAACTAATTTAGTTTTATTATTTTAATAAAATTGTAGGGTCACAGTGTTGAGAATGGATACACCAGTCCTCCACCTACTTATTTTTAGTAGTACACCTATCAGTGGGGTGTGTAACTAGTAAACAATTATAAATTTATTACATGTTAATAGCATTGTTTTACGAATGGCATTTTAATATGTGATTTTGGATGTTGAATAGGCTAATATTGGAGGTTTCAAGCAAACACCTCCTAGTGCCAGTGGATTTTACTCAAACTTACATAAAGGTAATATAATAAAGAGAACTTAACTAATGAATTCTACTTAATATATTTGTGTGTAGTTTATATTCATATTGTTGGTTATGTTGCATTACACATCATTCAAACTCAAAGCATTACTTTAAATTCCATAACTAATAACTAGATGTTGATAGATGACAAAATTTCAACTATAAAATATAGTTGTTTATAAAGTCAACATTAGTAGCAAGATGCAATTACTTCACATGGAGGCATCTGCTTGCAAAGGTGCACCAGCACGACAAACTATGGATGCTTGGAAAAAATCTATGAAACCATAATAGTAAGCAATAGCATAGAAAAGGAAATTAGTGATGTTGAGCATCATATCAAAACACTCAATCATCAAGGTACATCTAACCCAATTGAATCAGGAGAATATCAAATTGAATAAGCAACTAAAATTTCTTTCTCTTTTCATCAAAAATCACAGTGTTTCATTTGCAAACCACAAGGTAACAACAAGCCAACTCATTTCAATACTTCTTCTTATCATCCTCAAGCTTCAAACATCTTATTTATCAACAAAAATGATTGATTTGTGCACAAGAAACCTAATTAGAGTCACTAAACAATCCACTCTTTCATCATTCACCAAGGCACCCTTCCACTCAATTTGCTTTACCTAAGCAAAATAACCAAAAACCAATCTTTCATGTTACAACCTGTATCCATCATATCCTAACACACCTTTTTCATTATCAATTTATCTAAATTCAAAGCAAAAACCTAATAAAGAGCTCTAAATCTTTCAATTCCTTAAACAACTCACCAAATTTTCACTTTTACCAACTAGTTCCTCAAGACCAAGATACTACAATCAACCATTTACACTTCAATCATTTCATTTGACTTCCAATACATTACTCGCGTCATGTTTTTTATTGAAAAAAACCTGGTTCATATCCACATAATACTGATTTATCAAATTCATAAGTTCTTATGTAGTCAAATTACCATTTCCACCTAGGGACATATTGCTACAACATATCAAATCATCATGTTTGGCCTCAAGGCCTTCACCAAACCATTCACACACCTTTGATATCTTCACATTGACAGTTCTATGCTAAAATAAACATTTAAATCTTTGTATTTACAGAATTACACACTTTTACAGTCTTACCACCATTTTTCTTGTAGGTCACATATCCCTTAATCAGGTGATTCCTTTCCATTAACTTTCACATTCCCAATGTACATTTAGGATCCTTTTTTAACACATCATAACATATCAAAAGTTCTTAGTAGCTTGTCATAGAGAAATTACCAGATTCTTGAATTGTTTGCTAGAAAGGGCTACTAATTTAGGCCTAAATTACAAATAAAGTGCTCATAGTTTATCACCAAAATACCAAAGGACTAAAAATAGTCATTCATCATGTCACAAAACTGAAGAATCAAACATTTTTAGCGATAGAAAGGCTCCATAAATCATTGTTCCAAAAAAACCCTATTCTATGCACAAATCAAGTGAGCTACAAAGGAGGGTCTATTGCATAAGGTACTTACAGACATTAAATACTCTTGCCACCACCACAAAAACCATGGAAATAGCCTGCATAATCTTTAGAAACTCACCACCCACCTTCATGCATGCTTTTGCATTGAACACCACCCTACAACCATGCTTTCCATGAAGGAAACTTTGTATTTCCTGTATGAT
Organism: Sequoia sempervirens; assembly: GCA_007258455.2. Lineage (NCBI taxonomy): Eukaryota > Viridiplantae > Streptophyta > Pinopsida > Cupressales > Cupressaceae > Sequoia > Sequoia sempervirens. The sequence continues at coordinate 353,686,195 of VDFB02373365.1, forward strand.
TCAGCAGCCAATAAGAGATTTCTTGATTTCCATGTTCATGTACACCCACAAATTGCTTAAAAAACTCTAAAAACCTTCTATAAATTATAAGCATGATAATTAGAAATATATAGTTTAATACTTGTACTCAAAATTTTGTTCATTAGATCTCATAAATTATAAGTCATGTGACGTGGATCGCTATTGTAACTTTTTTGTGATTGAATAATTTGTTGTTTTATTTTTAGATGTTGGTTGTGGAAATACCTCCAAATGTTACGAGGGAAATGGATATCGGTGTTTCATCTGCTATACAATCCTCAATGGCTTTGATAGGGGAGGTATGAGGCAAATTACTAAATTTCAATTTACATTCGTTGTTATAGATGTTAGTTCTAGTGAAAAATAAAACCATTATTGATTCGTGGTTTAATTCCTATTTGGATGGTTTATACAGGGCTGGAGCACACCTCAACATCGGTGTGCAAATATTTTCATCGTGGAGAGTGATCATGAGATGGTCGTAAGTGATTATATTGTTAAATATATCATTTTTTATAATGTAATTTCTATATATTAATGTCTTTACTTCTTATTGTAATAGTTAAAACTTCACCAGGAGCTAAACTCTAGGAGGAGCAGCAAGAGAATTCCTCAAACATAGTAGAAACAAGTGATGGACTTATCATCATCGGATCACCAAACAAAGGGAAAGAATTTATTTCCAAATCATGAAGAGAAATTAATTTTGATTCTAGAGCCCTTTGTTGTATGCCTAGACATGGAAATTTTGTACATATTTTGTATTGGATATATTTGACATTGTATGCCTATATGGCATTCTCATAGCCTATATGGCTATTTTGTAAGTATATTTTATACTTATATCGACATATATTGATGTATGCATACATGGCTATTTGGTTAATAAAAATATTTTTTATCAATATTTGGTGTCCATATTTGAATTGAGAATTTACAACACATCTATAGAGAAACAGAGGAATACTACAAACTAAAAGACATTACACTTTTGTTCTCACTGACTTTATGTACTCTCCAACATCTCTCTTCTCTCATGCAAAGAGTTAGAACTACTTGGCCATGCCTTTGCATCATTCAGGAAGTCTTACTCTTTTTGAAATGTCAAAAGCATGGTTGCATACAAATTAGGCAAAAGACTTTGACTTTTAGATTAGCAATGCATGGAAATTTCAAAAATTATACTTGATATTACAAAAAGATATGTGTTTATACTATAGCAGTAAAAATATTTTGGGGAAAAAATTGGCAAACCAAAAGTATAAGAGTTTTTGAAAAAACTGGGAAAAAGTCTAGGAAAAATCAGAAGAAAAATTAGATTTAAAAAAAAAGGTTAAAAAAAGTAGAACAAGAGATGAAAACCTTTTTAAAAATAATTAAAGGCATTTCCATAGCATAGAGATATAGAGAGAAAATACAATAAATATTATAACTAATAAATTGTAAAAAATAGATTTTTGTAGTTTATATTCATATCGTTGATTACATTGCATTGCACATCTTTCAAACTCAAAGCATTGCTTCACATTGCATAAATGATAACTAGATGTTGATAGATGACAAAATTTTAATTACAATATAGTTTTTACAAAGATAACCTAAGCAGTTATGCAATTACTTCACATTGCATAACTAATAACTAGGAGTAGCTGCCAATTGCATTTGCTTGTCATGGCATTCTATGAGACCGCATTTCTTTGAGTCATTTTTTCAAGCAGTTCATTTCCTTGTCTATACTACCACATTTTTGATACATGTCTACAAAAGAATTTTGTCAAATAGTTCACTGCCTCGTTGCTATGGTTGAAATCCTAAAACAAGTGCTTTTGAACAAGCTATGGATGCTTGGAAAAAATCTATCAAAAGCATAATAGTAAGAAATATCATAGACAAGGCAATGAACTCTTTGAAAAAAAATTTCAAAGAAATGAGGTCTCATGGTGATGGAATGCCATGAAAATAAAAATAATTTGATTGTCATGGCATTCCATTATTTTGATTGTCATGGCATTCCATCACCATGAGACCTCATTTCTTTGAGGAATTTTTTCAAAGAGTTCACTGCCTTGTCTATGCTAACACATTGTTCATACATGTCTATCAAAGCATTTTATCAAACAGTTCATTTCCTTGCTACTATGGCTAAAATCCTAAAACAGGTGCTTTTGAATAAGCTATGGATGCTTGGAAAAAATCTATCATAGCATAATAGTAAGCAATAACATAGACAAGGCAATGAACTCTTTGAAAAAAATGCCTCAAAGAAATGTGGTCTCATGGTGATGGAATTCCATGACAAGCAAATTGCTATGGATTTTCATGGAATTCCATCACCATGTGACCACATTTCTTTGAGGCATTTTTTCAAATAGTTCACTATCTTGTCTATGCTACCACATTTTTCATACATTTTTACTAAATTTTTTGGCCAAACTAGACACTGAAATAATTTTTATTAACTAAATCTTCACTTTCGGGCACCTATAGCTGCTAAACCATGAGGAATTTGAAGATGATGCAAAGTAGAGTTTCGTGAAATTTTGTCTATAGATTCTAAATATATTTTTTTCAAAATTTTTGGAATCAAATTGCACTTCTTTTTCCATCTCCCTCGAAAACTAGTTTTTTTTAGAAAACAACATTTTTAAAAAGTGACGCTCACCGTATAATGCATAACTTTTTTCCATGAAGGATAAAATTCTAATTCTTTTGAATTTAGATTCGCAACTTTGATATCTAGTGCTTCCAATTGGTTAGATAGTTTTTTATTTAATATTTTTTCTTTAATCAAGTTTTGAATTCAAACCAATTATAATTCAGACATAGCACGACCGTATAACACAACTCTTTTTGTATGTATTGAAATTCAATTTTTTTTTCTTTTTTGGATCAAGGACTTCAATATCTAGTGCACTAATATTTAAAAAAAAAAAATCTTGATAATATGCTATTTTTTCACATGTGCAGAACATAGAGCTTTATTTTCGGTGAAAAACCTACATTCATGAGAAATAAAAAATAAATATAATAATATAATTAAATTTATTTAAAATTATACTTTTTGGGAAGCTTATAATAAAGACTACATACTTACAAAAAAATAAATTTTAAATGAATTCATTTGATCCCCCAAAAGGTAAATCAAAAGTGGTTTTTTATCAGCATTTTGATAGGTGTAAAGGAGACTTTGTTATAGGTATGGTTTCAAACTAGCGGGGTTATATCCAAGGGGGTTTGATTTAAGGTAGTTTGATCAAACCCTCTTCAATTGGAATTTTTTAAATGGAACCTTTTAAGGCTTAAATCATTATATTTTCTAAAAATATGTGATTTCAACAAAAATCAGTTCCTCCCAAAAATTGTAAACCAGCTTTGTGGGATCACCAAAAGCATTTTATCAAACAGTTCACCTCCTTGCTGCTATGGCTAAAAGCCTAAAATAGGTGCTTGGAAAAAATCTACCAAAGCATAATAATAAGCAATAGCATAGACAAGGCAGCGAACTATTTGAAAAAAATCCTCAAAGAAATGTGGTCTCAATGGTGATGGAATGCCATGAAAATTCATAGCAATTTGCTTGTCATGGCATTTGTCATGCCATTCCATCACCATGAAACCACATTTCTTTGAGGCATTTTTTCAAACAGTTCATTGCCTTGTCTATGCTACCACATTTTTCATACATGTCTACCAAAGCATTTTATCAAACAATTCACTGCCTTACTGCTATCATGGCTAAAATCCTAAAAAAATTACTTTCAAACAAGCTATGGATGCTTGGAAAAAATATATCAAAGCATAATAGTAAGCAACAAACTATGGTCTCATGGTTTTTTTTTCAAGCGAAAATCAGCGTGATTTTATTCACATTTTTTTGCAAGTTATAAACACATTTTTTTTGGCAATTTTCTTGTTTTAAATGACATGTATTCAAGTTTATGGTGATTTTTTTGTTTAAATGATGATATGTGATATTATAATCCTAATTCATGCTTCTAGGTTCCATAGATATATATTATGTTTTTACATGTTTTTTGTACCAATGAACCCAAAACTAACTAAACCCCCCTCCAAAATTTTTTGGCCAAACCGGCAAACCAAACCCCGAACCTGAACCTCAAAACCTATTCCAACACTCTTCATTCTACCTGCACAAACTTAATTGACCACCAAATTATGTTTCTCCTTGACTTTACCCATGTTTACTCCCTCAAACCTCTCTTTTTCATTCAAAACCCCTGTTTTCCCAACTAGGGCATGTCATGCCATAACATACTTTTTACCACCCCTGTCCTTGCAGACCTTTTGAACACATCAAACTCCATAATCTCACCCTATTTCCAACCTATTCTAACTTATTTTCAAGCAATTTCTTCTTTTCACCTCTTCTAGCCTTACTTTTAAAGGGCCTCAATTTTGAATTTTCAACAAGGGCAGCATTAGTAATCTCTTCCAATGCCCTTACTAATACTATTTTCTTATTCCTACTCCCTATCCTACTTACATCAGGCCCATATCACCGAGACATAGCTTGAACAATAGGTGGAATGGCCTATTTCAACATACTACACTCAAACCCTTAAGGGATCGATCTGGTTGAACGTAGCTCAAAGCGATTCTGCATGTTTGGGTGTGAAAGAGGACCATGCCTAGTGTAAACATGCATATTCAAACATGTTGGAATAGTCTTTTTGGTCACACGAGTTGCAAAACGAAAGTTGCACCGCTTTGCAACTTTCCACTGCTTCCATTTGACACTTTTTCCATCAACTGAAAACTGGATACCACAGGAAAACCACTCTAAGATAATGAAAACCAAGAGAGGTTATTGTAGAGGGGCCCAACATAATCCCATGGAATTAGATGAGAAGTTTCTAAGCATCACGATGTCTGAGTAACCTCATGCTGAAGTTTGTAGTCATTTTGCCCTTTGGACCCTTAAGGGATCGATCGTGTTGAACATAGCTCAGAGTAATTCAACGTGTTTGGACACAAAAGAGGACCATGCCTAGCATAAAATTTCCTATTTGGATGCGTTGGAATAGTTTGTTTGGTCACATGAGTTGTAGAACAAAAGTTGCACCACTTTGCAACTTTCCACTACTTCCATTTGACACTTTTTCCATCAACTGAAAACTAGACACCACGGGAAAACCACTTTGAGATAATGAAAATTGAGAGAGGTTATTGTAGAAGAGCCCAATGCAATCCCATGGGATCAAACGAGAAGTTTCTAAGCATCACGGTGTCTGAGTAACCTCATGTTGAATTTTGTAGTCATTTTTCCTTTTGGACCCTTAAGGGATCAATCTGGTTGAACATAGATTGGAGTGATTCCACATTTTTGGGTGTGAAAGAGGACCATTCCTAGCGTAAAAATACCTATTCAAATGTGTTGGAATAGTTTGTTTGGTCACACAAGTTACAGAACGAAAGCTGCACCACTTTGGAACTTTCCACTACTTCCATTTGACACTTTTTCCATCAACTAAAAACTGGACACCATAGGAAAACCACTCTAAGATAACAAAAATTGAGAGAGGTTATTATAGAGGGGCCCAACTCAATCGCATAGGATTAGAAGAGAATTTTCTAAGCATCATAGTGTCTGAGTAACCTCATGCTAAATTTTGCAGCCATTTTTCCCTTTGGACCCTTAAGGGATTGATCTAATTGAACGTAGATCGGAGCAATTCCGCGTGTTTGGGTATGAAAGAGGACCATTCCTAGCATAAAAATTCCTATTCAGATGTGTTGGAATAGTGCATTTGGTCACACGAGTTGTAGAATGAAAGTTGCACCACCTTGCAACTTTCCACTGCTTGCATTTGACACTTTCCATCAACTAAAAATTGGATACCACGGGAAAACCACTTTGAGATAACAAAAAATGAGAGAGGTTATTTTAGAGGGGCCCAACATAATCCCATAGGATTAGATGAGAATTTTCCAAGCATCACGGTGTCTGAGTAACCTCATGCTGAAGTTTGCAGCCATTTTTCCCTTTGGACCTTTAAGGGATCGATTCGGTTGAACAAAGGGTCTATACTCTAAACTTATCCAAACCTTACCAACTCTTTGGGTAGCAATTCTAAGGTGTCAAAACTTCAAAATCCATAATCAGATCTCAGTTATACCATCGTACAATGGGTAAACCACAAAACCCTCTATTGTAGCTTAAACCCTAGGGGTTTATTGAAAATGATACTTCCAAAGATAACCACAACCTAAAAATTACTCAAAAAAATTTGTGATACCCTGCACAAGCTCAAACAAACATAAAATAATGCTGCCCTACATGAAAACACAATTTGACTCTTCAAAACCACCATTTTTCTTAAAGAAAACTCACTTTTACACACATGGGTTTCACACCCATCTCACTTTCAGACCTCCAAAACACTAAGACATAATTCCCACACCTTAATAATGTTAGTGAAGACCCATTCCTCAAGTTATAGAGGATACATAAAGAGGAATGGATTAAAAGCCATTTTTATTGACTCAAAACCTTCAAATGTATGAGTTCAGACTGATTTTAGTAAAATTGATGATAAAATGCACAAAACGTTATGGAAAACCTTCTAAAAGGAATAAAAAGAAAGTTAAATCCATCTACTATGCAAATATCAACAAATCTGGATCAACTAATTGAAATACAGGCCAATACAATCTGCTGCTATAGCTGAAAATATAGAAAAATCTGGAAAATTTTGAGTTTTTATTGTTTTTACTTCTTCAAATCACAAAATCCAACCTTCAATTTGAGTTCTCTGTGTTTTTAAACACTTTCCCACCAATTAAAAACTAGTTCACCCTCCTAATTGACCTTTGAATTGGTTTGACTCTTCACATTCCCTCCATAATGCAAATTTTGCAATTTTATAACATTTGAGTTTGCAAATTTTGCACATTTTTGCAATTTTTAAACATTTTGCACTTTTTGAAAAACCCAACCTCCTAAACACCTAATACAGCTCAAATATTACTAAATACATAATAGAATGGTCTCATAGACCTTATTTTAATACAAAACTCAAAATCCTATATTCTACTCCTTATTTGCCTTGATGAACAAAACCTATTGAATGGTGCTCCTGCACCAATCATACATTGACCTTCTTGTCCCTCCTAAAGTTTGGACCACATCCATTACATCCACATAAAACTTGAAATCCTTGGTCTTCTTGGTTCCCATGCCTTGATATGGTTATGCAAATGAAAATGAAGCAAAGTAATCATCTCCTTCTTCGCTGGCTAGAAGAATGCATGCTTAATGTTTTGATACATGATATTAGCTCTCTCATCTACTCTCATGGTTGAATACCAAAATCTAGTATGGTGTGCCTCTAGAGTTCTAGTCATCTTTCTTCCTCTTCCACCAAATGTTGGCCCGATCCACACGTCTACTAACCTAATTGACTTTGTTTTTTAAAGCCGAAGTTTCTCTTGAGTCACCAATGTTGCTCTATCTGCCTTTTCAAACTCTTTCATTGCTACAGATCGTCTCTGGGATTTAATCATTTGTACCACATGTGGTTGATGTGCTTTGAATCCTTTCATCTAAAGGAAATTTCCTCAACATAAATATTGCTAGGGAATTTCAATGTTACCATTCTAGTTGGTATTAAAGCCAGTACCTACAACATTAAAAATTATCCTTATATAAGAATTCCCTCCATCTTGTTGGCTTGTAACACTCTTGATGGTGGCTACATGAAATCTGATTCTAATTCCTCTTCTACATTAGAGGGAACTCATAAATCCTTGTCCTAACTCTTCTAAATTTTCAAAATCAGAATCACTAGCTTCCATATTCAAAAATTCCCAACCACCATCTTCAATAAATTGGCCACCAGTTCAAGTTCATCATGCTTTCATAATATATTATATCCATGGAGTTCAACCATTCCTTCATGCCATCAAGTGAAGATTGAGGAATGCCATCAATGCGGAGTACATCCCGCTTGAAGTCTTTCAAAATAATAGCCATATCAAATGCCTTTTTACCAAGTCATACTCTCTCAAGGTTAACAATCATACATTGACCTTCTTGCCCCTTCTAAATTTTGGACCACATCCATTACTTCCACATAAAACTCGACATCCTTGGTCTTCTTGGTTCCCATGCCTTGATATGGTTATGCAAATGAAAATGAAGCAAAGTAATAATCTCCTTCTTCGCTGGCTGGAAGAATGCATGCTTAATGTTTTGATACATGATACCATCTCTCTCATCTACTCTCATGGTTGAATACCAAAATCTAGTATGGTGGGCCTCCAGAGTTCCAATCATCTTTCTTCCTCTTCCACCAAATGTTTCCCTGATCCACACGTCTGCCAGCCTAATTGACTTTGTTTATGAAATTTGAAGTTTCTCCTAAGTCACCAGTGTTGCTCTCTCTGCCTTTTCAGACTCTTTCATTGCTATAGATTGTCTCTAGGATTTAATCATTTGTACCACATGTGGTTGATGCACTTTGAATCCTTGCATCTAAAGGAAATTTACTCAACATAAATACTGCTAGGGAATTTCAATGTTGCCATTGTAGTTGGTATTAAAGTCAGTACCTGCAACATTGAAAATTATCCTTATATAAGAATTCCCTCCATCTTATTGGCTTGTAACACTCTTGATGGTGGCTATATGAAATCTGATTTTGATTCCTCTTCTACATTAGAGGGAACTCATATATATCCTTGTTCTAACTCTTCTAAATTATTAGAATTAGAATCATGAGCTTCCATATTCAAAAATTCCCAACCACCATCTTCAATAAATTGGCCACCAGTTCAAGTTCATCCTACTTTCATAATACTTTATATCCATGGAGTTCAGTCATTCCTTCATGCCATCAAGTGAATATTGAGGAATGGCATCAATGTTGAGTATATCCCGCTTGAAGTCTTTCAAAATAATAGCCATATCAAATGATTTTTTCCCAAGTCATACTCTCTCAAGGTTAACAATCCTACATTGACCTTCTTGCCCCTCCTAAAGTTTGGACCACATCCATTACCTCCACATAAAACTCGACATCCTTGGTCTTCTTGGTTCCCATGCCTTGATATGGTTATGCAAATGAAAATGAAGCAAAGTAATCATCTCCTTCTCTGCTAGCTAGAAGAATGCATGCTTAATGTTTTGATACATGATATCAGCTCTCTCATCTACTCTCATGGTTGAATACCGAAATCTAGTATGGTGGGCCTCCATAGTTCTAGTCATCTTTCTTCCTCTTCCACCAAATGTTGGCCCAATCCACACACCTACCAACCTAATTGACTTTTTTTTTGAAAGCTAAAGTTTCCCCTAAGTCACCAGTGTTGCTCTCTCTGCCTTTTCAGACTCTTTCATTGCTACAGATCATCTCTAGGATTTATTCATTTGTACCAAATGTGGTTGATGTGCTTTGAATCCTTGCATCTAGAGGAAATTTCCTCAACATAAATACTGCTAGGGAATTTCAATGTTGCCATTGTAGCTGGTATTAAAGCTGATACCTGCAACATTGAAAATTATCCTTATATAAGAATTCCCTCCATCTTGTTGGCTACATGAAATCTGATTCTGATTCCTCTTCTACATTAGAGGGAACTCATATATCCTTGTTCTGACTCTTCTGAATTATCAAAATCAGAATCACTAGTTTCCATATTCAAAAATTCCCAACCACCATCTTCAAAAAATTGGCCACTAGTTCAAGTTCATCCTACTTTCATAATACTTTATATCCATGGAGTTCATCCATTCCTTCATGCCATCAAGTGAAGATTGAGGAATAGCGTCAATGCGGAGTACATCCCACTTGAAGTCTTTCAAAATAATAACCATATCAAATGCCTTTTTCCCAAGTCATACTCTCTCAAGGCTAACAATCATACATTGACCCTCTTGCCCCTCCTAAATTTTGGACTACATCCATTACCTCCACATAAAACTAGACATCATTGGTCTTCTTGGTTCCCATGCCTTGATATGGTTATGCAAATGAAAATGAAGCAAAGTAATCATCTCCTTCTTCACTAGATGGAAGAATGAATGCTTAATGTTTTGATACATGATATCATCTCTCCCATCTACTCTCATGGTTGAATACCGAAATCTAGTATGGTGGGCCTCCAAAGTTCCAGTCATCTGTCTTCCTCTTCCACCAAATGTTGGCCCGATCTACACGTCTACCAGCCTAATTGACTTTGTTTTTGAAAGCTAAAGTTTCTCCTGAGTCACCAGTGTTTCTCTCTCTACCTTTTCAGACTCTTTCATTGCTATAGATCGTCTTTGGGATTTAATCATTTGTACCACATGTGGTTGATGTGCTTTGAATCCTTGTATCTAAAGGAAATTTCCTCAATATAAATACTGCTAGGGAATATCAATATTGCCATTGTAGTTGATATTAAAGTCGGTACCTGCAACATTGAAAATTATCCTTATATAAGAATTCCCTCCATCTTGTTGGCTTGTAACACTCTTGATGGTGGCTACATGAAATCTGAGTCTGATTCCTCTTCTACATTAGAGGGAACTCATATATCCTTTTTCTAACTCTTCTGAATTATTAGAATCACAATCACTAGCATCCATATTCAAAAATTCCCAACCACCATCTTCAATAAATTGGCCACCAATTCAAGTTCATCTTGGTTTCATAATACTTTATATCCATGGAGTTCATCCATTCCTTCATGCCATTAAGTGAAGATTGAGGAATGGCGACAATGCGGAGTACATCCCACTTCAAGTCTTTCAAAATAATAGCCATATCAAATTCCTTTTGCCCAAGTCATACTCTCTCAAGGTTAACAATCATACATTGACCTTCTTTCCCCTCCTAAATTTTGGGCGACATCTATTACCTCCACATAAAACTTGACATCCTTGGTCTTCTTGGTTCCCATGCCTTGATATGGTTATGCAAATGAAAATGAAGCAAAGTAATTATCTCCTTCTCCGTTGGATGGAAGAATGCATGCTTAATGTTTTGATACATGATATCAGCTCTCTCATCTACTCTGATGGTTAACAATCTCAATCTTGAACTAATAGTGATTACTAAGAAAGGTAATTCCACCAACTCTATCAAATAGTTTACTATAGAAACAATAAAAGCATAGGCTTTGAAAGGAACTCCATGAAAACCAAGCGCTCTAAATGGTATATCAAACTCTTAGACCTCATTCTTTCACATTTACAACCAAATTCAAAGATTTTCCTTCATAAGGCTACAAATTCAAATATTGACAATTTTGTAGCAAGAATGCATTTTTTTGCACATTTGACCACCGAGACTCAAAAGCTCACCCTAATACACCTTAAATGGTCTTGATTGACCTTATTTAGCATAAATAAACAAAAAATTCCTTAATCTAATCTATTGACCACCTATCAACCTTCAAAAAGTTAAATTTTGCAACTAGGAGACTAGGTGCTCCTGCATGAAAATTACATTGTGTCTGAGCCTTCAAGAGGCTTTAAATCTAGCCTTTACAAATGATTCTACATCTTTCCAATCATGACTAACTATTGAGATTGTAACTAACATGACTTATTACATTATAAATCAATTGACCATGTAATATGACCTTATTCAATTGACAATTTACTCAAAACACAATTTACTAACTTAAAATAATTCCATGAACCAAATTTGTTCAATAACCTTGGTGCCCCTGCACCAAATTTCAATATTTCAATAAATTTCATTACAAGTACAAATCTCATTACAATGCCTTAGGTACTCTGTTCTCATAGATATTTTACAATGTCAAGCTCATACATTTGAGATTTCCTTATAATGTCTACATCATAGGTTCTTATTTAAAGGTTAACTTCAAATGAGTAACTTGAGATTCCCTCGCAAAGCTTCACACACTCTTTTATAATGGCTTAAAATCATAATTGATATTTGTCAAGATCATCAAAATAAGGATGTTGCATTGCTTTTTTGGCTGAGATTCTCTTTGATGGCTCAAAAATCAACATTTTCTGCAAGGAGAGACCAATCAATTTTTACTAGTTTAGTTATAGATGTACGCAAAGTAAAAGAATAAAAAGAAATAGTTCATCCAAAATGGAAATGAAATGAAAATAGATGGAAGGCACTTACAGATAGGCATGGCAGTCTGTCAACTTAGTCACTCCTAGTCTTACATCTCCACTGTGAGTTCCAAGGTACCTATTGCACACAACACCTCTCATGAATCTAGAATCTTGAAATTCAAGATGCTCCTATAATGTCTACATCATAGGTGCTCATGATAAGGTTAACTTCAAATGAATAACTTAAAATTCCCTCACCAAGCTTCGCACACACTTTTGTAATGGCTGAAAATCATAATTGAGATTTGTCAAGATCATCAAAATAGGTATGTTGCATTGGCTTTATGCCTGAGATTCTCTTGGATGGCTCATAAATCTGCATTTTCTGCAAGGGGACACCAATCAATGTTTACTGGGTTACGTACAGATACACAAAGTAAAATAAGACATGATAGCATTGGCATCAAACAAATTAACGTGGATACAAGTATAAATTAATAAGAACCATTGTGCATATATTTACAAATTAATCCAATGAACCATCCAGATCTACTCTACTCTTTATTGTGTCAAGTATTGCCTCATGGTCAGACTCACGGACCTTCCACAAGGTCTTGTTCAAAGGTCTACCCCCACATTTGCTCAAATGAACATTGGATGCCACAATAAGGTTTGAGTAATGAAGAATCTTACGATGTGTGTCAAAGTCCTCAAACAGCCAATGTTTAACACTCTTATGTGGGTACCTGCTAAGCCACATTCAAGTAACAACAACTGAACCTGTAGGGTATTCAATGTTTTCTCCATCTATAACTAGGGCTTCCAATTTCTTTTTTCCCTCAACACAACAACACAAGTAATAGTCTATTCCCTCTTTGTTTTCTTCATCTGCAATAATTGTATAAACATTCACTGCATTGATATGTGCAGAAAATCACTTGAAATTCATCAACATTACGAATACAGTACAAAGTAAGATAAAAATATGGAATTTCAAAAACTAAGCAAGTAGATATATTACCTAGTTGAACTAGATCTAATACGTGGTCAAAATCAACCGATGATTCCATCTATGTTAGTTCCAATGTCGTCGGAGGGCTATATGTGTGAAGTGGGCTAAGATAACTTGTCAACCATTTGTCAACCCACTCCCCTGACTCACAATCATTCTAGGCTTGCATTGTACATGAAGAAAAAAAGCATTCCATCTTATGTGTATCAATACTCCATGAACCTACATTTGAGGTAAGGAAATAGTGTAGCTCACTCGATCCTATTAGTGTACGATAATCCTCATATGGTGCAATGTTTGTATCATCCATCAACCAAAAAAATCTATGAACTAAGGATGTACCTTCATTACCTGGACCCATCAAAGCATTACACCATTCGATGATTGAACTTGCATCTATCAACTTTGCACTATCTTTATACTTTAACTCTTCTTGTGCTATTTCTCTTTTCATGCATGCTCTTGCACCATTATGCTCCCCCTTTCCATGCCCGGCCTCACAAAAGTTCCACATATGCTGAACACCTGTAGTGAGATGCATTTTGCACAACCAATAGAACATGCATGTGTTCTTGAACTATGTTGCACAGTTATCCAACCATATTATATGTCAATCGTATGCTATGCCCCTCTGAGCTAAATCACTATAGAACATCTGGAAGAAACCTTACAAAAAATCTAGAGAATGTGTGTGATCATCACTAATATAAAATTGATACTCCCTCAATACCTTCCTTTGGTCCTTTGTACTATCAACTGCATGAATGAATGCTATGTGCACAAATATCAAAACCTGTGTCGATTTGTAATACTGTGACTGCATCTCACACTATGGCTGTAGAGTGTAGTTCTCTACAAATTCAACCACTGATACTATGCTACCAACTGGAAAGGTGTCCTTGCATAGCTTGAATTGTGTGTCTAGCCATCGAGCTCTATGGGCATGCCTTGCATATTCATACACTAGATTCTCACAAAACATGGACATAAATTGATACACTGGAATCTTCTCAATAACTAAATCACACCTTTTTGCTTGAGACCCATCTTTTGTAGCATATGCCACTATTTTATACTTCCCAAAATCTACTAGTTTATGTCCCACCTCATTTGTGCTTTCCATATGTTGACATATTGGCATTCGTTGCAAGCCACTGCAACACTCGCATGAACCATCCAAGCATGTTGTCCTGTAGAATATTTGGCCATCCTCTATTTGACATAAAAAAAATTAAAAGAACTCTCTTGAAGATTTTGGTGGGACTACTATGCCACAATATTGCAAAACATCGTTAGTATGCAAATCTAAACATATAGAACGATAAACATCATAATGGTTAGTGAATTCAATATGTAGTTTATAGCAACAAGTAGTGCATGTGTGATTTATCTTGACACAAAAAGGTTTAAGCATTTCAAAAAATCTTTGAGAAATACTAATTTGAGGATAAGCATTTTGAAATTTACGAAAAAATTAGGTTTGAGTCGTATCCGAAAAATGCTTTAGATGTGGCTCATAGTTCCGACTACCGATTCTCCTTCTTACGACATCCCTTTGATTTGGAGATGGTCTTGTATTATTCTTCCAATAATCTTCAATTGGTGTTCTCAATGATTCAACAACTTTTTAATCTTTATGTGGCAGTCTTCCTGAGAATGCCCATAATTCATTTGAATCAGTGCCCTCAATTCTTTGCCACCTTTGAACAGATTTTGATAATTTTTTTCTACTAATTCCCATTTGTTCACTTGTCTTTTTAATGAGACAAGATCTCTTTGTTTGATAGCTTACCAAAGTCGATGTAATGACATGTCAGGTGACATTACTATCCTTTGAGCATGAGGTCTTACCCACACTCCTCATAAGTATCCATTAGATTCTTCACAATAGTGTTTTCACTTGATGCATTCGATGTTCTCAACCCAAGAGTCCTTACATGATATTTTTGTACTTTAAACCCCACATCATTTGAACAAATAGTTGACATCTTACATGTCATTAGCCTTTCAAAGAACATTTTCCAAATCTTATCAGCATATCTTCTACAGTGCGTTCGGAATCTTACCTTCCATGTGCTACAAAATATCCTCTCAATATTAACCAAAACTTTGGCTTTCTATGCAAAATTCTAGGTGTGTGTTCTCTTAGGTACATACATCTCAACATTAGCAATTTCATCAATATTTAATTGAGGTGGGCTAGATAGTACCCAGGGTGGAATAAAATACATACCTTGAGTTCACGCGGGATGATGGCATACCTTGTTCATCAAATCTGAGTGATGATGTACTCTCAACTTCAGATGTGGTGGATGGTGTCCAACCATACTCACTTGTGGTAGATGGTGTCCCTCCATATTCGCTTGTGCTTAATGGTGTCCCTTTGTATTCCTTGTGGTAGAGGGTGTGTCTCCAACTACGGTATCTACATCTCCCCTAGCATGACTCTTTCACATTTGTGCCCTTTGTGCTGCCAATTTCTTTTCTCTTTTGGTTGAGGTTCATCTTCAACGGGATTTTTTTATCAATGCGTTCCAATTTACGCTTTCGCAGTATTCCCTCATCCATTTATCTTTATCTCATTGTTGAAGGTTTGGGCTGATCTTCATTAGTTTTTACTCCAGCAGTTCATTTTATTGACATGACAAATAGATTTTGTGCAAAAAGTGCTAGATCGGAAGTCAAATTAACTAATAGTGAAGGGTTGTAAAAGATTATTAAAGAGGGAGACCAACGGTGACCTCTTTCAAATGTTAGTTTTCAAAGTTGAAGTGGTTTGTTTTAAGAGGGAAACATTATAAAAGGCCAAGATAAACTTGAATGGAGGATGATCTTGGATTCAACGCCAAACCAAATGAGGAATGTTGACTTTTCCTTAACAAAATTGAGTTTTTGGTGACTGAAATTGAGTTTCTAAGTTGGGAAGCATTATTTTATGTTAGATTGAGCATGAGTAGGGTATATTAGGCTTGTTTCAATAGTTTTCAAGTTTTGGAGTGTTTGGGAAGTGCTACTTTCAATAAAACATAGGGTTTCTAAGCCTAGGGAGAGGGTTTTATGGTTTGGGTGGTAAATGATTGAATCTATACAATCTAATGCTATAATTTGAATTTTGGATAGATATAAATTGCTTCCCCAAGGTTTCAATGACTTGGACAAGTTTTGAAGGTCATCCCTTTGTAAAAGTGGGCTAATTTAGGCCCTTAAAAGTGTAGAAAACTTGATAATTTTTGTAGTTTGGTACAAAGAAAGCATTGGTGATTGTTGGATATGTTGAAAGGCTCTGTAATGGGTAAAATAAAGGTTTCTAAATGGTCCTAGGTCTGTAGAACAACAAATTTTCATAATGAAGCTTATTAAGCAAACCATTGCTAATACTAGTACTTTTAGGCTTAATGAAGGTTTGGTGGTTCAAGGGTGGTTATGGGCGTTGAAGGAAGTTGGGACTCCTGATTTGAAAATGTATAAAAAAATCATACAAGCCTGAATAAAGGGTTCAATGAATTTCTTTTGAGGATTTGGTGCTCTACTCTATGCCTAAACTGTGGAATTTCAAGTATTTTTTCTATGTTTTCAATTTCTTTTTCCTGTGTACGGCCCAGTACAGGCCTCCCATGATTAGAAATTCATAAATCACTATGGTGGCAGGTCTTAACTTGGACTTCAATCTATTTTGAGACTCATTTGGTTGTTTCAGTGAACGAAAAAACACCATTCTTCATTATCAGCTTGTACAAACCAAGGGGGTATGAGTTTTACTTTAATTTAAAGATGGAGCCTTTCCTCCTACTATGGTGACCTATGATTCAAAGGAAAGTTCGGTAATATGTTGTTTTCAAGTTTCATGTTTCTTTAAACAGTGGTAAGGCGTATATAGGGCTGGTGATGTTATCTTAGGCTAAGAATGTGAGTTTTTGGCATGAAAAGTAGGAACCAAAGTGGTGTTTTTGAGATCTAATGAGGCTAAAGGCCTAGTGAAGGTTTATTTTGTTTTTGCAGACCTTGAAAATCTTGTTTGATGCTTTGGTGAGGCTTGGAGGGCCTTGGAGTTGTGAAATATAGAAAACCCTAGATATTTATGAGCAAATTGAGGGTTTTTGTATTGGAAACCTATTTGAGCATGCAAGGTCCTAAAACATGGAAAATATTTTGTTTTGAGACCTAAGTAAAGACTATTTTTGGATTTGGGGGTCTTCTGAGAAGTGAGATGGCTGTGTGGGGAATTATGCAGGTGTGGCTTTTATTATGCTACAACTTCATTGATGGAACTTAATGGGAGTTTGTTGAAAGAAAGAGGTCCTAATGAAATTGTAAGAAATTGAAAATTTATTTGTAGATTGGGTTGTGTGTTTGTATGTTGCGAGGCTTCCCCTCTTGCGTGAGGTATATTCTATTTTTTAGAGACATGTATGGAAAATTGTTAGCATAGACAAGGCAATCAGTGGTTTTGTATAACTATTTGACAAAAATACCTCAATAAAGCTTTGGAAGCATACCACGAGGAAAGTCAATTGTTAAATTTAAGAAAATTCCTCAAAGAGATGTGGTTTAAAAATGCAATAGGAAAGTGTATAGAATTGTGTAATTTAAAATATCCATTGACAACCTAAAGTTGTAACATGACAAACAAACAATTTGATCAACATGGAATAAACAAACCAACAAAAAATGAAAGCAAGCCATCATAGAATCAAAGAAAATGTACAAAGACTTCACATACATAAAAAACCAAAGTTTCAAATGGAGGATTTCTACCCAATTATCTAGC
>VDFB02373365.1:353704138-353844671 GCA_007258455.2 Sequoia sempervirens
TCCAGTCCAACACCTTCTCTGCGTCTTCCGACTTGGAGAAGAGGAAGGAGTCTAGGGAACCGTTAGGCATGTAGGCATACACCAGTAATCTTCGTGAATGTTCTACGCAGAATCCCCACAGCCTGACCAAATTCACATGCTGTATTCTGCCAGTAGTGATTATTTCAGCACGGAACTGTTTTTCTACTTGCCTGGAACCCTCTAATCTCTTAGCCGCTACTGGCGTGTTGTCTGGCAGAGTTCCTTTGAACACAGAGCCGAATCCTCCGCTACCCAACTTATGCTTGAAATTATGTGTTGCAATTCGCAGCTCTTTATAAGTTAACTGTTTGAGCGACAATGGCACCTCCTCTTCCACGTTTTCCTTCCATCGTCTTCGACGTTTCCACAGGATAAATGCGGTCAACAAGAGAGCTGAAACAACAAAAAGAGATGCCGCGGCGGAAAGAAAAATAGTAACTCTAGGTGCTTTGTTGCTTTGCTCTGATGTCGAGTGCGGTAACTCAGAAGCAGCCAGCCTAACGAAAACTGATTGGTGCTCGTACATAATGCCCATTCCGAATAAATCTCCAAACCACAATCTACAGACGGGTGGATCAGAAATAGCAAGTGGATCAGAAATACCGAAAGCGAAGGCTGTGCAGGAGCAATCGTTTAGACAAGCAACCCTGCAGCCTTCTTGTGTTTGCTCGTTATTGTATAAGACAGCTCCTTTTAAGAAAAAGTATTGGCTCTTGGCTTCCAAGAAGCCGTCGGTTGTGCCCTCTGTGACAGAGCATTGCAGGGGTCTTCGCCGAGCACATCCGCCTGACCACCAACCTTTTGAGTCGTGCTTCGGGGTGAAGCCCTCGACACAACTACACACCTCATTAGCATTGCACAGTCCATACGCCCCGCAGATTTCATAGAAACTGCATTGACCTCGGAATGTCGACCACCTCAGACTCCATCCACCATCGTCCATCCAGTAGTAAACTTGAAATTCGCCGTTCTCAGTTAACAGGAACCGCCCCGTGAGGGTACGATCTATTGGGTTTATGCTCAAATTAATGTATATGGTTGAAAGAGAAAACACTACACAGGACATTTCGAGTTTTTTCTCACCTTCCCAGTCGGGAATGTGCATAAAAGAATTCCCAGTCCAATCTCCACTGGACCAGTATGGAACGGTGTTGTTCAAGAACATCATCATCTGCGAGCGTCCTGGAGACATGTCCATTCGGAAAGAGAGGGCCCAATTGCAGGAACCGAAAAACTCTTCCACGAAGTTAGCGGCATGCCTTTCCACATCTTCATGCCAGGCAACCATGTATCTGTCGGATGCGCGAAACTCTCCCAAACAATCACAGACTTGTTGTGAGCGTCCAGCATAATGAAATTTCCAGAGTCCGTTATGACAGCTAATGATCCTTTCTGGCCAATATCAGTCGACGAAACTGACAGGCTTTTTCTATCAAACAATCTGAGATGACCGTCTCTCGAAAATTTCAGAACGCCGGGCTTGTTTCTGACAGGATTGTCTCTGTTAGCCACCCAAACAATGGCCTTCTGAGAGATTGGTGCAGACCAGATGCCAATATACCAATTATTCGTGCCTGTCGGACTGAAAAATCTCAATGCAAACGTGCCATTCTTCGAAATTAGGGTCTGATTTGCAGTGAGCGAAGTCCCCAATAGAAGCGTATCTCCACCATCCACTGCTAGTGAACTGCAATAATGCGTTGCAGTAATCACAGTGATTGCTAGAATCAAATACTTCATCGCCGATTCAATAACCATAGCGTTTGTATTTTTCTTAACAATTGCTTCTAAGTAGTGTGTAAATGGTCCATAAACAGCTTCTGGTATATTTTCGAATTTAAATAGAAAAAACAGGCTACACAATGAATGACATGGCCGAAGTAGTGCCGTGAATCCCACGTAAATTACAGTTCTTTCGCCACTTGCGTTCTTACTAATTAGTCTTGATCAAGCCTGGAATTTGATGGTCTATTTGACCGTTTTTTCAATTTTAGACCATAAATTACAGCTTTAAAATTTATTAGACCGTATAGTTTGACTTGCTATATTTTTATTAAACCGTAAAAAATTATTATAAACAAAATATAATATAGTATTTTAATTTATAATATATATCATTTTATAATTTTTATTATAAAAAGCTAAATTAATTTAGAATAAAATATAACTTTTTTGAATATTTTCTAATATGAATTTAGAAACTTTTTACATTTTTATAATAATTATATTTTTAATATTATTATATGTGATTTATAATATTATTATAAAAATATATATTAATTTAGTCTTTTCAAAATAGAATATAATTATTTTTAACTTTTAGAATATATTTAACAAGATTTGTTTCTAATATGAACTTAGAAACTTTTGTTAATTGTTTATTATAACAATAGATTTTTATATTTATTACTAATAATTATCATTGTTTTCAAATTTTCCAAGATATTGTATTTATAAAAGATTTTATATAAAAATTCATAAATGAAACATTTTTTTTGACAGGCATTTAAATGACCAAACCATTATAAAATTTTCATATGACACGTAGGGGTGACCGTCAAATTCCAGGCCTAGTCTTTACGACTGAGGGTAAGTCAAGTCTGTTCTGAACATGTGTATTGGGTAAGTCAAGTCTTTTCTGCCGGACGAGAGACAAACACGTTGGTACAGGTACAGTGACCCATCTATCAACGTTCCAGTATTATTCAAGGGTGAATACATCTATAGCATGTGATAAAAATGGACTTTAAAATTTAATGATTATTGATTTTAGTTAATGAAATTGACTTAGTACAGTTAAAAAAATTAAATAAAAAAAATTACTAAAAATATTAATAAAAGCTTTTAACTAAGTTAAACAAATATTCTCAAAGTAATTCTCTATTATTATTTTTTAAAATAAAATTAGTTTACAAAATATTATATGATTGAAAATTTTTACAAGTAAAATAATTTGAAAATTTAAATTAGTAAAATATTTTTTATTAAGATATTTAAAAAACATCTTGATATACATAGAATTATTAATAATTTAAAAATATTAAATACTAGCATACCTATATTTTAAAAATATATGTAAAGTACGCAGAGAGATAACCTTCTCAAGATGTCTATTTTTAATCAATTGAACCTTAAATTGATATAGAGAAACAAACATTTTTTTAATTTAACTTTTTGAACCCAACAAATTCATAAAGAATAATTTGTCAACTAATTTAATTATAATATCATGAATTCTAATTATAAAAAACTGGTAGCTTTTATTGTTGTAACTACATTGTCCAATATAAAAAATTATTAAATTATTTGATGTATTCTATACAAACAAACACTTATTTATCTTAAATCAATTAAAATTATTAAGAAATTAAATTTGGAAAATTTAAATTTTAAATCTTCTTTAAAATTTTCATTATTAGGGGAGAGGGCCCAGTATTTGTGCACCCTAACTTCGCATTTCTAATTATCCTACATGAAAAATTCAAATCACTCCCAATTGTTTTTAGCAACTTACTCGGAAAGTTTCAAGCCACATCATCAAATATGATGCCACATCAGCATGATTTTTGTCAAGATGTCCAAAAAGGCCCAAAAAACAAAAGTGCTAGCAATACTTGTGCATTCACATCATGGGTAGTTGAGCGTTGCAATACTTGTGCAATACATTTTGTTTATGCTAGGGTAGTCATGTTACAACTATTGGGCATTGTATAAACAACTACTATCACAACTATTGAAACATGCTCTATTTGTAAGATATTCTCTAACATGTCATTGCCATTACGATTTTTAGACTATTTAATTCATAATTTTTTTCAATTTATAAACAATTCACAAAAACAACATATATTTAATTAGCTAGCTATATTTATATATATTAACATATGTTTTTATGTAATTAATAGCATGACTATTTAATGTCTAATTTGTTTCAGATTTATAAATAATTCACAAAAAATCAAAATTTTGAAATATATATTAAAAAATATTTATGCTTTTCCGTTGTGAATTGCACAATATATTTTAACCAATATGTTGTGCACATTGTATGACTGTATAGCTAGTGATAGATAATAGAGACTTCATAGTTATTGGAGTTTTGGGACCTACCGGTGTAGGCAAGTCAACAATTTTAAATGAGCTATATGACTTTGACAGGAATACATCAGGTCTACCAATTTTACTCGCTCAAGATGCTTCAGTACTAAATCTTTTCCTAGTCACTTTAACTTGTAATGTGATTTTTTATTTAAATTTGGCTTGTATGTGTTATGATTGAAATTGTGAGTCAACATGTGGGGGTTTTAAGGTTGTGATTTGAGGTTCAAGAGTTTAGAAATTTGTAGCATGAGTCGCACCATTGAATGTAATAAGCAATATGCTAACTATAGGAAAAATTGTAAATGGTAGATGTGGAATGATCATCAAATTATAAGAACATGGTTAAGCATAATGAGACTTGATCAATGCCCAAGAAACCAAGTAAATGAAAAATAAAACATACCTGACACAATATAAAATTTAAGTCAAACTAAACATCGATGTGGGAGTAAACATTGACAAGAAAATCAATCTGTTGAAATGGTCTTTGAAGTCCTAAATAGAGAGGATTGGAAATGAAATTATGGAGTACGCTGCCTCAGCATTTGCCTCTTGTTATTTTGTTTACACTTGTCTTTGCAAAAGATATCTTACTCTTACCTATTTACACAACTTGGACTTGTATTTGGCAGGTGTACTTCCACCATTTGTAGTTCAATCAGAAGATTTATAGAGGCATGGCAAGGCATTGTAGTGTTGGCATTGAACTTAGGATGTCTGTTGAGTGCTTTATTCTCCTTGACACTCAGGTTTGTTTTAATGTACAAGGAAAACTTATGGCTTTGGTATTCAAATGTTTTAATGTGCTTCATCTGTGAGCTATGTTTGTTTCTCATGAAATTTCTTTCAATTCTATTCCAGTTGAAAATTTTTAAATCACATCACAAATTAACAAGTAAACAACATTTGCTTCAACAGTTGGAGATCCACTATTTATTACACTGTTGCGATTCTTAACAAGTTTGATTTCATTTCTCTGTAACTATTTAGTAACATTGTATAAGATTTCCTTTCTCTATTCCACTACCATTGTACTAGGCTTTTATCTATGTATCAAAGATCAGAAGGTTCGTTATTTGATGCCTTTATGGTCACTGGTTAGCTAACAGGTTTTTTAACTTTAAGAATCTGACGACTAAATTCTAACAAAAGGCCTGTAAAAGGACAATTTAATTTATATAAATGAAATCCATTTATGTAAAGCTCCAGGTGACCAGAGGTGCATGAGTTATTATCTGGATACCCTTTTATATTTTTAGATGGCTTGTATCCAAACGACACTGCTAAATAGTATCAATTAAGATTAAATAACCATAAATAGCTTTATTCCATTAAAAGAATGTATATTTATGATTGTATTATTGATATGATTGTAACCTACAAAAAAACATAAACCCAATTAAAACCCTAGCCACATAAAATCCCAACAAAAACTTGTACCACAAAATTGTAACTAAAAAACAAAATTGGTTCTAAATTACCCAAAACACTCGTTGCCATTGCCAAAAAATTATATAAAGAAAAAATTTATAGATTGCCTCACTGATGATTTTGCTAATGTTGATCATGCACCATTGAAAGCTTTGAAAGCAACGCTTATATTGTTTCATTTGTGTAACAGCTCTGCCTGTAGCAGAACTTTTCAGGCAAGAGTTGTACGGAAAGTAGGTGCAGTTATCACTCCATATGAGAAAGTGAAAGGAAGTTCAAATTCCATAGTTGCAGTGGAGAGATTTAGCGGGGAGCTAGATAGTCAAATTCACAGTAATTCTGAAATGTGCAACCAACATTTTCTGGCCATAGGATGTGAGCTACTAAAACGCACAAGAAAAGGTCAGTCCTAAGATTGAAATTTTAATGTGCAATTAGTTCATCCAATACCCTCACGGTACATCAGCCTGCCTTAAGAAAATAATGGTACAATGTAAGATTCAATCAAACAATGCAAAATGCACAGATGGCACGCTCAAATGAAGAGAATAGATCAAGCACATACCTTAGGATGCAGAGGTCTATAGGCCCCACATCCAGGGGAGAAGAAACTTACAACAAAAAGCTTATCTCGAGCATTTACAAGGGAATCAATCAATTCCTGGGCTGAGTGAACTTCTCTCATGTTGGGTGTGGTTCCTTTATCTCACCATCTCATTGTCTGTGGTATACATGTCTGTGCTGCATAAACCTGAATACATAAAAGTACAGGGAGCTTATTAAAGAACATATCGGTAGGATGGAAGGACAGTGCAAAATGCCATGTCGAGCTTACAAGATCAATGTTGGACTACTATCTCCATGACGTCTCAACCTAGAACCTCCTTGATGGATGATGGAATAGGGGCCTGTAGAAAGAATAGACATCGCTGAAAAGTTTGAATTGAGCCTAGTGACCTGAAATTGAACATCCAAAGACCAAAGTGTGGGGCTTAAAAAGGTAAAAGAAAAATGAACACGGGAAAAGTTTAATAAATGACAGTTTTAAGTAACAATAAGATCTCTACGCTAGAAATTAAAGAACTTATGACATTTAATATAGTGAGTTTCAAACTTACGTCTTCTTCGTGGCCTCGCATCTCACAGCGCATAGGATATTGGTCGAATGCTGCCGCTATTTCTTTCCTTTTTATCAAATTGCAAAGCTTGCAAATAAACTGAAAAATTCAGAGCAACATGGAAAATAAACAAAAAGTGAGGCAGTTAGTTTTCTTCTAAAGAAATTTATGTTTAACTGTGACATGGGACTATTATACACGTCTCGCGAAAGGTTGCAAAAAATGCGCAACTTGAGAGGACAATGTGCCTCGGCAGCTCAGCTTGAGAGGAAATAATCATAATCAAACTATACAATATTTTTTGCCCTCATTCTATCCCGTGCACGTCTTGCCAGTTTTCGGTTGTGACCTTTCCTTTCACCTCCCTCCACAATCTAACGCGAGCTAAAAGTGGAGCAAATATCACGTTCATTTAAACATTTAATGATCGTGAGGATTTCTTAAACGTCCAAGATTTAATATTTCCATTTTTTTATATGTATATGTATATATTTTATTTAAATATACATGATTTCCACCTACCTGTCATTTTCAATGAAACTTCAAAAACTTTGCGGAGAATATTCTTTGAATGCTTTCACTGTATAACGCCTCTCGGCGTAATAAATAGAGAATATTATAAAGATTTATATACATAAATTATATAAAATTTGATATATTTTTATTTTAATAAATTAATAAACAAAATTATTTATCAAACCTAAATAATTTTTTTAAATGATAAAATATGTCGCAATTCTTAACAATAAATAATTTAAATTTATTTATTTATTTAAATTTACTGAATCGAGGAATTTACTGCCATTTATATATTCCGGGAATTAATGTTAACCTTGATACGTGCAAATTTCAAGTCCTGTCAATAGTTTTCAGAGACAATTATTCCTTGTTTTCTGAGCTGCAGTTACCTTTTTCACATAATAAAAGGCTGTGTAATTATTTAGATTAACTCTTGTACGGGATGATGCTCATGCGCTCGAAGTTCTTGGTAGTATACACTTTAATATTCGTCTTCGGAAAAAGCATTTAATACACAAAATTTAAGCAGTTTTTGAATGATAAACAACTTCGAAAAATGGTTTAACAGGAGTGGTTATCTAAATCAGACAGGTTTTGGCTCAAACTGCATTCACAATATATATAGTCTATCGACTAACTTGCAATCGCACCTTGGTGTGCAACGGGTACGTCGAAGAGGTGTGGAAGGTCAATTAGATGGAATATGGTTTTTTCTAATACATTTGTATAGTAATTGGTAGGTCATTTAGAAAATAATTTTATTATTATAATATATATATATATATTATGTATTAATTATTATATTATTATTTTTTATTAATAGATCAAGGACGGATTATGTGACATTATTATTAGATTATTAATGATTGGATTAGTTATTATATTATATTATATTTATGATATGTCTATTGTATATTATAATTATTATAATATTAAATTATTTTGACTATAATATATATATATATATATATATATATATATATATATATATATATATATATATATATATATATATATATATATATATTATATTTAGTAAAATATCATTATTTCTAATATTATATTAATATTTATTATCACAATAAACATTTATATTATATAAAATTTATACTCCATAATTTAGTATCAAAATTAAATTTATATTATATATAAAATAATGTAAAATGACATTTTATTATGATATGATTTGTAAGGAAAACAAAATATAAAATACTAATTTCATAATATAATAAAAAACATTAATACTAATATTCTTTTATTTTATTCAAAAACTCTCTCATTATAAATTTACCTATTCATCAAGACTTAATGTACGTATTGTACATTGAATGCACAATATTAACATTTATTAACATTAACATATTAACATTACGACAGTGTTTGTAGGGAAAATATTTATTAACATTGTGGGTATCTCTACCAGCACATAGAGTGAAAGTTGCATTTATTGACTTTACAAATTTGATCAACTAGTGTAAATGCTTCCTCTGTCAACCAAGGCTCAGCGACGATTTTCCACCGTCCACAGACAAATTGAGCTCATGGAACTCAAATAAGGAAATTCCTTCAGCGTAATTATATATTTATACATATATATTATATATTTGTTGGCTATATATAATTATAAATATAATGTTATTTATATTTTTATAACATATATTATATTAGTTTTTATATATAATAATATAATATGTCTATATATAATATAGTATAATATATGATATAAAATTACATGTATATATTACATTATAATAGTATTGTTTTGGTATATAATATTTTAAAATGTATTCTATATTTACAATTTTTTTAAAGTAGTGTAGAGATGATCTTAATATTTTTGGTATAGCTTCAAATTTAAATAGAAAACAATTGGGTTACACAATTAACATTGTTGAAGTAATAACATTGATCCCACATAAGTGAACTAACAACTTTGATTTGTTTGAGTAACTAATTCAAAACATCCAATTGGAGAGATTATTTAAATATAGCATTGAGTGTGAAAATGTAGGTAAGTTAAGTATTTCATGCCATGTGAGATAAGTCTTTTGTATCCTTTGAGATAAGTCTTTTGTGGTGGTTGAGATGGGCATGGCTAGACAAAAGACTTGGATATAATTTAACTTGAGTGGAAAGTGAATAATATATAAAACTAGCAATTGCACCTTTGTGTGCAATGGGTATGCCAAAGACATTTTTAGGGTTAATTTTCTATCAATTTTGGTTATAATGAATCTAAAACCTTTACTTAAAAGAGTCTAGTCGGTATAAAAGAATATTTTGATCTCCTTAATATTAACTTATTAAGATAGAGGGCTGATAGACCTCATTATTATGAGAGTATGGTATTAACTTATTAAGATAGAGGGTTGATAGACCTCGTTACTAAAATTTTTGTTCAACAGAGGATCTCATAACATGAGATGTCATAGTGAAAGCTTAATTCAAAAATGGTAGGAAATAATCTCATAATTTGAGAGTATGGTATTAACTTATTAAGATAGAGGGCTGATAGACCTCATTACTAAAAGTTTTGTTCAACAGAGGATCTAAATCCTCAAAATATATTACAAAAGTTCATAACAAACTTTATCAATCCCAAAGCTTTGTGCTAAAGTCAATAATGATAGCACAATCAAACTACCATTGGAACTTGACAGTTCATTTCTTTTTGAAAAGTACTACCTGGTAATCCCAAAAAAGGTTACTAACACAGTCAAGTATTTTATTACTATGTGGAGGTCAAAATGTCAAGTAATTTCCCTTTACAATACCACATAAACACTCTTAACAATCAACATAATCTTTCATAATGCTAAGAACTACAACCTGTGTTATTGAAGGATAAATTGCAGATGGTTGATGCTGGCAAGTGTCGTACTGCAAAGTGCCCATTTTTCAAAACTGAGGCAAGTTGTTTGAGAAAACCAAATGTAGAAATCAAGGTTTTGGTAGCAATAAAGGAGGTAGAAAGGATGTTGATTGTGCTAATAATAAATTCCTTCACTAATGGAAAATATTTTGGGTTAAAAACATTAACAACTACAGATGCTTGACCAAAATTTATGCCAAAAAAATAAGAAAAGCATGGAGTTTACGAGTATAATATTATTACATTTATTGTTTTTCAATTTGGCCAATAAATTAAGACTTATTGAAGTTGTGCACGCATAAAAATTTCAAAAGCATGGAGATCTTTAGTTAATAGTTATGAAAATCTTGGTGAATAAATTTTAACTTTTAGTCAATCTAATTTTTGAATGAAAACTTAGAAGTCAAATTCTAAATTGGTTTTGCTTCCATGAAATCTTTGGAATTTTATATGAAAACTTTTTATGAATAGATAAAGTAAATATAAACTAAGTATTTCACTTTTTTTAACTTTTAGTTAATCTAATTTTTGAATGAAAACTAAGTCGAATTCTAAATTGGTTTCGCTCCCATGAACTCTTTGGCATTTTATATGAAATTTTTTTATGAATAGATAAAATAAATATAAACTAAGTATTTCACTTTTTCTCTCGTACTTAAAATTTATAACAAGTGACCTTGTGAAAATTAAAAATCAAGAAACAATTTCTTTAGAAATTTGTAAAAAGTCATGATTTTCTCAAGTAGCTTACCATGCCATACCACATGTAGTGAAGTCCATATCGTGCAAAAGATGCCCAGCGTTGTCATTAGAAAGAACTCCATTCAATGGATAAATACCATACTGTTGAGACTAGCATCAATGAGGAGAAACAAGGTATTAACCATATGCATACTTCCCATCAACTACCAATAAAAGATTAGAAAGAGTTTTAAGTATGAACACTGATGAAAAGTTCTTGTATAGTTTGATTAAATAAAAATATAGATTTTGATAATTGTAGATTGATATTACAAATATTAGTTATATTACTACATATAAAACTCATAAACCTCATTTACTAAGCAAAATATCATATGCCCATTAAGAAATAGAAGAGATATTTTTCTTGATGACCATATTAGGTACCTCAAGTATGGACCAGTTGAACTATGTTTTAAAGCTAATTAGCACTAGAGAGAGTGTAGAGGCACAAAACCTGTATTGAAACTACTGAGACGTGTCCAATGCACAATACCCATATTCACATCCACAACCATTGAGTCTAGTTTTGGCTCTATGCCTAGAAAACCATCTATACAAAGCAATTGAACTAATATACCAAGCTTTTAGAAACAAGATGAACTAAAAAAATTGACATAACAAATTTTATCTATCTTTTATGCTTTGAGTCATTCTAACAAAATATCCATGTGCCTTCTCTATGCCTCCACATTTTGCATACATTTTAATTAGGGCATTCTCGACTATAACATCTGACAACAATCCCCCTTCCTTTATCCTTGGATAGATGTTCATACCCTATTCCAAAGCACAACCAGGTAGAATGGTGGCAAAAGTTGTGGAACTTGGCTTTGCATGTGCCAATTGTTGTGTGAATCCTTCTAAAATTTTATTTTGTGCATATCCTACAATAATGGCATTCTAGGAGACTGCATATCTTTGAGTTATTCTATCAAACAGTTCATTTCCTATGCTTCCACATTTTGGATGCATGTCTATCAGAGCATTCAAACTATGGTATCTGAAAACAATTTTCTTTTCTTTTCTCTTCCTTTTCTTCTGAGGAGAAAAGTTAGTATATAATTAATTTGTAATAGCCCAAAATGAAAGACCTAGGGCTAAGAGAATGCAAAACAATGGAGACGGGTTGCATTTGGATAGCAAACAAGTCAAACAATTAACAGAGTCCTGAGAAGTGGAGAGGGGGAAACTCAGGAATCTGGGCCATAAAGACATGAGTATTGTAAGTTGTTAAAGTAACTTGTAGGAAAACAAAACTCTTAAAATTCAAGCATAAAAATTGTGGAACAAAGTTGTAGAGACCTAAAATGGAATGGGATTTTAAAAGCATATGGAGAGGTAGGGTTGCAACTACAAATATACTCTATAGTTTAGAAAAAAAAAGAATTATATTGTAGAGTGATAGTAAAATGTCATAAAGGTGTCTTATGGGTCAAAAAATATAGTAGATTTAAACTGTATATCTAAATGTAATAGATTTCTCAAAAGTAACACCAAAGTCAAAAATCTTATCTTGAGCTCAAGAATCTAGTAGCTCTAAACCCTCATATTTTTACATCTACTTTTTGTTTATTGTGAATAGATTGAAGCAGCAACTGTATGGAGATTGATTTTGGTTCAACTCATTTTTCTTAAATTCTACTTTGGTAGGGTTTTGTAATATTTTTCTGGCAAATTCTGCCCATTTTTCTCATCGGCATCATTGAGACTTGAGAGCACGACACAATTTGTGTAAAAGATCTTGAGGTAAGTCACTTACCATGATTTCAGTGACTTTGTTTTGGAAATTTTTACAATGCCATATCACTTTTTGTTGTGTTTTATTTCATTCTAAAATAGATCTATTATTATCTCATAAATGAAGGCATCGGTTCTGTGGTTTTATCTGCGGTTGTTTTCATATATAATATTATTGTAATACCTAGTGTATGATCCTTATTTGTTTCTTCACATGGAGATATTTTGAGCTATAAAATTAATTTTACATTCATTTGGTGGTTTATTTTTTTTCCTTGCTCTTGAGGTTATTTTTATGACAATTTTCCATACACAATTATTTAGTATTGAATGTATAGCAGCTAGTGATGAAGTTGTAAATGCAATGGTTGCCAGAGCTATTTTTACATAGAGTGAATAGTAAAGATTAGATCATCTTCATATATTAAATGTAATACATTCTTCTTTGCAAAGCTTATACATTGTGCAGTACATATTTCTTCACAGTTTTGTGCCATTATACTGGCTCTTGTACTTTAAAGACCAAATGTTAAGGCAAGGGATTGGCGTGACACAAATGAATAAAATTTTACAAGATTGTGTTGAATAAGTGACAACAACTTGGTTTGGTTACTTGGTTAGGGCTGAGTGGTCAAATTTGGTATCAATATACTTTTGATAGTATTATATTCTTTTTTGAAACCATGTGTCTATTCAAAAAATTAGGGGTGCTACATTTGAGAGATCATTTTCCCATAGACAAAGTGAGTATTTTACTTTCTAAAACCATGTGTCTGTTACTTCAAAAAATTAGGGGTTCTACGTTTGAGAGATCATTCTCCCACAAACAAAGAGAGCTAGCATTGTTGCATTTGCATCAAATTTAGGTACAGTGAGTGCAATGAGTGTTGAGAGATGAATTCCTGTGAACCACTACTCATTGCTCATGAAACATGGATCAATGAGTTTGACTTTAAAAACTACACAGTTGAATCTTGATAAATACCTCCTCCTTATCAGTCAAACTATAGGGATATAGGTTTTACGAACACAAGTAACAATATTGTAAATCCAAAGGTATCCCAACTGGAAAAGCATCACATAAAAAGAACTAACCCTACTTAGTTGTAAGGGTTGGGATCTTATCAATAAAATTGTAGGCATACTGACTAACGAAGCAACCGGGGAGAAGGCTAGGGATGCGTAAATTTACAAGGGTATTTTAATTTAAATTGACTAAATTTTAGAATTCCCACTAACTACAAGAAATATTATTTACTCAAGCATTAATGTGCTTTAAATTCTTCTGAAATAAAATGCATACATAGAACACAATCCTCTTTTCAATGATGAGATGTATTGAGAATATATATAATGATACACACACAACATGAATGATGAATAGAATAGTAGATGAAATTTTTTAGACACTGACAAGCTTCATAGCCTAAGCAAGGATTCATAAAAATCCTTACCTATCACTCATGTATGTTGTGCCAGTCATACTTTATTAGATTTTTTTCCCTTTACAGTATCACCATAGCATTAACAACACCGAAAAATGTTGCAATTGTGGCCCTTTCTATGATGGGCTCTGTTAAAATTTTAAATATAAAATAAAATAAAAATTATACACAAATTTGGTTTTCGTTTGAAGGAGAAAAATTCAAAAAATCAAAAAAGAAGAAACAATGGCGAGACAAAATAATTTAACGTCACTACAATATACATTTTACTTCAATTTTTTTTTACAAATAGTGGCCTTGTAAGAAAATACCTTGGAAAGTGACATTCATTTCAACTGCAAAATTTCTTCAACACCAGTGGTAAATTGAATGGAGGGTTAACATACATTGCCTTAAAATGAAGGGTTTCCATTGCAATAGGTACCGTGTGGTGAAGCAACTTAACTGATAGAATTAATTACTTGAAGGTTCACCCCTTCTTAGTTAAAAGAAATAACCCAATGCCACTAGTAAAAGCAATAAAGGTTTAGGAACCATTTAGTAATAATGAAAGGGTTTCAATTATAATAGCGCATGAAGCATAAAAGTAGAAATTACCTTCACCTTTCTGATGTTTCCTTGCTCTCCTCTGATCATAACCACCATTTCCATTTTATTCAAAAGAAGGCTGCTTGAAAAAGTAATGGAAATTGGAAAATAATGAATACACACAAACCCAAACTATTTTAACTCACATGCAAAACCCCAAAAGTTGAGGTAAAATTAATACAGTGCGCAGGCTACAACTAGTATGATTTGTATCGATATGAATTGATCTTTTTATTTATAGAAACGACCAAACCCAATATACTAATGGAGTTAGAAATGAGGCTATGGACATAATGGATGCAGTACTGGTTGCCTTAAGTTTCACCCAGTTAAACGACACTCCATCCATTGGCTGAATGAGGTAAGTGGCATTCTCTACAATTGCAAGTGGCTGTACTATCTACAACCAACAATGAACCTATTATGATAATTCTATTAGATTGGAGTCACCTAGTTAGATAAATATTATAAATTATAAAACATGTTTATTACAAATAAACTCACACTTTAGACACAAAGATGGATATTATAGAGCAATTTCTACTTTATGCTAGACATCTATGGAGCAATTTTCTGCTTCTTTTTTTCATGAACTTTTACCTAATCAGTTAATTTTATGAAAAACACCAAATAAACATAAAATTCAATTCATAGTTAAAAAGATATGTACCTGAAGAAGCAAATAGGGATCTAACACTATGCATTACATTAAAATGACAACATAATTGTTTAGAAATAAATAAAACACAACATAAAATGATCCGGTGGTGTACAAAATGAAAATAAAAAATCTCTAAAACCATG
The DNA here is from genome assembly GCA_007258455.2 of Sequoia sempervirens. NCBI lineage: Eukaryota > Viridiplantae > Streptophyta > Pinopsida > Cupressales > Cupressaceae > Sequoia > Sequoia sempervirens. The sequence continues at coordinate 353,719,519 of VDFB02373365.1, forward strand.
GAAAGTGAGTTACCTCAAGATAATCCATCTCTCCAGAGAAAATCACAAAAACCCAAAAAAATGTTAGAGTTATCATACATTAGCTAATAATTAATTAATCTTTAATTGATTATTAGTCTAATTTATTCTTACACACTTTAGCTAAACTTAGGAATGCTTTGTTAGTTGAGTTAATATTAGATAATTATGTCTCATCTCATGTGATGTTGACACTTGTCCTGATCTGATCCCTTTCTGATTTAGGGCTTTGCTTTTATAAGCATTCAACCCTTATTATAAATATCTCTTGGATATTATTCATGGGAAATATCTGAAGCTTTCATATCTTCTTGAAAGCTTCTTCTGTAAATTTTTCTTGTTGAAGAATATTGCACATATATTTGTTTGTAGATCTCTTGCGTGGAAGGTGTATTTTTTTGTTGTTTGATTTTGTGGCTTATGGTTTTGTGCTTGTTTCAAAATTCTAACATGGTATCAAAGCATGGATTCATCAAACCCCTTCTCGATTTATGAGATTTTCTTTCTTTAATGAGGGTTGTAGGCTTCAAATATGAATCCCCTTTACTTTATTTTGCAAATTTTAGAGGTAAGCAAATTTTTGGTGCATTTTGATGTGAAAAGGACCTCACTGTTGGATTTAGAGTTGTCAAGAAAGTCAAATTTGGCTTTTGTTTCACTTAATTTTGATTCCTAATGTTAGATCTACAAGGTTTTGAAGTGGTTGCTTTATTTCTAGTTCCATAGGGTAGCTGAAATTTTGGAGTGTTTTGAACCCAAATGGACCTCACCATCACGTTCAGAGCGCCCATAAACCCCAAAATTGACTATCAAATCATCGAAATTTGACACAGTGACTTCAAGAGGCAATTTTTTTTCATTTGTGGGTCGTACAGCCTAGTATGAAACACAATATGAGAAAAATAAATAAAAAAAGTGTTAGGGCACCACCATTGGTGAACTGTAAGCATTAACCATTAATGCTAGCGGTTAATGCTTGCAGCTAGCCTAACTGCCAGGGTTAACCCCCAAACCTTTCTGGAGCAGTTTTGGTATTTTGCCCATAACTTTTGTATATGAACTTGGATTTTCGAAAACGAAATATCACTAGAGAGCTAGTTCCAAGACCGATCCAGTGGTATAAGAGTTTTTTTCTAATTTTTCTGTTATATTTCATTTTTTTCCAGTCAAAACTAGATCATCATTTTCGTGCTTCTGAGGGCATATCTTTTGCATACGGTCTTCGTTTTTCATTTGAAACAAAGAGGCGTTGGGAAGCACTTCTAGTGCTCTATCCAGATCTATATATTTTTTTATCAAAAAATTTACCAGGTACATTTTATTTAGTTTTTTTTTGTTTTCACATTCTAGTGAATTACTTGGTCATCTTAGCTCCTAGAAACTTCTCGTTTGCATTGGATGGCTTCTTTTTGGCTATTCTACATGTATGTTTAGTCTTGTATCCTTTTTTGACATTATGAGCTTCCATTGCACACACTTATGCTTTTGTAAATGCATTGAAATAAAGTGCCTCAACTTTGTATGTGTAGTATTGGGATTCTTGCACATCACTTTATGCTTTGTTGTACTCGCACATCACTGGAATAAAGTGCTATGGGGGTTGATGTTTTCCTTTGTTTTCCTTCATACCTTTCTCATGCATATGTGAATTTTGTTTTCACATCCTTTATATTTGCTTGTACTTTCATGTTTGCACCTTCAGATATTCTTGGTTCATCTTCATGCACTACTTTCAGGCATTCATTTTTAGTGTACCTGTCATACCTTTCCCTTATCAGCATTATGGGGGGGTTTCTACTGTTGGTGCTAATGCTTCCTTGGTTTCACATTGGAGTGAGCTATGTATACAGTATTTGTTCCTATGTACTATGCGGATGCAGTAACTAGTTACCTATGAATTTCGGTGAGATGGAGCACTTACCATATGGACACTCTTGCATTCCTATTTCTAGAGGCAACCTTCCATTTTCTCATTATCAATTCTTTAGACTTTTGGTACATTTTCCATCCGTATCTTCGAGTTTCAAGTATTTTCCTTTGCTTTCCATCTAATTCGAGTAGTGTCCTTGGGGGCACTCATACAGATTCTTGTCTTCTTGATCCTGATCATCATATGTTTCAATAGAGGTTTTTTTTTTAGCATTTCAATAGTCTTTCTTTGACAGTGTTTGCAATTTCTTCATGCTTCTGTGGTGTTCCTTTGTTCATCCTTTGTTCCTATCTTCTAGGACAATCTTGCCTTGTTTGGAGGCTTCTTCATTCCTTCACTTGGCTTTCATCTCTTTTTGGAGTAGAGTTTTTCCCATGAGGTTTTCTCTATTTCTCCACATTATAGAGATCTTTTGTTTGTACATGGGTACCTTACTTGGCCTTGTTTGTTAGGACCCATCTTGCTTTCTTTTTTAGGTTTTTAGCTACTCCCTAAGTTCCTCTTAAGGGGGGGTGTTAGAGTTATCATACATTAGCTAATAATTAATTAATCTTTAATTGATTATTAGTCTAATTTATTCTCACACATTTTAGCTAAACTTAGGAATCCTTTATTAGTTGAGTTAATATTAGATCATTATGTCTCATCTCATTTGATGTTTCAACACTTGTCATGATCTAATCCCTTTCTGATTTAGGGCTTTTCTCTTATAAGCATTCAACCCTTATTGTAAATATCCCTTAGATATTATTCACAGGAAATATCTGAAGCTTTCATATCTTCTTGAAAGCTTCTTCTATGACTTTTTCTTGTTGAGGAATATTGCACATATTTGTTTGCAGATCTCTTGCATGGAAGGTGTATTTGTTTGTTGTTTGATCCTATGGCTTGTGGTTTTATGCTTGTTTCACAATTCTAACAAAAAATGATACCTAAAAGTCGAAACCCCCTCAAGAGAAGAAGGATAATCTATTGCACAAATTGTGGAAGCTACAAATGGGGGCACAAAACCGTTTAAATTTTCTGGCTACAACTAGCAAATAAACATAGAAAGCTTCAATAAAAACTTACCACAAGATTTTTGTGAAATCCTAATAAAACCAAGGCAACTAAAATGTGCAAAGCTTGCAATAGATATTTTACGTGAATCCTAACTCTTGACGACCTTTAAATGTCAAATGAGAGTGGCAATGCACATATTTACATCCCAACCCTCTAAACAGAAACATTAATTGCGATGCAGAAATCCTTTTCAACTGAATGGGATTATCTTAGGCAAGTGGAGAAGTGAAAGGTCAATACCAGAGACAACGAATTTGGAGGAGTGGAAAGAAACAATAGCAGGAAAGCAACAAAAACGACTAGGAAAATGGCCAAAATTGATGAATGACAGAGCTTTGTTACATCGTAGTACATTACCTATCACTCAATTTGCACCGTTTGACATCAAAATGGGTTGGAAAAGCTCAATATGGGGATGCCTTCGGCATAAATATTTATGTTGTTGTGATTAACATTAAATTTTATTAATAATTAAAGTCATTCGAATACAAAATGTTTAAATGGAATTCACACATGGAATGAAATCCATAAAAAAGAGCCTTTGAATGTAAAAATGGAACTATTTGAGAGATGGCTAGAAGCATAAAAACCCAAGGGTCTACCAAACAATTATTTTGGTGAATCCATTGCTACATCTATATATTTTTTAATTTGATGTCTAGCATAACGTTTAGAAAATATGATGCCTTATAAGGTATGTCACCAAATAAAACCTAGTTTAGTATGCCTTAAGGCTTTTAGAAGCATTGATTTGATGATAAGAGTGCGAAGTGCATTTTTATTTAGTATAGTAAAGAGATAAAGGGTTATTGGTTGTACAATCTAGTAACTAATAGGTTTGATTTTTTCAATCAAGATGTTACCTTTGATGAAAATGAAGCTTGGAAAATTTGAATTAGGAAAGACAAATAATTTTATTGAATTACAAAAATATGTTGCATCTTTTTCTATTATATTGAGCAAAATCTCAAGTTCTACTGCATCACCTTTACTAAACTCACCATCTTCTCCATCTATTCCTTCTTCATGCACTAGTCCTCCTTCAAGGAAAGTAGAAATTATTAAATAAATTTATGAATGAGCTACAAGGAGAACTTAGAGCAAACTTCAAAGTAACTTATTTGACTAAATATGACTATGAAAAATAATGAATGAACACTCATATTTTTGGTGAATGAGTATATTGTAGAAAAAAATTACATGGTGAGAGGATTGCCACCAATTGAGGAACTAGCTAGTTCATGTGAGATTTGTATTTTGGCAAAGAAACACAATGATTTTATTATAGCAAGAGAATCTTATAGATTAAGGGAAAAAATGAAGCTTGTTGTGGATCCATCTAAAATCCATCATTAGTTGAAAGTATTTATTTTTTTAATATTCATTAATAGTTGTAGTTAGAAATATTCTATCTTAATTCGAATTCTAAATGAAAATAGAAAAACACAGTAAAATTTAAAATTATTTTTTCAATCTTATTCAGTTACATTTTCAAAATAAAAATTAATAATAAAATAATTTCCATAACCTTAACCATCTGTAAAACATCAAAAAGTAATAAACATATTTTTAGAAGGCACCGCATTTACCGGAGCAGTACGAATAATCAAACAAAGAAAATATTATAACGCCCAGTTCTCACACAGTTCTTTCATCACTCACGCGTGCTTTCTTTAGGGGGAATCAAATAAAGGAAAGACTTGACAGTTGACACAAACACCACTAGCCCTCTTTCTTTAGGGGAAAGACTTGACTACACCGACACGACTGAATGGAAGTCAAGACATTTATAAATGAATATTAGGTAGGTGTCTTTTCCGCCATTTGAGAGACAGACACGTTGCTACACCCTAATTGGCTTTAGATCTATTGTTGAAAGAGCTTGGGTAGAGTCCATGGCCTTGTGAGTGTTGGGTGGAATGACATAGTGATGGGACTCTACCCCAATCCACCAAGAGGGCCAACTATTAAAGTTTTGATTACCTTACTTGTGATCTTGCAACTTTTGATATTACGAGGTGAAGTCATTAGTTGAAAAACATTTCTTGCATCTAAAATCAATTCTTTTATAAGATCTATTGTTTGCTTTCAACATCTATTACCAACCCTCTATGATATCTATGTAGGGAGGCCTTTAGATAAACCTATTTCAAGACATGAATGTGCACAAGTACAGTTTTGATAATTGATTGTTTCTTTTGTGACACTGTGATACTTACCCAAGCCCAAGCCATCATCTATAGCCTACAAATAATTTAATTCCCAAAATTGAAGAGGGAGTTAAGTTAATCAAACCCAGAAATAGGTTGAAGAGAAGGATTTCATGCACAAATCGAATGAAGGGTCTAGTGTCAAAAATTGTCACCCTTGACAATTTCACACTAGGTTTTTGCTCCCCCTATGTGCTTGGATCTAATTATGCATTAATTTCTTGTTTTATAAATATTCTCATAAAATCAAACATGGAGAATCAAACTACGCATTTAATAATTTTTCGTCCACACTATTGATCCCTAAAAAGTAGGGCACCCTAGACTTCCTAATTTGGCTCCAAATTTAAATATGTTAGTAGTAGTGATTTATTATTAGAAATGCAAATTTTAATTGTCGGCTATCAGGAATTAATTTTTAGAAGATAAAATTAATTGTATATAAATACATATTATTCTCAGAATTTAAGTTAACAATTGAGCTAGCAATTTTGGAGAGCAATTATTATACTTCAAAAATCATTTGAGAGCAATCGCGAGTAGAATTACCAAGATCATTGCAACATTTTTTCATTTCAGCATCATGTAAAGTTTTATGTGAATTTTGTTCATGTTTTGTATGCATTTTATTTTTGATCACTAACACTTGTAGATATTCAAATCAAATCAAGTCAAGCCACAATGGATCCTTGAAGATGATGAGCATGACTTTAGTCCACCAAGGTGATTAGATCTAAGTGGTGAGTTGCAAAAAAATTCCCACTCATTAGTTTTTTATTACTAGCCTCTATCCATCCAAGGATGGTCTCTCTTTTATCACCAATTTTTCCATTATAGAAGTAGGAATACCAACCTAGGGTTTGACTTAAAGGCAAGCCCCTATATGGAACAAACCTTCCCCTCTTTTAATGTGTGTAGGCTATAGATTTGAAGTAAATTGGAGGAATATTGAAGAATATTTGTTCATTCATACTCTCAAACCCTAAAATTCATTAAGCCATAGAATTTGTATTTTTATCAATAGATGGAGGGTGAAGCCACAATAGTGGTTTACAATTTGATGGAGGAAGGAAAATTGAGAAAAAATGACCCCATGGCAAAAAAGGTGATTTTGGGGGTTCGTACGAACCTAGAAGTTCGCCCGAACCAAAAAGGGGTTCGACTGAACCTGGGTTTGAGCGAACCCCTTAAACTTTGTTGCCAAAACAAAAAAAAAATCATATGAAAGGGGTTCAAGCGAACCCTCTTGAAGAGGTTCGCTCGAATCTAGGTTTGAGTGAACCATGGTTCGAATGAACCCCTAGGGGTTCGCTCAAACCCCTATGGATTCGTACAAACCCCCCTAAATCCTCATCCCCTCCCTGAGACACACAAAAAACCTAAAATTTGGCACTTCGGAGCTCAGGTTGAGAATGAAAATGGAGGAATCTTCACAAACCCAACTGGAATTAGGTAGTCCTCAAAACGAGCTATCCAATGAATATAATTTTAATATGTTTTGGTTTTATATGTATTTGTTTTTTTAGTTTTATTAAACATAGGTTTTTCATCGAAAATGGAGGTATCTATTATGCACATGTGGAAAAATAGCAGATTATAAAAAAAAAATTTGAAAAATATGAGTGCACTAGATATTGAAATCCTTGATCCAACAAACGAAAAAAAAAAGAATTTCGATATATACAAAAAAATTTATGCGTTATATGGTCACGCTATGTCTAAATTGTAATTAGTTTGACTTTGAAACTTGATTAAAGAAAAAATATTCAATAAAAAATTGTCTAACCAAGTGGAAGCACTAGATATTGGAGTTAAGAATCTAAATTCAAGAGAATTATAATTTTATCCTTCATGGAAGAAAATTTATGTGTTATAAGGTGTGCGTCACTTTTTAAAAATGTTGTTTTCTAAAAAAAACTAGTTTTCATGGGAGATGGAAAAAGAAGTGCAATCTAATTCCAAAAATTTTGAAAAAAATATTTTTAGAATTTACAAACAAAATGTGATGAGACTCTAGTTTGCATCATCTTCAAATTCTTCATGGTTTAGCTGCTATAGGTGCCTGAATGTGGAGATTTAGTTAAAAATAATAATTTCAGTGTCCAGTTTGGCCAAAAATTGTAAACCACTATTGTGGGATCGCCCTGGAGTTTTGATAGTGAGCTCAAAAGGAAAGAAGCTACAAAATGGGGGTCTCAAGCTTATGAAATTAGATCTTAGAAATCAGGTGCTCAGTCTAAGATGCACTACACACTAGACTAGATATTTCAACATTAATTTCTAATACCATCTATTCTTTTATGTTTTCCTTCTATATTTCTAGATTTATTTTTTGTTTTTATGCATTTAGTTTCTTAGAATTGATAATAAAATGCCACATTTTTACATTAACGCTCTAAGTTACATCATTACATCATATCAAAATAAAATCATCTGAGCAATCTTGCTACCGAAAACTAAGGGATTAGATCCCTGATTCACCATTATGGATATTCTTACATGGTTTGTATCCAAGTGGGGTTTGAGATCATTTCTAATCCCTGCTTACACCAAGGTTGGGAAGAGTGTGATTTACAACCTAGATCTCTTTTCCCAAACAAAAATTTTGCTGAACATGACTAATTTGCACTTTATACCTTTTGAAATTTGAAGCATATCATCTTAGATCTAAATTTAATTTATTAGTTTGTTTTGCATTCAACATTTTCATAAAAAGTTAAAAAATTTAAAAATTGCATAGCTTTTTGCATTCAAAGTTTAAATAAGGTTAATTTCATTTATCATAGGTTAGATCTACATCATAATTATATTTATAAACTTGCATTAGGTCATATAAAATCTTAAATTAAATATGAAAGTGTTCAAAACATTCATTTAGGAATATGCATATAGTGGAAAAGTGGAAAAAGTGCAATTGCTTGCATAGTTGCATTTTACATTACAAAATAACAATTCTTCAAAATTCTAAAATTTTATTTATCGTCAAACCTACATAGTTATAGAATAGGACATTTACACTCTATAGGACACATCTAATCTTTAAATTCAGTAAAATACCTTACCAGTCCAAGGTGCACTATGCCCTAGACCTACCAATTTCATCCAAATTTGGATCGCATTTATTGTTCATGTGTCCTCTATGTGCTTTTAATTTTTAATTTTATAGTCCATATGTTGTATTTTTTTCAATAGTCTATAATTTCCTTTCATTATAGGTTTAATCAAGAGGTTTGAAACTCATACGAGCTTCACAACTCGATATCCTAGTGTTGATACTCATGTTAGATGAAGTTGTAGGATTATGGCATCCCATGTTGTAACTACATTCGATGTGGAGCTTGAGTCCTCTAACTCTTTCACACAAGGTATTGTGAATACCCAAGCCATTTTAGACTCCAATACTAATTCTACATTACCCATCACTACCTCACAACCTAAAATTTATGTAGACTAAGGGACTATTATTACCCATGTTCTTGAGGAGAAACTAAAATAATTGGACAAATGTTTAGAAGGTCTTTAATATTACATAAGTACTAAATCTTTAGTAGGCGAAACAATGCCTATTATCAATTATATTAGGAAGCTAATAAATGATGCTCAAGGAATACAAGTGTTGCTTAGTCTAGATCACATAGTAGATTCTATGATACCTGGGTATCTAGTTGTGCTCAAGCATTGGAAAACACTAAAAACCAGGGAAGAAAACAAGTTTCCTCTTATAATGTTGAAAATTGTCACCCTTGAAAATTTCACACTACCTTGACACACTGTTTTGCTTATAATATTAAATTTTCATAATAATTGACTCATTTTAGGACTAGATTAATAAAATATATTTAAATTCATGTCATCTTGATAATTTTGGGCCAAAAAGTACCGCTAATGGGTGCAAAAAACCCTAGACCAAAAACAATTTTTTTGAATATTTGAAATTTTGACTGGAGGCCTTTTATGTTTTGACAATAACTCTAGGTCAATCCCTACACAAAAGGATAATTAAAATGCATATATAAAAAAATTTTCCTCTCATTTTGAACATTAGAAATGAATTTTAGAGAGAGAGATCAATTGGAATGAAATTATACAGAAGTATTGAGTTATTCTCTACATGCTAGCTTCCCTAATCTATTATGTATGTGAGCCAACCTTTTGCAGGTCTATCAAGCAATCAAAGAATCCATCAATCAACTTGTGTGTGGAATCTCTTCTTCAAGGCTTTTCACATCAAGGTAATATTATCATTTTTCATTCATTTTTTTCATTCAGTTATTGTTGTTTTCTCCATTTTTTCATTTGTGAAAGATTGCATTTGTACATGGGCATCTAACATGGCCAATTAGTTGGGATATATAATTGAATTATTTACATAATAATTTACTACCTAAGTTGCACTTATGGATGGGTTTTGGTGTGAAAGAAAGTCTTGTACCTAGCTAATACCTACTAGGGGATTTATTCACATGTTAAGTTTACTTAGGTCCTAATAAATATTCCTTCTAGAAGACTTAGTTGTGATGTCTAGATCTTATCTTTTTAACTTTTATGTCAAGCTAGTTGTCTCATGACATAAGATTAAGACATTTTTTATGACCCTATCTAATCCTATATCTCACCTTAGCTATATAACCAAGGGGTTCTCATTTATAATTTGATGAGGAAGGGTAATCAAATTCTATTACAATCTTGAGTGTTACATATTAGTCATATTATATGGCATCCATAATTGAAAATTCATGCTCATGATTTTCTCTTTTGTAGAAGGATTTTTTTTGTTTTGTAAATGATCCTGGAGGCTTGAGTCCTTGAGTGACTCTAACAATCATGATTTATGTTGATAGGAAAAAATGAATAAAATTAGTGACAAATTTAAATTTTAAAGATAGATTTGAGATAATAGATCTCAAAATTTTACACAAATTTCTTAGTATCTAGGTATGTTAGAGAGATGATGAAATTTATCTCTAAAATTAAGTATGATTTATACATGTGGAGCAAGTTTATGATGGAATATTGTAAGAGTGGTTCTACTCCAATTAGTCTAAGGCCGAATTTGAATAAGGATATTCGAGGTACAATATTGATCCTACTTGTAGTGTATAAAATTATACTCCCTTCTTGGAGATGGTACAATTTCACACTTACTTTGGACCTATTTTAATACCCTTGCATTCATGACCCTATAAATAATCATTAATAGGCCCCTAAGACCCTTTATTTCATATCCCAAGGCTTATTTTGGCTGAAATCCCATCAAAATCAACAAATGCATTCAATTTTCTAACAACCTAGCATTTGCTCACCCCAAAAAACTAGGGTGGGACTCATATGCCACCTTGGGAATATGAGTCCCCCCAGGTGGGACCCATATGCCACCTTGGACGTATGAGTCCTGTGTGGCCCTTTTTAGGGTTTGAGCAAAAAATTAAGGTTTTTAATTCAATTTTTTGGTTGATGTTGGCATTTGGGATCTAATAACTAGTAAATTAGATGAATTACTTATATAAAAAAGGTTTCAAATCATTATTTCACCTAGAGGGAGAAAGGAAAAGTCACTCAAGAGCTAAGCAATCCTATAATTTTCAAAGAAAGAGTCTTCAAGAGAGATTTACAAGTACTAAAGAGCAAGAAAAATTGAAGTCTTGGAGTAGCATCATATTTATTTTGTAGGTCTTCAAGCTCATTTTCAGGTCAACATATAGAATTTTCAAGGATTAATGATGGTTTCCTATGGAGAATCATCATGGATTCGAGGTTGGGGAGATGCAACTAGCCATCAAGCCAAGCCTAATGACTTGTTTCCTAAGTGATTCCATCCTTCATTATCATTCTACTTTGTACCTAAGGGAAGGTACATGCATCATTATGGCTTACTCGAGTGATTAGAGTTTTTCAAAAATAAGTCATCATCTTCATGTTCATTTATGCATCCTATTCTAACACATTAGAGTAGGGTTTCATTGCACTTTCTATTAGGACTTTCATACATATTTACTATCAAGATCTATTACCTCTTTCAAGGTTTAATTACCAAACTAGGGGTTTGACCTAGGAAAATCCCCATAAGCACACAATACAATATTTTGTTTTATAGAATTTTAGCAAGTTGAGATCTGAAAACAAAGTATGGAACGAAGAGTAGAGATAGAAGAACAAATTCAGATCTTAAAATTTTGAAAAAGAAAAATGAGAATGATATGCCACTTGCGGCGTATGTGTCTTGGTATAACACTTTTCCTAGATTTCAGAGGATTTAGACTTGTCACTATGAAATTCCAGTTTCTACCCAAAACCCTAAATTGGGACTAAATTACCCAGCCTAACATATGAGTCCTAATATGCTTTAAAATTCAAATTTTTAGGATTTCATACCTTTTTCTAAGCATCTTCAATTTTCTAGGTGCCCCTCTGCCCTTTCTTAGTTCATTATTCTAATTTTTAATTTCATATCTTGGGTTGCACAATTAGGTTTGCATATCATTGCACTTTCTTCTTTCCAAGCCTTTGTTTTGTGGTGAACCCCCTTTTGTCTTTAATAACACCCTAGGACACCTTATTGCAAATCTCTTTCCCTAATTCCATCCCTAGATTGATATCTTTAAGATATCCTTGAATGGAATATAAGGAAATAGGAGGAAGGTCCTAAAACCCCTTTTTGTGTTCCATCTCCTAAAAGGTGGAAACCCTCCAGGTATTTCTCCACATTTCATTTTGGTGAACCTAGCCTTTAGAAGACCTTATTTTCTAATTTGGAGTGCATCATAGTCCTAGATCTAGCTTACATTAACTTTGCATTAGGTCTTGCATTAGTCAATTTGCATCTAGGGTTTCTAAATCTTGCATTAGTGAAAGTGCATATAAGTTGCATTTTATGGAATCTTTCATTAATAAATTTCACTTGAAATTTGTAATTGGACATAGTCTCTAAGACTATATACAAACCCAAAAACCTAAAATTTACACAAAATTTATTGAAATTAGTGTCAAAACCCTAATCTAGGACTCATTCACCCCTCTGAGTGATTTAGTCCTAGTACAGGTGGGTTTACCTAATTTCTGGGTATTCTTTATGGATTGTTTTTCAACATTTGAACCCTTGAAAAACACTAACTAGGACTCATATTTCTCTGCGAATGATTTAGTCTTTTGTTAGATCTAAAACTGCACTTTACAACATTAAAAACCTTATTTATGTGCTTCTATTCGTTGTTCTTATAATTTTGTTTCTATTTAATTAGTTTTTCTTTCAAACATTTCATTAACTCTAGCTTAATTTAGTTTTATTTCAATTCTGGATAGAATTAGATTACTGCACTTTTCATTCCTAGCATTAGTTCATAGCTCAATAAGCTTAGATTACACTTTGCATTCATTAGAAAAAAACTTAAAAATATCTATAAACTAATGAAGCACTTGGAGAAAGCATAGTTAATTGAGTATTTCAAATCTCTTTTTCCAAGTTAACTTAACCCTCAAGCATGTTTAGTAGTCATGGATTTGATAAGTTAGATGAATCCCTTGAGGACTTCATCTCGCAAGGTCCCTCCACTAAATCTTGTTACAACAAACTAAAACAAAGAGAATTTAATGTAGTCCAACCCCAACTCATCCTATACCCGCCTTCAAAAAAACCTCAAACTCAAAACAAACCCATTTTCACCCTTGAACCACCTATGAATAATGTTTTGCTTCAATTGAGTTATAATATCATTGCTAATAGATATAACACTAGAAAGAATCCACAACCAAGAAAAACAACTTCAACATCTCTACCTTTGCCTCAACCCATCTTGCCTAGTGCTCCTTGCTTGCCTTCAAATAGAGGGAAGGAGTATGATCTTGTTGAACAACTTAAGAATACTCCTGCAAAATATCCCTATGGGATCTAATTCAAAATTCACCAAATTATCATACTATGCTTCAAACAACCCTACAACAAATTGCAGTTCCCTCTACTACAAATGCAAGTGATGTGGTAGCTCTAATTCAAGGAATGAATGCAGTTAACATAGACATTACTTTTCATCAACATGAGCTACCTCCTCTAGAATTGAGAAAGAAAATCAAGGCCTTCATGATAATAGCTATCTATAATAGGGTGGGAATAAAAATAACCCTTGTTGACAATGGGTCTGCCCTTAATGTGTGTAGTGTAACTCTTTTGGATAGACTTGGTGTGGATAAATTGAGAATTGAACCTGATTCCTTATTGATTCAAGGATTTGACAACATAGGAAAGCAACCACTTGGTGTGATTAATTCACTTATTACAGTTGAAATGACTACATTAGAAACTCCTATTCATGTTATGCCTCATGATCTTTCATACAATATCCTTTTAGGAGGACCTTGGATTCATGAGATGCATGTGGTGCCTTCAACTCTTCATCATATCATGAACTATATCTATAACAATGATGTGTGCCAAGTTGAAATAGACCTTGAACTTGAAAGTTGCTTACAAGTTGAAAAAGGAATGACAAGTCCTCTAAACACATTAATTCTAACTTCAAACATATAACCTATGAAAGAAGACAAATAGGAGATAGAAAATACGTATGTCCATGTTATTGGAAGATGATTGGGGTTCTTTAGACTTCACGCCAACATTTATGGGAGAATACAAAGTTACAACGAAAGAAACCAAAAAAAAGAGTAGCCAATGGTAATGCCAACACATAATTAAAAAAAAAACTCACAATAATCTACCTCATATACTCTAGAAGAAGAAACAACCTATATACAAAAAACTTTGATGAGATAGACTATCAACAACCACCAAAACCAAAAGAAATGGAGAAACTTTATGGAAAGGTTATGAGCTTATGAAACAACTTGGTTATAATGGAAGAGGATGTGGAAGGAAAGAACAAGGCATTCATATTCCTATAAAACCTAACACACAAGAAACAACAAGTGGTTTGGGGTATTTCCATTCTAACATAACACATGAAATGAAAATACCCTCCTTAAACATCAACACCATCATGTGTAAGCCTAAAAAAACTCTCAAATTGAAGCATCCATAATTGATTGATACAACTTGTGAAGAATCATTGGAATACTTTGAAGATGATGAAGCCTTGAAAAAAATATTAGGATTTTATGACAAGTCATTTACTCCTAAAATGAAATGGGTTACATGTTCTTTTATTAGTGCTAAGAAAGAAGACAAATAAAATGAAAGTAATGAGATTAATGAAGACAACAAAGAATACAATCCCAAATTTCTGAAACAAACAACACTCCCATTAGGATCTATACAATTAACATACTCATGGATATCACTAATGAGGAGAAAGTAATTAATATAGGAAAGTGCCTTGATGAAGATGAACAAGAAGACCATGCAACTTTACTTCATGACTTTCCTAAACTTTTTTCTTGGACTTATTTGGATATGTTGGGGATTGTTGCTAAGATAGTGACATGTAACATAGTCCTTGTTGAGAATGCTATACCGGTTAGACAAATGATACAAAAGATGAATCCTAAGATAGCATTATTAGTTAAGTCTGAGATTGAGAAACTACTTGTAGCTAGTTTTATACGACCTATTGATTATTCTCCTTGGATCTAAAACATTGTTCCAGTGACAAAACCTGACAATTGTATTAGGATGTGTACAAATTTCATGATTTTAATACAAAAGTATTTAAAAGATGACTTTCCCCTTCCTAATATTGACATGATAGTGGAATGGACTACAAGATAGGCTTTGCTGTCATTCATGGATGGATTCTATGGATATAATCAAATCTTTATCAACTCTCAAGATTAATATAAAACAACATTTACTATAGCTTGGGAAACATTTAGTTGGGTAATTACACCTTTTGGATTGAAGAGTGCAAGTGCAACATATTAGTGAGCTATGACATTGATATTTCATGATTACATACATAAGATTTTAGAAGATTATGTTGATGATATTCTAGCCAAACATTTAACTAGACAACACAATGTGGATATTCTTCAAAGACTCTTTGAATGAATTTGTGAAAGTATAACATGAGATTAAACATGGAAAAATGTGTCTTTGGTGTAGATAGTAGAAAAAATTCTAGGTTTTATCATATCTCACAAAGGCATTGATGTGGACATGAAGAAAATTCATGCTATAGTTAACACGCCACCTCCTAGAAACATTTCTCAATTGTGCACTTTATGAGGAAGAATTCAAGCTATCCGTCACTTTGTACCATCCGTAGTAGAACAAACATTACCCTTTACACATATTCTTAAGAAATAGGTTCAATTTAATTGGAATGACGATTGTAAATAATTTTATGAGAGTTTGAAATATTATCTTGCTACTCCACCTATTTTACATCTTTCTATGTAAGACAAACCTATTATTCTTGATACGGAAGCATCGACTCATGCTTGCAGCATTTTTGGCTCAACAAGATGAAAAAGGTAAGGAATATCCTATCTATTAGATTATTTTAACTCTAATTTATTATGAGACATGATATACGATAATAGAAAAATAATGTTTTTCTCTTATGTTTGCTACTAGTAAATTTAGACACTACTTACTAAATGTTGATGTACACGTGATGATGAAATTTGATCCTTTAAAACATCTTTGAAAATAGATTTTTTAGGATGCTTAGCTAAATGGGTTATGTTGTTAACTAAGTTTGACCTTAATTTTGTCTCGCAAAATTCGATTAAAGGAAAAGCCTTGACCAACTAGTTAGTTGACACTCCCTCTCCCCTAGCATTACCTAATATTGATTCATTCCTTGATGATAATTTGTTGATGATTGAAACTAATACATGGGAGTTATACTTTGATGACTGTAAGTGTAGAAAAGGCTCTGACATAGGGGCTATAATAGTCCCGATTGCAAGAAATCCTATTCCCTTGTCCTGTCACTTAAAATTCCTATGCACAAATAATACAGTGGAATATGAAGCATTAATTGCTGGATTATGTGCCACTTTAACTCAGGGAGCTCAAGACATTAAAATATTCATTGATTCATAATTAGTTATTAAGAAAATAAATGAAACATATCAAGAAAAGCATGACAATTATCAAAATATAAGGATCTCACAATAACTTTGTTAAACACTTCAGATTCATATACCATTGAAAACATCCCATGTAAAGATAGTCGACATGTAGATGCAATGGCAAGTGTGGCTTCCCTTATATCTCCTCAAGATCCTTCAAAATATTTCACATTCATTGTCCATACAATTTTGAAACTATTAATAGAATCTAAGATCGAATTTTTTTTATCAACCACCATGGAATGCTCTAGTGAATGGCACACATTGATATTTAATTATTTAAAAGAAGGTACATTTCCTAAGATGAAAAACTAAGAATATTTGAGCCCACCTTTGAAAACTCGCGTCTAGATATATAATCCTTGTTGGCATGTTGTATAGAAGGTCCTTTGATGCTCTTTTACTTAGATTCCTTAAACAATCTCAAATCCCCATAGCACTTGTGGAAGATCGTGTAGGTGATTGTGGAAGATATTTTGGAGGAAGATCATTAGTTCAAAAGCTAAACTGCATAGAATACTATTGGAGGAATATGGAACAAAATTACTTTAAATGTATTGAGAAATGTCACAAATATCAAGAGCATAGAAATTTGATTCACACTTCTGCTTCCGATTTTTGTGCCCAAGTTCCTATTTTCCCTTTTTTGGTATGGGGTTTGGATATTATTGGAAAAATATCACCACCTCCACCACCTTCCTCCACTGGACAATATTGATCCTACTCTAGTTAGTCTAAGGCTGAACTTGAATAAGGATATTGGAGGTACAATATTGATCCTACTTGTAGTGTATAAAATTATACTCCTTTCTTGGAGATGGTACAATTTCACACTTAATTTGGACCTATTTTAGTACCCTTACATTCATTACCCTTTAAATCATCATTAATAGGCCCCTAAGACCCTTTCTTTCATATCCCAAGGCTTATTTCAGCTGAAATCTCATCAAAATCAACAAATGCATTCAATTTTCTAACAACCTGGCATTTGTTCACCCCAAAAAACTGGGGTGGGACTCATATTCCACCTTGGGAATATGAGTTCCCCTAGGTGGGACCCATAGCCACCTTGGACATATGAGTCATGTGTTGCCCTTTTTAGGGTTTGAGCAAAAAATTAACGTTTTTTATTCAAATTTTTGGTTGATGTTGGCATTTGGGATCTAATAACTAGTAAATTAGATGAGGTGCTTATATAAAAAAGGTTTCAAATCATTATTTCACCTAGAGAGAGAAAGAAAAAGTGATTCAAGAGCTAAGCAATCCTAGAGTTTTCAAAGAAAGAGTCTTCAAGAGAGATTTATAAGAATTCAAGAGCAAGAAAAATTGAAGTCTTGGAGTAGTGTCATATTTATTTTGCAAGTCTCCAAGCTCACTTTCAGGTTAAGATATAGAATTTTCAAGGATTAATGATGGTTTCCTATGGAGAATCATGATGGATTTGAGGTTAGGGAGATACAACTAGCCATCAAGCCAAGCCTAATGACTTGTTTCCTAAGTGATACCATCCTTCATTATCATTCTACTTTGTACCTAGGGGAAGGTACATGCAACATTATGGCTTACTCAGGTGATTAGAGTCCTTACAAAATAAGTCATCATCTTCATGTTCATTTATGCATCCTATTCTAGCACATTAGAGTAGGGTTTCATTGCACTTTAGATTTTTTAATCTTAGATACACTTAAGATTAGGACTTTCATACATATTTAATTTCAATATCTATTATCTCTTTCAAGGTTTAATTACCAAACTAGGAGTTTGACCTAGGAAAACCCCCATAAGCACACTAATACAATATTTCATTTTGTAGGATTTTAGCAGGTTGAGATTTAGAAACAAAGTTTGGAAGGAAGATAAGAGATAGAAGAAGAGATTTAGATATTAACTTTCTAAAAAAGAAGAATGAGAATGATATGCCACTTGTGGCATATGAGTCTTGGTATAACATTTTTCCTAGATTTTAGAGGATTTAGACTTGTCAATATGAGATTCCAGTTTCTACCCATAAACCCTAAATTGGGACTAAATTACCCAACCTATTGTATGAGCCCTAGTATGCTTTAAAATTCAAAAATTTTAGGATTTCATACCTTTTTCTAAGCATCTTCAATTTTCTAGGTGCCCCTCTATCCTTTCTTAGTTCATTATTCTGATTTTTCATTTTATATCTTAGGTTGCACAATTAGGTTTGCATATCATTACATTTTCTTCTTTCCAAGCCTTTGTTTTGTGGTGAACCCCCTTTTGACTTTAATAACACCCTAGGAAACCTTATTACAAATCTATTTCCCTAATTCCATTCCTAGATTGAGATCTTTTAGATTTCCTTGAATGAAATATAAGGAAATAGGAGGAAGGTCCTAAAACCCCCTTTTTGTGTTCCATCTCCTAAAAGGTGGAAACTGTCCAGGTATTTCCCCACATTTCATTTTGGTGAACCTAGCCTTTAGAAAACCTTATTTTCTAATTTGGAGTACATCATAGTCCTAGATCTAGCTTACATTAACTTTGCATTAGTTCTTGCATTAGTTAATTTGCATCTAGGATTTCTAAATCTTGCATAAGTGAAAGTGCATATAGGTTGCATTTTATGGCATCTTTCATCACTAAATTTCACTTGAAATTTGTAATTGCACATAGTCTAGACTATATACAAACCCAAAAACCTAAAATTTACTCAAAATTTATTGAAATTAGTGTTAAAACCCTAATCTGGGAATCATTCACCCCTTTGGGTGATTTAGTCCTAGTGTAGGTGGGTTTACCTAATTTCTGGATATTCTCTATGGATCATTTTTCAACATTTGAACCCTTGAAAAACCCTAACTAGGACTCATATGTCTCTATGAATGATTTAGTCTCATGTTAGATCTAAAACTACACTTTACAACATTAAAAACCTTATTTATGTGCTTCTATTTGTTGTTCTTAGAATTTTGTTTCTATTTAATCAGTTTTTGTTTCAAACATTTCATTAGCTCTAGCTTAATTTAGTTTTATTTCAATTGTGGATAGAATTATATTACTTTACTTTTCATTCCTAGCATTAGTTCATAGTTCAATAAGCTTAGATTACATTTTGCATTCATTGGAAAAATAAAAGCCAAAAACATCTATAAACTAATGAACCACTTGGAGAAAGCATAGTTATTTGAGTATTTCAAATCTCTTTTTCCAAGTTAACCTAACCCTCAAGCATGTTTAGTAGTGATGGATTTGATATGTTAGATGAATCCCTTGAGGAATTCATCTCACAAGGTCCCTCCACTAAAGCTTGTTACAACAAACTAAAACAAAGAGAAGTTAATGTAATCCAACCCCAACTCATCCTATACCCACCTTCAAACAAACCTCAAACTCAAAAAAAACCCATTTTCACCCTTGAACCACCTATGAATAATCTTTTGCTTCAATCAAGTTATAGTATCATTGCTCATAGATATAACACTAGAAAAAATCCACAACCAAGAAAAACAACTTCAACACACCTACCTTTGCCTCAACCCATCTTTCCTAGTGCTCCTTGCTTTCCTTCAAATAGAGGGAAGCAGTATGATCTTGTTGAACAACTGAAGAATACTCCTGCAAAAATATCCCTATGGGATCTAATTCAAAATTCACCAAATTATCATACTATGCTTCAAACAGCCCTACAACAAATTGTGGTTCCCTCTACTGCAAATTCAAGTGATGTGGTAGCTCTAATTCAAGGAATGAATGTAGTTAACATAGACATTACTTTTCATCAACATGAGCTACCTCCTTTGGAATTGAGAAAGAAAAACAAGGCATTCATGATAATAGCTATCTATAATAGGGTGGGAATAAAAAGAACCCTTGTTGACAACGGGTCTGCCCTTAATGTGTGTAGTGTAACTCTTTTGGATAGACTTGGTGTGTATTAATTGAGAATTGAACCCGATTCCTTATTGATTCAAGGATTTGACAACATAGGAAAACAACCACTTAGTGTGATTAATTCACTTATTACAGTTGAAATGACTACATTAGAAACCCCTATTCATGTTATGCCTCATGATCTTTCATACAATATCCTTTTAGGAGAACCTTGGATTCATGAGATGCATGTGGTGCCTTCAACTCTTCATCATATCATGAACTATGTCTATAACAATGATGTGTGCCAAGTTGAAATAGACTCTGAACTTGAAAGTTGCTTACAAGTTGAAAAAGGGATGACAAGTCCTCTAAACACATTAATTCTAACTTCAAACATAGAACCTATGAAAGAAGACAAATAGGAGATAGAAAATATGTCCATGTTATTGGAAGATGATTGGGGTTCTTTAGACTTCACACCAACATTTATGGGAGAATACAAAGTTACAATGAAAGAAACCAAGAAACAAAAGTAGCCAATGGTAATGTCAACACATAATTCAAAAGAAAACTCACAAGAATCAACCTCATATACTCTAGAAGAAGAAACAACCTATCTACAAAATAAATTGATGAGATAGACTATCAACAACCACCAAAACCAAAAGAAATGGAGAAACTTTATGGAAAAGGTTATGAGCTTATGAAACAACTTGGTTATAATGGAAGAGGATGTGGAAGGAAAGAACAAGGCATTCATATTCCTATAGAACCTAACACACAAGAAACAACAAGTGGTTTGGGGTATTTCCCTTCTAACATAACACACGAAATGAAAATACCCTCCTGAAACATCAATACCATCATGTGTAACCCTAAAAAAATTCTCAAATTGAAGCATCCATAATTGATTGAGACAACTTGTGAAGAATCATTGGAATACTTTGAAGATGATGAAGCCTTGAAAGAAATATTAGGAGTTTATGACAAGTCATTTACTCCTCCTAAAATGAAATGGGTTACATGTGCTTTTATTAGTGAGAAGAAAGAAGACATAGAAAAGGAAAGTAATGAGATTGATAAAGACAACAAAGAATACAATCTTAAATTTCTGAAACAAACAACACTCCCTTTAGGAGATACAATCAACATATTGATGGATAGAACTAATGAGGAGAAAGTAATTAAGATAGGAAAGTGCCTTGATGAAGATGAATAAGAAGACCATGCAACCTTACTTCATGACTTTCCTAAACTTTTTGCTTGGAATTATTTGGATATATGCTAGGGATTGTTGCTAAGATAGTGACATGTAACATAGTCCTTGTCGAGAGTGCTAAACTAGTTAGAAAAAATATACAAAAGATGAATCCTAAGATAACATTATTAGTTAAGTCTGAGATTGAGAAACTACCTGTAGCTGGTTTTATACGACCTATTGATTATTCTCCTTGGATCTCAAACATTGTTCCAGTCACGAAACCTGACAATTGTATTAGGATGTGTACAAAATTTCATGATTTTAATAAAAAATCTTTAAAAGATGATTTTCCCCTTCCTAATATTGACATGATAGTGGAATGGACTACGAGATAGGCTTTGTTGTCATTCATGGATGGATTCTATGGATATAATCAAATCTTTATCAACCCTCAAGATTAATATAAAACAACATTTACTATGGCTTGGGGAACATTTAGTTGGGTAATTACGCCTTTTTGATTGAAGAATGCAAGTGCAACATATCAATGAGCTATGACATTGATATTTCATGATTACATACATAATATTTTAGAAGATTATGTTGATGATATTCTAGCGAAACATTTAACTAGAAAACACAATGTGAATATTCTTCAAAGACTCTTTGAATGAATTTGTGAAAGTATAACATGAGATTAAACTTGAAAAAGTGTCTTTGGTGTAGATAGTGGAAAAAATTCTAGGTTTTATCGTATCTCACAGAGGCATTGATGTGGACATGAAGAAAATTCATGCTATAGTTAACATGCCACCTCCTAGAAACATTTCTCAATTGTGCACTTTACAAGGAAGAATTCAAGCTAGCCATCACTTTGTACCATCTGTAGTAGAACAAACATTACCCTTTACACATCTTATTAAGAAATAGGTTCAATTTAATTGGAATGAGGATAGTAAATAATTTTATGAGAGTTTGAAATATTATCTTGCTACTCCACCTATTTTACATCTTTCTATGTAAGACAAACCTATTATTCTCCATACAACAACATCGATCCATGCTTGTAGCATTGTTGGCTCAACAAGATGAAAAAGGTAAAGAACATCCTATCTATTAGATTATTTTAACTCTAATTTGTTATGAGACATGATATACGATAATAGAAAAATAATGTTTTTCTCTTATGTTTGCTACTAGTAAATTTAGACACTACTTACTAAATTTTGACGTACACGTGATGATGAAATTTGATCCTTTAAAACATCTTTTAACTAAAATATATTTTTTCAGGATGCTTAGCTAAATGGGTTATGTTGTTAACTAAGTTTGACCTTAAGTTTGTCTCACAAAAGTCAATTAAAGGACAAGCCTTGACCAACCAGTTAGTTGACACTCCCTGTCCCCTAGCGTTACCTAATATTGATTCATTCCTTGATGATAATGTGTTGACGATTGAAACTAATGCATGGGAGTTATACTTTGATGACTGTAAGTGTAGAACTTTCTCCGACATAGGTGCTATAATAGTTCTAATTGCAAGAAATCCTATTCCCTTGTCCTATCACTTAAAATTCCTATGCGCAAACAATATAGTGGAATATGAAGCATTAATTGATGGATTATGCACCACTTTAACTCAGGGAGCTTGAGACATTAAAATATTCATTGATTCACAATTAGTTATTAAGAAAATAAATGAAACATATCAAGCAAAGCATGAAAATTATCAAAATATAAGGATCTCACAATAACTTTTCTAAACACTTCTGATTCATATACCATTGAAAACATCCCATGTAAAGATAATCGATATGTAGATGCAATGGAAAGTATGACTTCCCTTATATCTCCTCAAGATCCTTCAAAATATTTCACATTCATTGTCCATACAATTTCAAAACCATTAATAGAATCTAAGATTGAATAAGTGTTATCAACCACCATGGAAAGCTTTAGTGAATGGGATGCCATGATGTTTAATTATTTAATATAAGGTACATTTCCTAAGATGAAAAGCTAAGAATATTCAAACCCACCTTTGAAAACTCACGTCTAGATATATAATCCTTGTTGACATGTTGTATAGAAGGTCCTTTGATGGTCTTTTACTTAGATTCCTTAAACAATCCGAAATCCCCATAGCACTTGTGGAAGATCATATAGGTGATTGTGGAAGATATTTTGGAGGAAGATCATTAGTTCAAAAGCTAAACTGCATAGAATACTATTGGAGGAATATGGAACAAAATTACTTTGAATACATTAAGAAATGTCACAAATATTAATAGCATAGAAATTTGGTTCACACTCTTGCTTCCGAGCGTCATGCCCAAGTTCCTATTTGGCCTTTTTTGGTATGGGGTTTGGATCTTATTGGAAAAATATCACCACCTTCACCACCTTCCTCCGTTGGACATATTTTTCTAATTATCACAATGGATTATTTCACAAAATGGGTGGAAGCAGTTCCCCTTCATTTAAAAACTACCGATGTAATATGTCGTTTCATATTGGAACACATTATTGCTCGCTTTGTACTTCCTTCCGCGTTGGTTTTAGACAATGGGACAACATTTAAGAATAATGACATGAAGCAGTTCTTAGAAATGTTTAGCATACAACATCATTTTTTAACACCCTGCTATTCGCAATCTAATGGCCAAGATGAATCAACTAATAAGACTCTTGAACAAATCTTAAGGAAAATAGTAAGCAAACATAATAAGGATTGGCATATGTAGTTGACATCTAAATTATAGGCTTATCATACTAGTATTAAAAAATCAACTGGAAATACTCCTTATACCATTGTCTATGGTACTGAGGTGATAATGCCCTTTGGAGTTAGAGATTCCTTCATTAAGAATCACTTTTCAAGGACTTATTGATGATAATAATTATAATGAACAACCATTGCATCAGCTTGAGATTCTTGATGAATAGTACACTAATGTTCTTGAGCATCTCCAAGCTTAATCTAGAAAAATGCAACGTAGTTACAATGATCATGTCATCCCTCATTCATTTAATAAAGGTGATTTGGTGTTATTTGAGAAGCAACATAACATTAATGCCACCCTGACTGAAAAAGGAAAATTCAGCCCTAATTGGTTAGGATCTTACATAATTGATGAAATTTATGGGTCTGGAGCATACACGTTAACTAAAATGGATGGTACACCTCTTAAAGAACCTATTAATGTCATGCATCTACACCGGTATTATGTCTAATATTTGTTCTTGAATAGTGTGAATGATAGAGCAATGATGTTAGAGTTAGTAGATAGTATGTTATTTCTCTCCTTGCTTCATTCTTGAAAAACAATTATTTTTGTGTCTTGAATACTAAAGAAATTATTTAAATTAATCTTAGGTGGTTACTTCAAGTTTCATACTATTCAAGTCAATTTTTTATGTTGTGTTAGATTAGATCCTTATATGCATTTAATGTTCTTTAATTAGATCATAGGTGGATTTAGTTTAGCATAACATACCCAATCATAATGTTGCATGTAAAAAGAAAGTAAGAGTTTTAATTAGAGCACATAAAATATGTTAGATCATGGTGACATTTATTAAATAGTCTTACAAAGAATATTTAATAAATCACATTGCCATCTAACTTAAACACATAAGCGTTAAAAACCCAACATAAATAAACATATATGTATATATATATATATATCATAATAAGATTTTAAGTACATGTTATCAAATATACAATACTAGTGTGGATTGTGGCTACTAGATCCCTTAGGACTTGGTGATCACATCTGTTGAGAGACACTAGTGTGTGATCATGAACTAATAATAAAATCTAGTGCATCATGTAGGCCCCCTGCCCATCCAATAGTTCTAGCCTCCCGTATGATGGCCTCTATGCAGTCTCACTCTATGCGATCTCTATGCACTTGTAGCCTAGAAACCTTTGCACAAAGTCTATCAACCTCTGTCAAATCTCAAGATGATTGAATCTCCTCATAGGTAGCCTGTAGTGCTGATAAATCACCCTCAACTCAATCAACATGCCTAGTAGTGCCCTAGTATGCTCCTCTTAGCCTCGCAAAAGGCTTCAATGGCTCTGTATGTTGCTCCATGATAGGTGGGGGAATGTAGTTTGTTCCGATAGCCTTGTCTTTGAGTGAAGAAGGTACTACCTATGTGGTCACTCATCAATAGAGATCACGAAACTCTCTCATAAACCCTACAAGATAGAAATTGTAAAGCTAATCAATACACATCATGATATATATATAGATATATATAAAATAAAAAACATATAAGCATAATCATAATGTGTCATCACCTAGATCTTTGGCCAGTTGTGTAAAAAAAGCCACATCTTGTGTAGGAGGAATGGAAGATGTGCTAGTCTCTCCATGCTCATAAGTGCTTTCACATGCTACAACTACTAAATGTGATCTAGTAACACAAGTGAGAACTGAATCTGTCCACTCATGGGAAACTGGATCCTATTTTTTTGTGTCACTTCCTTCACTCATCAGCCTTCCCTTATCCTCCTTATCTTCCTCTCTCTCCTCATAGTCTGAGTTTGTCTCCTCATCATAGTCCTCCTCTACCTCATCTGCAAATAAGTCTATAGCCTTGACCCTTGTCTCCTCACTTGTCTCCTCCTCATCATCCCTGTGATCTAAAAGAGGCCTTGCAAAGCGTATAGGCTAATCCATAGGAAATATTCGAGCTAGTCATGCTATGACCCACCACTCCTATGCATCAGTAGTACCCACCTCATCAACATCAGAGACTGGGGGCATGTCTAGATATGAATTATTTGAATTACTAGATAAAACATCGTTGACTATGAGTCTTCTTGTAGATCCTAGCCTTCGAGCACTATGCAATGATAACCTGTAAAATAGTCATGCTACTGGTGGCACATATACTAGTCCAAACAGTCTCATGACATGATTGTAGTAGAATGGTCTCACTACATAATTGTACCTCATTAGTAAAAGCCTATCCCTCTACATCTGTGTGAACTGGTGAGTCTCATCTGGCCACTGTGGTATTAGCTGGTAGGGTCTCCATAAGATCTCCTCCTGATCTAGTAGGTCAAATCTAACTCTCCAGAATAAAAGATCTCCATACTTCCATGCTCATCTCAATGGATAACTGAAAGAGTGTGGGTATCGAAGGGTGCATATAGAAGGAAATCATGTCAACCTAGTGCATGTGATATGCTTTAGGCACCAGAAATGTAGTAGTTATAGAAACTTGAATTTTCCCACCCCCACATGGTCAAATTCGCTCTTGAATTCTTCTATCCCATATCTATAAGTCGTATTAATAATTTTTTTTATTATTTTATTAATATTTTATCCTATTCCTAATGACCCCTAAGGTGTTTAATTGGTTAATTAAATACCTTGTACCCTTTCCTCTCTAAATTAAATAAATGGTCCAATTTATTTAATTTAGTCACCTTTCCCAAATAAATTAAAATTAATTTTTAATTCATCCATTTTCTCTCTCCTTGTCCCGTCCTCCAACATTTTCCATAATCTTGATTAGCCCCTTAATCTCAAATTAAGATGTGCACATTCCTAATCATAATTAGGGTTGCATCCTCCATAAAAGGCAAGCAGATTCCTAATCAAGATTAGTTCACCTAATCCCTCATTTGCACAACCTAAATCAATGATTAGACCCAACCTAATCCCCATGCCATTTATGACATCTACCCTTGGTCAACTCTATTAATTACTTTCTCCTTTTAGAGAAGTCATCCCCATTTCCTTTGGAATTTTAAATTCCAATTTATTCCCCCCATGAATTTAGAGGAATTTTTAATTTGTCACATCCTCCCATAAGGAATTTTTATTCCTTTCTCAATCCCCATGAGGATTTTTAAGAAATTTTTAATTCCTCCCTTGTCATCATGAGATGGGTTGAGATTTCTCAAGACATCTCAACCTTTGATCTCATGCCCTAGGATCAATCTTGACCCTCCATTTTTTTGGAGGCCTTACCCTAAAAGCAATCAAAATTACTTCATTTGATGTTAACACACTTAGCCAACTTTAGCACACTTGCATTCTAGCCTTCAATCCTCCATTGTTGTAGCCACTTCAAGCTATCATATTGCATCAAATCCATTCACCATTAGCACCATTGCATTCACCATCAAAATATCCATCATTTTCATATAGCTTTAGGCTATTTTACCAAGTGAAGGAGCACACAAATCAACAAATGAAAGGGCCAACCACTTCATCAACTTGGGAAATGTAAAAGAACTGGATTTCCCATCTTTTGTTGTTAAAGTTCAACTAGGCTCATCTTGAGTGTTTGTTTGTATTCCTTCTTGTTTTTCATTTTTTAGAGTAGAAATTCACCTACACACATTCCTAGCATGCCCGATGCAACCCACGCCATGGGTCTTTTGAGTTTTGTTGTTTCTATCTTGAAGGTTCAAAATTTTTAGTGCTACAAAGGTGAATCCACCAGATGGGTGAATCTTCCTAACTGCAGGGGAAAACCTATTTCAACATAGGCAACTACACAAAAGCCACTTTCATTGAAAGCCGATTCTGAACTTGACCTTTTGAGACCCGAATTATAGAGGCAAATACGCCTTTAATCATAAAGAGAGGATAATTTTCTACATGGTTAGGCAATCCTACTAGACCCATAGAGGTGATTGTGCATACACCTATACCCTAGATAGGAGATCCCACTCAACACAGGGGTGATCTTGCAACTAACACAAAGGTGAATCCACCCTACACAAGGGAGAACCTATGGTAATCTAGAATGTTAAAATTTTCTAGTTTACATTTTTTTTTTGTTCCAAGTTTAGCTACTAATCCACTTAATTGTTTGTCAATGTTTGTGAGATCTCGCTAAAGTTTGTGTAGCTTGTTTTTCTTCCAAGATCAATGGTGAAAATACCAAGATGTCTCTTGTAGGATGATTAGTTGAAGACCCCTAGTTAGTTTGTGTGTGTAATTTTTCATACTAATTTAGGCACACTTCAATTTATTAAAGGGTTAAAGAACATTGTTTACTGTGTTTGGAGTTAGCTATTAATGTATACTCTTTGCTTGCATCATACAATGAGCCTAGGGATCATAAATCGTAGCTAACTCAAGTCAACTTGTGAGTCTACCTAGGAGTTCTAGCTTGTGCATATGATCTCGCCTTGTGTTACATGAAAAGTTGGGGATGAAAAATACCTAGCATTTCCTAACTTTTAGTGAGACCTGCCTAGGATTTCATCACCTAGGGAATGATCTTGAACACTTGTTACTAGTGAGGTATATAAAGCGAGGAGAACTAAAGTTTCACCCCAATCCAGTTAGGTCATGTTTAGAAAATCACTGATACTAGGGTGATTCCTAGTTAGGTGGGAAGGGTTGGTCTAAGTTTCTAGTACTTCATTGGGGCTTCCAATCGACACTTGTGATGGGTTGGTGTTCACGATTGTGCTTTAGACACCCTCATGGTGTATTGAGGACTCCCCTAGTTTCCTATTTAGCCTAGTTTAAGACTCATGTTTTAGCCACAACTTGGTGTAGTGTAGGGATTGAAAACAACACCCTAAAGTTACTCACCACATACTCCCTTAGGTTGAGATAGAAATATTCATGGTTAACTATGATAGTTCTTGAGGAGAGAGAGAAGGTGAGCCCATGGTGTGTCTTGATGACCCTATGCAACTGGATCTCTAGCTATCTTCCATTGTGAGAGAGGGTGCTTCCACCTAATTTCATAGAGTATTAACCCCTCAAGGTGGTGGGCCTGCATTGAGTTTGTAAACACTTACCACTAATTCTTGTTCCATTCATGTTCTTGGTGTGTCTTCTTGTGTGATACTAGTAAGTGTCTTCGGTCTAAATTGGTCTTTGACCACTATCTACTTGCTTGCTATTTTTGATCCTTTACCATAGTCCATCCATTCCCCAAGGGTGAATCCACTTCTTACAGAGGAAAATGTGCACTATGGACAGGTGATCTTGCCCTTAGAGGGGAAAATCTACATCTTTGTCTAGTTTAGTCAGTTAACCCCTGACAATAAAATTTCCTTCTCACAGAGGCGAATCATCTTGTAAAATCCTTTGGGAGATCTCACTCTCAAAAAGGGCGAATCCGCTTGAGTCCACCGTACAACCAATCAGTTAGATAGGAAAACCTGCCTCTCATAGAGGTGATTTTGTGTTTGAGTTTGTACCTTCCCAAACCATAAATTTCAAGACAAAGGTGATCTTGATTCTTAGATAGGAAATTCCACACCCTAGTCTGTATCACCCCTATTCATATTGTTCGAGCAATAGGCATTCTCGTGTTCTAGCTAGGAATTTCCACACTAAGTCCATACATTTGAAGATAGGGGTAATATTGCATCCTAGATACATGAACTTGAACCCTCGAGAGGTGATCTCGTTATTGCCCATCCATACTTATTCATGTTTAGGTGATCTTGCATTCTATTTGGGTGATTCTACAATCCTGACCATACATTGGAAGAGATAGGAAAACCTATTAACCTTAGAGAGGTGATCCTACTATACACATGGGCAAACTTGTAACTTTTTAGATAGGCCATCCTATGATCAAAAGAGGAAAATTCACTACACACAAAAGTGAATCCACTTTACATAGAATGAAAACTAGAGAGTGAATCCTTTTGGCCACTAATATCCTGCCTCATTCTGAGTCAATTCTTGTGGTCAATTTTTTTTTATTATCCATTTATCCATAATTGTTATTTTCATGCATCTGCATTTTTTGAAACTTATCCAATTGTCAATTTAACCACATAGGTTCATTTAATGACATCCTTAGATAGCATATCAATCATTGATCCACCAATCCAAATCCCCTAGGTGTCAATTTAGGAAACTTTTATCCAATTGGGTTAGGTAACTGACCCTAATCAATATCATTCACACTTACTTAGGAGCATCATCCATCCTGAGTTAGTGATCCTTTGCAGCCTCATCAATCTACTTCCATCTAGAGGTGGATTTGTTCCTTAATCAACCTTTTTATCATCCCATCCAATTTTCATCATCCTATATCATCTAGTTGAGCTCCTCAATCTAGTTTAGAGTTAATCCTATTATCCAATCCAATCAATAAATCCAATCCAATCCTATCCAATTGAAAATCCAAAATCATCCTATTGATCATCCAATCAATTGATCCATCATCCTTAGAATCCTTTAGTTCATCATCTAGGTCATCATCATTTGGGTGCATCTTAGAGCTTCGTATTATCTACATCTTCTAGTAATCTACATTTTCATGCCCATTACTTGATCACAAGAAAAGAAACTCATGGAACTACAACATTCCTAAGCTGGTCAACCACAACATCCTCCCAATCCACCCACTAACGGTGGATCTGAGCAATCCAACATGTAAATTCACTCATGTTGTTCCCTTCAGGAAGGCATGGCTAACCAACCTGAGCTAACCATTGATCAATATCTTAGTGATCCTACTAATGTTCAAATGACTTATCATCTCCTTACGAAGCATGGAGATAAGATCTTTTACACATTGCTTATGAGGGGTACTAAGCGACCACCTCGATTTGATCTATCACAATATTTTAACATCATACCCCTTCCATCATAGGATCCATAAAGCTCTTAGGCCAATCTGAGATCATTAGTCCCTCGAGTTCATTAGGCTACCCCACAAGAAACATCATATCAACCTAGATTTTGAAATTATGTGTGTTATCATATCCCACTATCTCATGCCCTGATTTTAGTTATGGGTGTAGCACCTGATCCTAATAATCCCCAAGGTCCTTCTAATCCACAAGGTCCTAACAATTCTCAAGGTCCTAGTCCTAGTAATCAGCAAGGTAGTAACTCATAAGGTCCTACCCCTACACCATCTGCACCACCTCATCCACCAAATCAACAAAGTTAGACATTAGGGAACACCAAGGGCAATACATTTAAGCCCTTTGCTATTGTGCCTCCTCATACACCCCTTGTTTGCATGTGTCCATTAAACTTGCCACCAAAACCCTTTAATTCCAGTAATTCTAGTCCACAACCATTGTCTTATCATATACCCCAATCGCCATCTCAACATCAACCTCAGGTCAATCCACAACCAAAACAACCACCTTACCACCAACCACAACAAAAACACCATTGCAACCTCTGCATGAAACAAAAATCAATCCACAACCATGAAAACCCCCTTTATAATCCCAAGTCAACCCTGCGACACAATACCAATATCAATTCCAACCTCTGCCTCATTATTTCTCGCCTCATTACCATCAATCACCTCCATAAAATACTATTATTAGGTGCCTCCTCCACCAGGCACATGTAGACCACAACCTATTGTAACTAACCCCAATCCTAACTATTACAAGTATGAGCAAGTTTGGTGGTGTTGTCATTAATTTTGTCATTGATGTCAAAACAATACACCTGATGTTGCAGATTGTGCATGTATAGTTGATATGCTATTGAGATGTTGTGAGTACATGGAGCTATCCTTATGTTGTTGTAGATGTGCTGATATGATGGGTTACCAAGTGATTAAATAGAAAATTAATAAAGAGTGGAGTCAAAGTTATGTATGTGTTTATAATGTGCTTTGGTATGTGCTCTGCATTTCTTTTATGTTGATCCTATGCTTGTACAGATATGAAGGGTTGTTTATGGGCATCTGTTGGTGATATCTCCTAGATTGTAGCATCTAGTTCATGATAGAAAGTGAAACTTGTGATCACCAGTGTGTGAATTGGTTTGACAAAGTTGTATGACTATGGACTGGGAGAAATGTTTCTACTCTGCAATCCTTTGTTGATTTGTTTAAGGTCTTTCATATTTGGAATATGTCTTGTAATGGTGTTATTTGTGTTCTGGAAAAGATGTTCATGGTTTGGTGCTCGAGAAGACAAGTTTTAGTATTATTGTGTGTATCTGTAATGTTTGGATGGATTGGTGAGAAGTGTTATAAGTTTGAAGTTTGTTTCAAATGATGTGGATGTCTCTAAAGGTATCTGAGATATGTTCTCATGCATGATGAAGCATGTTATGCCATCTATGTATTATCTTCTTGTTGGAAAGCATGAACTTCAATGTTCATTTGTGTTTTCATTAGGTTTGGACAACTTGGTGTTTACTCTTCATAAAAAGGATTAAAAATTAATTGAGGAAGCATGTGATTGATATAAGATGTTGTTTTGGGTCTTGATTAAGTGTTGGTTTTCTCCACTCCCATTCCTTTCCACCACGGGAATGTTGAGTTGCCAACCTAATTTGAATTTATGAAATAAAGTGTATGTAGCTGACCTTGTATAAATTTTCTAAGGGTAAAAAGGGTATAAATGCAAGTCAAGATGTTGCAAATAAGTGTTGAATCAAGAATAAAAGTAGAGTTGTGTGAAAATGAATTGAGGCAGCAGTACTTTAATGTGTTATATTCCTGAAAGTAGTGAGCTAACGGTGTCTACAATTCTTTTGATCAAGGCTACAAATGTGTGTAACCTGTTGTGGTGGATCTTTACTGTAATATTTTGTATCTATAGGCAGTGAACCTCTTGTATTCATTTTTTCTATTACTTTATATTGTGAGTTAATCCTCACTGTGGTTTTACCCTCATTGGGTTTTCCATATAAAATTTGGTGTTCATTATGTTGATATTGCCTTCTATTATCTGCATTTCATGTTCATAGTTAATAACAAAATTATGTGGTTGTGAATTTGATATGTGTTTGAAATTTGAGCTTGAATTTGGTGAAAACTGATTCACCCCCCTCTCAATTGTCTTGCACCTTTCAACAATTGGTATCAGAGCCCGGGTTCCTTGGTGAAAATTTTAACTGCTTGAGGTAGATCCAATGGTGCACAACTTGGCTATCCCTATGTTTGATGGATGTGACTACAGTGATTGGAAAGTGCAGATGAGAGGTTACATTATCTCTCTTGGTTACAAGGCCTGTAAGGCTATTGGGATGAAGTATGTTGCACCAACAAGTGGTCCTACTACTGTAGATGAGGTTTTTGTGTATGAGGAGAATGGAAAAGCAAGGTATGTGATCTACAATGCTTTATCTAAGACTGAGTGAATGAAAGTTATTTATTTCAAATCTACTTATGAATTTTGGAAGAAGTTGGAAGACATTTATGAAGAAAATTATAAAGTGAAATTTTCAAAGAAGCTAACAACAAAGTGAAGATATGAGAACTTGAAAATGGAAGAAGGTGAATATATTGCAAGCTATTTCCAGAGAGTTGATATTGCAGTGAATGATGTGAAAATATGAGGCACTGTGACTGATGAAGATGTAATGGAGAAGATCTTGATCATCCTTCTAGAGAGCTATGGTGATAAGGTTTCAACTATTGAAGAAGTGTATGATCCTAAGAAGTTTCCTAAAGAACAATTGTTTGGCACCTTGACTACATTTGAGATGAGAAAGTTTGGAAAGAAAGACAAGAAGAAAAAATCAACATTTAATGCAACAAAGACTAAAGATGATTCAAATAGTGATGGTTCAGATGGGTTGGAGGGTATGTGCAGGATCATGATGGGCCAAAAAGTGGCAATATTATGGGTATTTGTAGGGTATGTGGCTGATGAATTTTTTTTTACCCAAAATTGATTAAACAAAAAGGGCTTTTGGAGGAGATTCTCAGCTTTCCACAATTATAAATTATGCTTTAATTTGAATTTAATAAATAATTATTATTTATTTTCTATTAGAATTACGACTAAAGTCCTAACCGATAGGCTGATTGAAAAACATCTATAACTTTCAAACAGTATCACATTTTTTGAATCCAAAACATGTGTCACATTCTATGCTTCACATACTATAGGATTAAAAAAAGAAAAATTAAATTTCATGAAGTTTTGACCAAGTTAAGGTGGTCAGACATACGAGTTTTTATATTTTTTAAAAGTTGTAATAAAAAATTCATAATTAATTATTTACTTGGAAAAAAACTACAAAAAAATATGCATCACATCTAGACATGAGTCCTCTACTTATATATAAAATCGTATAAAAAAATATTATCATTTTATTATGGTTAGGGTGGTTAGACAAACACCTACTTCTTATTTTTTCCTTGAAATTTAAGTACTACTACATTGAAATTTCAAATTTTCACCAAATAGATTTTATTTATTTTAAAATAAACCTATTAGTTTAGAAACTACATTCAATTTTCTACAGATTCTATTCTGACATATTTTTGAAATAATATAGATAACTTATTCAAGTTTTTACGTCAAGTTGCCTAACACTGATTTTTCTGAATTTTTTGCCACTTAAGGGCCTATTTTTTCCATGATGATCCTACACATACCCTGGAAACTTTACAAGAAAGTTGAAGAAAGGTAGTGGTAAGTATAAAGGTATGTTTCCCTTTAAATGTTTTAGTTGTGGTAATATTGGTCATTATGCTTCAAGGTGTCCGAATAGAGTTGTACATAAGAAGAACAAAGATCATAGAGATAAGAAGGATAAGAAGTTCAAGAAGTTATTTATGTTAGAGAAGAAGTTGGTATCTATGATGATGAATTTTATTATGAGGGTGATGATATTGAATGATTTTTCTTTGCCTTGGAGAATAAATCTATGTCTGCTAACTCTGGAAGATGTGCAAGAGAAGGTGATTTGGAGAACAAGAAAGATGAGAGAGATTGTACTTTGGTTACTACCTTTCATGCTAGATAGGATGAAGACTATGAGGTGATTGACAGTGGATGTTCTAATCACATGAGGAGAGATAAAAGTAAGTTCACTAAATTTGAAAATTATGATGGTGGTTTTGTCATGTTTGGTGATGATTCAAGAGCAAAGATTGTTGGGAAAGGTACAATTAGTTTTGATGGAATACACAACATTGATGATGTATATTATGTAAAAGGCTTAAGGCATAACCTTTTGAGTGTTGGATAGATGTGTAGCAAAGGTTTCAAACTTGTGTTTTAGGATAATACCTGTGAGATTAGAAAGGGTTTGGAACTATGGTTGCTATAGGAAGGAGAACTTATGGAAACATCTATCAATCTTAAGTGTGTTGATGGTCAGTGCCTTGTATCTCAAGTTAATGAAAGTTGACTGTGGCATTAGAGAATGAGACATGTAAACTTTGATAATCTGTTAAGGATTAGTTCAAGAGATGTTGTGTAAGATTTGCATAAAATCACAAAGCCCGCTAATACTATTTGTAGAAGTTGTTAGTTGGGGAAACATACAAGATGTAGTTTTGAAGGAAAAAAGGAAAAAACTACCAAAATGTTGGAATCAATTCATAAAGACCTCTGTGGTCCTACTAGAATAGGAAGTTTAAATGGTGATAGGTATTTCATGCCTCATATTGATGATTATTCTGGAATGGCATGGGTTTCTTTTCTTAGAGAGAAGACTTAGGCTCTGGATAGGTTTAAAGTGTTCAAGGCAAGAGTAGAAAATGAAGTGAACCTGAGAATTAAATGTTTGAGATTTGATAGAGGTGGAGAATTCACTTCTAGTGAGTTTAATGCATTTTGTGAAGAGAATGGCATAAAGAGACATTTTCTACTCCTAAAAATCCTTATCAAAATGGAGTTGTTGAGAGAAAGAACTAGACTGTACAAGAAGTTGCATGAACCATGATGAAAGAAAAAAATGTATCTGATCTATATTGGAGAGAGGAAATACACACTGTTGTTTATGTTCTTAATAGATTTTGGATAAGAGGAAACAACACAAAGACTCCTTATGAGTTAAGGATTGGTAAGGCTCCTACTATGAAGTACTTTAAGGTGTTTGGTTATGTGCAGGATCATGATGGGCCAAAAAGTGGCGATATGTAAGTGATATGATGGCCAATGTGGCTGATGACTTTTTTTTACAAAAAATTGATGAAACAAAAAGGGTTTTTAAAGGAGATTCTCAGCTTTACACAATATAAACTATTCTTTACTTTGAATTTTATAATTAATTATTATTCATTTTCTGTTTGAATTACGACTTAAGTCCTAATTGATATGTTGATTGAAAAACATCTATAGCTTTTAAATGGTATCAATTTTTTTGAATCTAAAACATGTGTCACATTCTATGCTTCACATACTATAGGATTATATATATATATATATATATATATATATATATATATATATATATATATATATATATATATATATGATCATGAAGTTTTGACCAAGTTAAGGTGGCCAGACATACGAGTTTTTTATATTTTTTAAAAGTTGTAATAAAAATTCATAATTAATTATTTACATGGAAAAAAATTACAAAATAATATGCATCACATCTATACACTAGTCCTCTACTTATATCTAAAATCGTATAAAAAAATATTATCATTTTATTGCGGTTAGGGTGGTCAGACAGACATCTACTTATTTTTTCCCTGAAATTTAAGTACTACTGCATTGAAATTTCAAATTTTCACCAAATAATTTTTGTTTTAAAAAAAATAAGCCTAGTAGTTTAGAAACTACATTCAATTTGCTACAAATTCTATTCTTACATATTTTTAAAATAATATAGATAACTTATTTAAATTTTTATGTCAAGTTTCCTAACTCTTATTTTCTGAATTTTTCACCACTTAAGGGCTTGTTTTTTCCATGATGATGTTGCACTTACCAATTTGGAAGTAGATGTTACATTAAAAGAGATGATGAGAATCTTGGGAAGTTTGATGCTAGATGTGATGAAAGGATTTTCCTTGGATACTCTACTACCAAAAAATCATATAGATGCTTTAATAAAAGATTTAGGAGGATTGTTGAGAGTGCTAATGTGAAGGTTGATGAGGATATGCACAAACTTGTTGAGATAAGTGAAGTTGAACCAAATGATCCTATTTGAGAACCAGTACCTAAAGAGAATAAGGAAGATGAAGAAGAACATATTGAAGAAGAAGAAGAAACACTGAAACTTGTTCCTAAGATTGCTAAGTAAATATAGAAGAATCATCCAGAGGAACAAATAATTGGAGATAAGAGTGAAGGTGTGAAGACAAGAAGTAAAGTAGTAGCTGAGGAAAATCTATGTTTACTTTCTAAAATACAACCTAAGTTTGTGTGTGAAGCATGTGAAGATGAGAGTTGGGTTAGAGCTATGAAAGAAGAGTTACAACAAATAGAGAAGAATCATACATGCAACTAGTTGCTAGACCTGTGAATAAGAATGTAATTTGTTTGAAGTGGGTGTTTAGGGATAAGTTGAATGAGAATGGTGAAGTGCTAAGAAAAAAATCAAGACTTGTATACAAGGGACACTCACAAGTTGAAGGCATAGATTTTGAAGAGAAATTTTACCTGGTGGTAAGAATGAAGGCCATTCAAATGTTTTTGGCATTTTCTGCCCACAAGGATTTCAAGGTATATTAGATGGATTTCAAGTTTGCATTTCTGAATGAAGAACTAGAAGAAGAAGTGTACATGGAACAAATTGAAGGATTTTAGTTATCAGACAAATGGAATATGGTTTGTAAATTGAAAAAGGCATTGTATGGACTAAAACAAGCTCCCAGAGCATGGTATGCTAGATTGGATAGATATTTGACACAACAAAATTTTAATAAGGGCTCTATAGGAAACAATCTTTATTTCAAGATCGAAGGAAACATAATGTTGATAGTGTTAGTATATGTTGACGATATCATCTTTGAGGAAATGAAGGTATGAGGAAGAGATTTGCAGAGGAAATGCAAAAATAATTTGAAATATTCATGATTGGTGAGTTGAATTTCTTTCTTGGTCTTCAAGTAAATCAAACTAATAAGGGGATATTTAGTTCACAATCAAAATATATCAAAAAGTTGTTAAAGAAGTTTGGAAAGGATGACTCCAAAAATGGTTAGTAATCCAATGGTGACCGAATGTAAGCTGAGTAAAGATGATGAATTTACTAAAGTTGATCATCTGGAGCAAGTACATATGGGTGATCCCACAATAGTGGTTTACAATTTTTGGCCAAACTCGACACTAAAATTATTTTTTTAAACCAAATCTTCACATTCGGGCGCCTATAGCGGCTAAACCATGAAGAATTTGAAGATGATGAAAACTAGAGTCTCATCACATTTTTTCTGTAGATTCTAAAAATATTTTTTTCAAAATTCTTGGAATCAGATTGCACTTCTTTTTCCATCTCCCATGAAAAACTGGTTTTTTCCAAAAAACAACATTTTAAAAAATGACACACACCATATAACACATAAATTTTTTTCCATGAAGGATAAAAATCTAATTCTTTCAAATTTAGATTTGTAACTCTGATATCTAGTGCTTCCACTTGGTTAGATAGTTTTTTATTGAATATTTTTTTATAATCAAGTTTCAAAGTGAAACCAATTACAATTCAGACATAGCGTGACCGTATACATTTGCATAACATTTTTTGTATATATCGAAATTCAATTTTTATTTTTTGTTGGATCAAAGACTTCAATATATGGTGCACTCATATTTTTCAATTTTTTTTTTTATAATCTGCTACTTTTCCACATGTGCAAAACATAGACCTTCATTTTCAATGAAAAACCTATGTTTAATACAACTAAAAAAACAAATATGTAATAAAACCAAAACATATTAAAATCATATTCATTGGATAGCTCATTCTGAGGACTACCTAATTCAAGTTGGGTTTGTGAAGATTCCTCCATTTTCATCCTCAACCCAAGCTCCGAAGTGCCAAAATTTTGGCTTTTTTTGTGTCTTAGGGAGGGGATGAGGAATAAAGGGGGTTCGCTAGAACCCCTAGGGGTTCGCTTAAACTAGGGTTCAGACGAACCCCCCTTCTATAAGGGGTTTTGATGGTTTTTTTGGTGGGAAAGTATTAGGAGGGTTCACCCGAACCTAGGTTCTAGCGAACCCCTAATGGGTTAAGTTGAACCAATAGGTTCGTACGAACCCCTAAAATCAATTTTTTGGCCATGCATTCATTTTATGTGAGTTTTCCTTCCTCACTTCAATTGTAAACCACTATTGTGGCTTCACCCATATCTATGATTGGTGGACTACTATATCTTATTGCTACTAGACCAGACATCATGCGTGTAGTATGCTTAGTTGCCAGATCTCAAACAGAACCTAAAGAAGCACATGCTATAGCTATGAAGAGGATATTCAAATAGCTTAAAGGCACTTTGGATTATGGCTTGTGGTATCCTAAGGATACTAATTTCACTTTAAGTGCTTGTACTGATGTAGATTTGGTTGGTTGTGTGGATAACCGAAAGAGTACTAGTGGAGGTGCTTTCTTTCTTGGTGGAAGATTGGTTTCATGGTTAAGTAAGAAACAAGATTTAGTTTCTTTATCCACTAGATAAGCATAGTATATTGATGCAACATCTTTCTGCACACAAGTTTTGTGGATGAAGCAAAAAATGAAGGATATTGGAGTGATATGTGATGAGCCTATAACTATTTTCTATGATAATACAAGTTCTATAAAAATTTCAAAGAATTTGGTAATGCATTCAAGAACAAAACATATATCTATTAGATATCATTTTTGAGAGAAAAAGCATTGGGGAATGAAGTAATGATGGAGTATGTGTCTACAAAGGATCAGATTGTAGATATATTTACAAAGGATCTTCTAAAGGATACTTTTGAGTATCTTAGGGAGAGGTTGGGGGTCATTGGCCCTCTAAACTAGGTACACATGGAGGTGCATTAGTACAGAGGATCCACAAATTCTTCATTTATCTGGAATGATGAATGGGTCTACTCCGCAGGGGGAGTAGAAAGTTTCATTGTTGTAGTATGAGTTGTATGGGTGCACTCCTAAGGGGGGGTGATTAGAGATTTTGATCTTTTCCATCGATGTCAAAGGGGTAGAAAGAGTCATGTGGAAAATAGTAGAAGAGGAAGAGAAAGTATTTTGCTGGAATGTTGACAATGTAGGAGAGTGTTGTCTTTGATGGTTTTTCACATCATGTATTGCCATCAATGACAAAGGGAGAGATTGTGGCAAGTATGAGAAATTTTGGTGTTGTGTTCATTAATGTTGTCATTGATGTCAACACAATATAGGATGTTGTAGATTGTACATGTATAGTTGAGATGTTGTTAAGATGTTCTAAGTACATGGAGCTATCCTTATGATGTTATAGATGTGCTGATATGATGGGTTACTAACTAATTTTGAGAAAATTAATAAAAAGTGGAGTTAGAGTTATGTATGTGTTTAAAATGTTCTCCAGTATGTGCTCCATTTTTCTTTTGTGTTGATCCTATGCTTGTGTGGACCTGAGTGGTTGTTTATGGGAATCTATTGGTGATATCTCATAGCTTGTAGCTTCTGGTTTGATGGAAAGTGAAAGTTGTGATCACCAGTATGTGAACTAGTTTGACATAGCTATTTTTCTATGAACTAGGAGAAATGTTTCTACTCTACAGTCCTTTTCTGATTTGTTTCAGGTCTTGTGGGTCTGAAATATGTCTTGTAATGGTGTTATTTGTGTTCTGGAAAATATTTCCATGGTTTGGTGCTCTAGAAGATGAGTTTTAGTATTACTTTGTATATATGTAATGTCTGGATAGACTGGTGGGTATGTGCAAGATTGTGACGGGCCAAAAAGTGGCGATATGATGGGTATGTGGCTAACAACTTTTTTTTACTCAAAATTGATGAAATGAAATGGGTTTTTAAAGGAGATTCTCAACTTTCCATGAATATAAATTATGCTTTACTTTGAATTTAGTAAATAATTATTATTCATTTTCTATTTGAATTATGACTAAAGTCTCGATTGATAGGCTAATTGAAAAACATCTATAGCTTTCAAACAGTATCATATTTCTTGAATCAAAAACATGCATCACATTCTATGCTTCGTATACTATAGGATTCAAAAAAACTAAATTTCATGAAGTTTTGACCAAATTAAGGTGGTCATACATATGAGTTTTTAAATTTTTTTAAAGTTGTAAGAAAAAATTCATAATTAATCATTTACTTGGTAAAAAAATTACAAAAAAATGCATCACACCGGGACATGATTACCCTACTTATATCTAAAATATTATCAAAAATATTATCCTTTTATTGTGGTTAGGGTGGTCAGACAAACACCTACCTATTTTTTCCCTAAAATTTAAGTGCTACTGCATTGAAAATTCAAATTTTCACCAAATAGATTTTAAAAAAAAACCTAGTATTTTAGAAACTACAACCAAGTTTCTACATATTCTATTCTTACATATTTTTGAAATAATATAGATAACTTATTCAAATTTTTACGTTAAGTTGCCTAACATTGATTTTTCTAAATTTTTTGTCGGTTAAGGGCATGTTTTTTCCATAATGATCCTACACATACCCTGGTGAGAAGTGTTTTGAGTTTGAATTTTATTTTAGTTGATACAGATGTATCTGAAGGTATCTGAGATATGTTCTCATTCATGATGAAGCATGTTACGTCATCCATGTATTATCTTCTTGTTGGAAAGCGTGTACTTCAATGTTCATTTGTGTTTTCATTAGGTTTGGACGACCTAGTGTTTACACTTCATGCAAAGGATTAAAAATTAATTGAGGATTCACATTCTCATCTTGTGGCATGCCCAATTCCTATAAAAGCCATCCAAATAGAAATTAAACAATGAATCAATAATCATTTGATTTTTCACTCAATAATAGGTATAAAAATGAATGTAATTTGGAATTTAATAATCTACCTCATACCCCTATAAGAGGAATCGAGCTCTCTAT
This sequence comes from Sequoia sempervirens, assembly GCA_007258455.2. NCBI lineage: Eukaryota > Viridiplantae > Streptophyta > Pinopsida > Cupressales > Cupressaceae > Sequoia > Sequoia sempervirens. The sequence continues at coordinate 353,761,507 of VDFB02373365.1, forward strand.
TGCAAAAGATACTCCTTTACCCTATCCACATATGGAGGTGATTCCACTAGCAACATGTAAAAATAAAATATCAAATTATTCAATCACAAAAAGTAGAATAGTGATACATGTCAAGACTTATAATGTATGAGATAATCAACAAAATTTTGAATACGTATTAAACTATATATTTCTTACTATTATGCTTACTATTTTCTATTGATGGGTGTTTTGCACACTTTCTCAACACAGGTAGTGCGTAGATGCACTACCTCTCTTGAAAGGGGACTTCCAACAACAAGTTGTTGAAAATCACCCCAAGGTCTCTCAGGTGTTAGGCCATGACTTGCATGGAATTCCTTAGTTGATGTTTGATGTGATTTTGCTGGTAATCACATGGAAGAATTACGTAGATGGATACGAGGTGGATCTTAAAATCTAAAATTTTTGAGATGGGAGTTAAGGTACACTTTGCTGTAGGTTTGAACAACAATCCAAAACTTCAATGTTTTCCTTGAGTTTTGGATTTACAATGTGTAATGAACCTTAGCATAGGTTGTTTCTAAAAATAAAAGAAAAAGAGAAGGGAAGAGGGAAGATTCCTGGATCTGTAACTAATTGTGAATAGTAATCACGGAGGTTCTACTATGGACAACCTCCTTCAAACAAGATTCCACTTAACTAAGAAACCTACAATATCATGAAATCTATGCCATATTCAAAGGTTTACAGATATTTTACCATTAATCCTCCACATACATGCATGAATGAAGATAAAAGTTTAAAAGCAGCTTCAAGTTTCAACCTAGACTAACTTTACAAGACCATTTACCAATAGCAAACAACAAAAAGTATGGACTAGAAGGCATCAAAATGACATAAATTTTTACAGTCATAGAATAACATTACAAAAATATATCCAAGCAATTTAACATTAACTAGAACAACAGTGCAAATCTAAATAAAGAATCTAACAATGGGAGATTGAATCATGAAACATGTGAAGAACTTAGAAAATGCACCAAGTCAATGTATTTTCATTAGAAATTTCTGTAGCATGTCTTTACAACTCAACTCCCTCAAAATGAGAAGAGACCCCCCCATTTATAGTGCCCAAAAAATAGAATGAATGGACAAGATTTAACCTCATTGTGTGGCCAAGATTCACTACAAACTAGGGTTCTACCTACCCCCCAATATATTACAATTTAAAATACAACTTTGTATTCATCCCTATTTTTTCCTGTAGTGACCACACTGTAGACTTTTGTCTTGTTGCTGATTGCCCTTTTGCTGTAGCTATTCCTTTAGAAGCTCTTCACTAATAATAGGGTCACCTTCCCGCTTCTTTAAAGCTACATACTCCATGAAGTTCAAAATTATTGATTGGAGTTTGTCGACCTCTATGACCTCAGACCACAATACCTGATAACTCCACTCCTTGGAGTTGTCCTCAAGCCTTTTCTAGCCTTCATCATACTTGACAGTGTGGTCTCTGAATAGTTCTGACTAGGCGAAGGTGCGGGCGGAAAAAAAATGAAATTCATGGTTATTTATGTTGACATTCTATCCTCCATCCTTTTCTGGAAGTGGGGCCTTGTTTTATCTAGGTCTATTTGTACAATGGGCATCTCATAGCTTGTCATTAGCTTTAAATATCTGACACAATTTTCTCTGACTTCCTTGTCCCATTCAATGTCCCGGTCCACTTTACCAATCACCTGCCCCAACCTTTCTTTTCGATTCTCAAAGTACCACCTCTAAACATCCACGATCCAATGATCGTCCCTCTTGAGCATGAGTTCCTTTTCCCATGTGGCACATGGTAGCTTGAGTATAGCCTTGAGCTTAGGAATTTATTCTATAGAGGACCATTGCTGAATGTATGTCATTAGGTCTGATACTTGTGTTTTTAGCTCCTCCTTTGAACTTTATTCTGTTGTATCAAATACACTATTCTGGCCACAAACTCTTCTAGATGCTCCACCTTCTGCTCTCTATTATTTGTTCCCAAGACAATGGTGGAGATGCTATAGATCACGCCTTCTTTTCCCACCACTGGCATTGCTACTTGCACAATTTAGGATCTCGAAGCGTCCATCGTTACCTTGGATATGATTTTGGGCTTCTTCTCTTTCTTGGTGGTGATCTATGCTCGGGCTAAGATAGCCTCTAGTCTTGCTCTTGGATCCTTTGGGGAAAGAGTTTTCTTTTCAAGTTTCCTCTAATGCCATTCGGGCATAGCAAATTTTCCATTGAGCGATTCATGATCACCGTCGTCCACCCTCATTTGGATCTCTGTTTGTTTACCTGTGAGAGCCCTTTCTTCCATTTTAGTGTTGTCTCCTTCTTCCTCATCGAATTTTTGGATGAACACAAGGCGCTTGATGGGAATATTAGTAGGAAATTTCTCCCGAGGACCTTCTTTCTCAGCCTTCTTTCCTTCCCTTTCTTCATCTTGTTCATCCTTATTCTCATTCTCTTTGGGTTGTTCAATTTTGAGGCTTTTTCCAGCTTGAATCTCACCCTCAGGTTTGTCTTCTTCTACATTTTCTTCTTCTCTATAATGAGCTGATACATTCTCCTGCTATTTCCTGTAGGGAATTCTACATTTTCTGTTGCCTTGACATCTTCTTGTCTTTCTTCTCCAGGAGGTGACCTTTCTACCTCTTCTTCATCATCCCTCAATTGTCGGGCCATTTCCTCCTCGAAATCATCATCAAAGGTTTGAACAATAGTTATACCACCTGCATCCTCCTCTTCATCTCCACTTCCGAAAGAACCTATTTCTTCTTCTTCATGGACCATCTTGTCAATTTTTTAGTGTTCATATTCTGGGTGTTTGTGGTACTCATTGGCTTCTTGCTCTGCTGCTTTTGAAGCTTCCATCTCTCACTTCACCCATTCCTTAGAGATTAACATTGTGGCCTCCATTGTTGGTGGTCCTGTCAGAGGTTGCGAGGGTGAAGCACTGGCGAGGATCTGCACTAGGGAAGCTTGGATGGTGGGATCCAAAATGATTTGGGAAATCTCAGAGTGGAGACTCTACATATGCCTTGAGAAAGCCTTTGGCAGTGTGAGTGTGGGAATTGATATTTTTGTTGCTGCCAATGAAAGCAATGTAGTGGGTAACATGGAGGCAGAGGAGAGTAGAGAAGTTACAGTAGAGGAGGAGTCGACTATTATTATGAACCCAACTAGTGGAGAGGAACTGAGATGGACCGAGATGTCCACCACAGGTGGGGATGTGGCAACCATGGCCTGGGAAACAAATGGAAGGGAAACATAAATAGGGAGAGCTAGAGGAGGTTTTGGATGATCTATTTTCGCTTCCTTACCCTCTTGAAGGGGATCCTCTTGAATTGTTGGATGCCCTGCAACACTTCCCATCTGTTTGGGCTTCTTAGAGGGTGAACCTTCTAAATCTTTTCTGGAATAAACCTTTGGATTTGGTGACTGCTCCGCTTCAATCCCTTTCCTCTTCTTTGATATTATGAGCGGAGGAGATTTGGATGTCCCTCATGTTGAGGTCATAGCAGCAACATCCTCCGTAGCACTAGGCTCTCTCTTAAGCCCTTCATATGTTAGGACAACCCCTTGTTGCTTCAATTGGGTTGTTTGTCTATCAACCCATTCTTTGGTACAAGCCTAAATTGGCTTGGTTATAATATCGAGGTCATCAACCTCCTGCTCATCCTAGTATATTGTTGGCAGCGGCAAGTTAGCAACTACATTATACCTAAGGTCCGTGATAAAGCTTTCATCCTCTTTAACTTGATCAGGTATAGGAAACAATTGTACTCTTTTGATGAAGTACATAGTCATTTGCATGTAGTGCCTTGCGTGCACCTCCTTGTCATCATGGAAATCCGCCCACAAATATTTGACATGATACACATGGGCATACCTTGGTCCTAATACTTTTCTTACATGCCCATATAGGCTGATGTGTGGGTGAGTAGTGTGTAAGCGAAAATGATACTCTACCAATTCCTTCTCAGAATTCTCAGCGCACTAGGAGGTTTGCAATTTGTACATCCCCTAGCCAAAAGCTAAGGGATAAGGGATCCCTACCAAGTGTCTTCTACCAAGGACTGAATGCACATGCTGCAACTATCAGGAGAGCTCTAATAGTATGTTCTAGTCATTGGGGTACCAGGGTAGCTTATTTTGCCTCTTTGTGAAACCTTGGGCACAAATATATGTGAACTTGGGTTATTGTATGAATAAGAAGGTGGATTGCTTCAAGAACGCCCGAGCACTATGAGAGACCCTTCTTTCAAAATCCCCCCTAAGAAATCTAATGATGTGACTGATGAAGGCGTCATTCACCCTACAATACTCCTTCTTGAAGTTCCTAAACTGGAGCTGGGGATATCTATCATAGACCTTCAACACATGACCGAGTTCCTCATTGGGTGCCACAAACAATCCACCATACTACCTCCACTTGGGCAGTGATTACACAAGATAGGAGGCCATATAGAACTTGGAGAACTTCTTTACATTCATGAATTGCTTATGGAAGGAGTCGCTTATTACACCCCCCAGTAGAATGATGCTTTTGTGGTGATGTCTTTGTTCCCACAGAGAATTTTCTCTACGAAATACATCATCCATTCCTAAAAATTTGCAGCAGTGGGGAGGCCCATTACTCTGCTTAGCATGGTGACCAAATCGTAGTAGTCTTTGTGAAAGTTACTATGGAAGAGTTCTTGAAGAACCTTAGTAGCACTGCCCCTTTTTTCTTTGAGCCAATACTAGTTTATCAACTTCTTGCAGCCCATCGGGTCCTCTTCCCACATTGTTTTACACTCTGCTATGGTGGGCATCTCCATCTCCCCAAAGGTGGGGATGTGAAAATTCTTCATTATCCCCTCACCTGACATGTCAGCAAGGATGTTTCCATCTCTGTTAACAATTGTTCATGTTTGTGGCTGATATGCTTGTTGGAAAGCCCTGACCAATTCGAGGGCTATGAGGGATGGAGGGAAGCCTGCAACTTTAGAAATTCCACTTTTTCTTATTAGTCTAGCATTGTTGGTCTTAGGGTGGACTCTGACCCTTTGCTTGAACTCGTCAATATCGATGTGGCCGATATTGGTATCTGTAACTTTTTTCTAGTTTGTGATAATATTTGAGTGCAAAGGCTCTCCTTGGAATTGGTGCTTCATTTGGTCTTTATCCTCCTTTCCACAAGGAGCCTTGCCTACCCTTTTCCCTTTGTCTTTTTCTACAGTTGCCCATGAGGGTCCTCCACCTGATTCCATATATCCTACAAGCAAGGACATAATGAGCACAACCAATCATGAAAGCATGAAAATTAGTTGAAATCCCATGGACGAAATGCAATTAGACAATGTATCATTCATGTAATCAAACTTTTGCTTCTAGATGTTGTTAGTAATTTTTTGGAGGGATTTTGGACAAACCGGGCTGGGAGGGCTAGACCTCCCTAGCAGAAATGTTGTTTTGAAGGGAAAACAGGGTAGGGAAATCCATGTGATTTCTCTCGACTTCAGATTTTAGTGGTTTAAAAGGTCAATGCAAGAGAAGGCTAAATTTGAGCATGTGGGTCGAGATTGGTTTTCAAATTAAAGGTCATTTGGATCACTTTTGGGGCACTCGGAGATATAAGGGCGGAAAGCTATTAGGGCTTCACCATTTAGAACAACGGTCATTAGGCAGAAATCCGCTGGGAGTGGCCCAGTGGACTGGACCCAGTATTGAGCTTGGCCACTAGGTTTTCTCTTAGGTTTCTTTCGGCGAATGAGACAGTGGGTCCCAGAGGACAAAAAGATGAACCTGCTTGTCCCTTTTGAACTGACTAAGATGGGACAAAATTATGGTGGATGGAGCCTGATGAGGATAAGGATGCCAAAGTTCATTTTCTTCTTGGTCTTGGGTATGTGCAAGATCATGATGGGCCAAAAAGTGGCGATATGATGGGTTTTTGTAGGGTATGTGGCTGACAACTTTTTTTTTACCCAAAATTGATGAAATGAAAAGGGTTTTTAAAGGATATTCTCAGCTTTCCACCAATATAAATTATGTTTTACTTTGAATTTAATAAATAATTATTATTTATTTTCTATTTGAATTACAAAAGTCCTAATTGATAGGATGATTGAAAACATCTATAGCTTTCAAGCGGTATCACATTTTTGAATCCAAAACATGCGTCACATTCTATGCTTCGCTTACTATAGGATTTAAAAAAGAATTTCATGAAGTTTTGACCAAGTTAATGTGGTTGGACATACAGTTTTATATTTTTAAAAGTTTTAATAAAAATTCATAATTAATTATTTACTTGGAAAAAATTACAAAAATATGCATCACATCGAGACATGAGTCCTCTACGTATATATAAAATATTATAAAAAAATATTATCATTTTATTGTGGTTAGGGTGGTCAGACAGACACCTACCTCTTATTTTTTCCCTAAAATTTAAGTACTATTGTATTGAAATTTCAAATTTTCACCAAATAGATTATTATTATTTTTAAACAAACCTAGTAGTTTAGAAACTATATTCAATTTTCTACAAATTATATTCTTACATATTTTTGAAATAATATAGATAACTTATTCAAATTTTTATGTCAAGTTGCCTAACTCTGATTTTTCTGAATTTTTTGCCACTTAAGGGCCTATTTTTTCCATGATGATCCTGCACATACCCTCTTCACGAAAAATGGAGGGTCAGGACCTGGGAGGCGAAAAGACATTGCCATATAGTTTTTTGAAATGACAAATTCGTTAGGGAAATCTACGGATGGAACTCCTTGTAATAGGGCTCAGGGACATGTTTGGTCTGATGATTTGTGCCTTTAATGCCAAACAACGAAAGGTAAGGTGGGCTGTGGGAGGTGGAAACATGGGGTTGCCTCGCCATTTGGAATGGTCAAAGCAATGCGAAGTCCCAAGAACAGAGTCCCGCGGGAGTGGGCTCAGGGAGCCAAAATGAAGGCTAAAAGTTTTTAAATTTTCAACCTGACAGTGATGAGCCAACTAAGGTTCGGGGTAGTGGGCTTGATAGGGCATCCCGCCGTTTGGTTAGTTTATTAGCAAAATTTTGTGGCAATTGGAAGACCAGGCCAGGAGGGCGCAAATGCCCTGTGCAAAGAACAACAATGACGGGGCCCAGTTTCAAATTTATTTTTGAGGATGTTTTGAGGGTCTTTCAAAAATTTGAACTCATGGTTTTTTAGGTGTTGTTGTGTTTTACCTAATTAAAGAATTTTAAACCCATTTCGTTCATCATTTTAAGTGAAATATCACAAAAAAACCCCACACGACAAAGCAAATAGCAAACCAACCTCGGAAATCCAGTGAAAGAAGTTGCAAAATACACTAAGGATTGACAAAAAAGGGTAACAGGTGCAAGGGCAACAAGTAATGAAGGCACTAGACTCCTTGAACTCTACTCTAAACTCCTCTAGAAAACCTGACAGATGAAAATGATAGGTCAAGCTAGATATTTATACCCCAATTAGCATTTAATACACCCATTTAATGCCCATATAGACAAAAAGAGGGTTGGTGGGTTTAAAACTTGGATAGTGGCTAGATGATCGGGGCTTGGGGTCTAGAAAAATGTGACCATGCAGCCACTTCAAAGTTAATTTTGCAAATCATCGATGAAAGGGATCTTGGGGCACAGAGAGTAGAGAGCCACTGTAGGTTTTCCATTCAAAAACAACAGAGACAACACAAAGTTCTAGGGATGGAAGTCCAGGGAGACAGTTTTAGTAGGAGGAAAAGTAGTCTGATTTCATCACAAGTTAAATGGTATGGAAAAGAAAGAGCCAAGTCCTAGGGTTCGAGAAGGCAGAAGCCTTCTATCATTCAGAACGACGAACACCTAGAAGAAACCTAGTAAGGGAAACCTGACGAGGTGGGCCCATCAGGTCCTAAGGCCGCTGGTAGAAGCAAACTACCAAGGAAACTCTACAAGGCACCAGGACTTGGCAAAATTGAAGGGGATGAAAAATAGTCAACTTAAGATGAGACTTTGGAGGCACGTTAACCATTTAGGATGCCAAAATAGGGGGCACACAAAACAAGGTAGCGACAAAATGCCCTAACAAGGCAAAAAAAAAGAGGCTCCCTGTTCTGAATGGGGCATGTGTGCTGAGGGCACAACAAATGGCGACTCTACTGCGAAACACTCCCGAGCATTCTAAGCATAAGTATTCATTCAAGACCCTGAATCTCTAGTTTCGTAGACCAAGAGAAAATTTCCAAGAGTGAATAGGGAGAATAAGGTCCTTAGTTGGGTTAGTCTACAGGACATCTCAAAATTTTGTGTAGTGAATTCTTTCTTTTCCATGGGAACTATGACAAGCGGCCACTAACCCGACCGAGCAAGCTACATAAATCATCCAACACCAAAAGTAACTTGGACATTGCCCCGCTGCTAGTCAGGCGTCCATAGCTTTGACAGAGTTGTCGTTGTGATCCCATGGATATTGCTCTACTGTCGGCCGAGTATCCATAGCCCCAGTAGAGTTACCCGCGCACCCATACGGTCGCTTAATTTCAAAATTTTCTTCCTCTTTTTTGTTTTGATATTTTTTCAATGTTCCCTTTTCTCACTTATCTTTTGCTCGATTGTGTAAGCACTGAAGCCTATAATGGGTTTGGGAACCACAGTGGCCACTGGAGGAGACTTACGATTTTTCACTTACTAGGATATCATAACAGCCATTGTATAGTCCTTTAGAAATAATTAACATGCATTTGGTGCAAGACCTGAGATGTGCGTAAAAAAATACAACCAAGGGTCGACCTCTAAGGCGGAGTTCAAATCAGGAAACCTCTCCTAGGAAGCTTTCAAGGACCGATAGTTGAGAGTGAATGCTTAGCCAAAGAACACCAAGGATGGGCAACAAAGCAAACTATTTTTCAAACGAGCACGACCACCACAACAAACAAAGGACAACCTCTTTGAAAAAAAATAGTTGGGGAACAAGCAAAATAAAGTGGCACGAAAAGTAAACCGCAAGAAAACCAAAAGGCAACCTACTCTTACCCATATACAAATATTTACAAGGAAGAGCTCGACAGAGCTTAGGCTTGGAAGTAATGCTTAAGGTGTTTCCCATTGATTGGCAATAGGACATCTTCACCAGTTAAGGTCTTTAAGTAGAAAGCATTGTCTCCCAAAGTTTCAAAAATTTGAAAGGGGCCAAGCCAAAGCTTGTCGAATTTATTGTGTCCCCCTTTCTTTTCATGGGCCTTGTCCCAATACAAGACTAAATCTACAATTCTAAAGGCTTTGATTTTGGCTCGGTAGTCGAACCATCTCTTAACCATGCCCTGATGTTTGGAAAATTTTTCTATTACATGATCTCAAACTTCTTCTAAATGCAAGAGCTCAGCTAACTGAGCTTCTCTATGATCCCTCCCTTCGTAAAAGTCATTGATAAATTGGAGAGTTGGAAGCTTTAGGTGGATAGGGAATATGGGCTCTGAGTCGTAAACAAGATGGAATGGGGAATCGCCTAGGGAAGCTTTATGGTGAGTGCAGTTTACCCAAAGGGAGAAGTGGAGCTGGGTATGCTAGTCCTTGGGATTCCTATCGAGAAATTTCTTGATCACGGTGATCATGTTCTTGTCTATGGACTCAACAAGGGCATTGCCTTGAGGGTAGTAATTAGATGAAAATTTAAGGGAAATCTTGTAGTCAAAGGCCCAAAGTTAGCAAATTTTAATGAAGCAAACATAGGTCCATTATCACACACCAATGCATAAGGGTAACCAAAGCGATTTAAAATGAAACTTTCCAAAAAATTGACTACCTCAGTTGTGCATTACCTACATACAATTGCTTCTATCCATCTAGTGCAATAATCAGTAGCAGTGATAATGTAACTATGTCTTGTAGATGATGGAGGGCTTAGCGAACCAATGAAATCGAGACCCCATTGGACAAATGGCCTTACCTCCATTACGAGCTGTAGTGGAACAACATTCTTCTCCTTGGTGGCAGTGGTCTAACATGTGTAACAAGAGAAAAAATGACAATAAGCATCCTTGAAGATTGTTGGCTAATAATACCATGCTCTTAGTACTTGATGTGCAGTGGAAGGCCTGGATCCATGACTAGTGCCAAACTTGTCATGAAACTCCCACAAGGCTCAATCTACTTCTTCCTTTCCAAGGCATCTCAAGTAGATGCCTTCATGATTTTTCTTGTATAAAATGGACCCCTGTAGCATGTAACTGCTACTTTTCAGCCTAAGAGCATGTTTTTGGACTCCTTGTAAGTGAGGTGGACACCTGTGGTTCAAAAAATAATACACAACATCCTCATACCATTCTCTTGGGGAAACATCCTCGAGTTGGTATTGCTACACAGTGAGTTCGGGTCTTGCTTCTGTTGCTACTCTAGCAATTGTTCAGGTAAGTGCATGTCCTCTCACCAACCTCATTGGTTGGATTTCCATATCATACTCATGGAGCAATGTGACCCATTTAGTTCTCTATTCACCTAAGTCATTTTGTATGACCAATGTTTTCACTGTTGGATCGGGGACAGTGGCGAACACTTTATTGCGCAAGATATAATGCCTAAATTTCTTCACTCCCCTAACGAGGGAATATGCCAGCTTTTCTATGTTCTGGTAGCATAATTCAACATCTTTCAAAGGAGCACTCATGAAGGCGATCGGGTCCTCGTTCCCCTCTTCATCTTTCTGAGTCAAAATATTGGCACATGAATGCTGTGAAGTGAATGAATAGATGTAGAATGACTTCATATAGTTTGGGCTGATGAGCACAGGAACCTCATCAATGGCCCATTTGATTTCTTCAAAATCTTGTTTGGCTTCAGGAGTCCACTCAACTTTGGCATCCTATTTAACATGGAATTGAGTGGTTTAAAAATCTCAGCAAAACCCGTGATGAATTTCCTGACAAAGTTGATCTTTCCGAAGAAGGATTTTAATTCTTTGTTACTATTGGTGGGGGAATCTTTAGCAAAGGATGGATACGTTTGGGATCTATAGAGATTCCTTGCTTTGAAATAATATATCCAAGCAATCTACCTTCAGTTACACCAAAAATACACTTCTTTGGGTTAAGGGAAACTCCAAATTCCCTACACCTTGCATAAATTAGAGACATGATCACTCTACCTTTTAGAGAACACAATTAAATCATCCATACAAATGATTATGCACATCCCAATCAGATCTTTGAAGGAAATATCCATGGCATGCTAGAAAGTGGCACCGGCATTGATGAGTCTGAGGGGAATTCTCCTATAAGCAAAGGTCCCCGAATTAGTGTTGAATGTTGTCTTATGGCGATCTTCATATTGTATGATAACCTAGTTGTATCTAGAGTACCCATTGAGGAAAGACATCATTTGGGAGCCATTGATGATCTGAAACACCTTGTCAAATGAAGGTATTGGATCATTGTCCTCTGAAGCTCTATTCAAATTGCAAAAGTCTACACACAATCTGATTTCCCCATTCATCTTTTAGACCGAGAAAAAGTTGGCCACCCATGTGGAATGCCTGACTCAGAATATAATTCTTACTGAGAGCAACTTTTATACCTCTTTGTAAATGATGGGTTCCAACAAGGCATTAATAGGACATTGTCGCTGGCAGAATGGCCTCACTTCTGTCTTGAGAGGGATGGTGTGCATAATGATGGAAGTGTCATAAGTTTTTAGATATTTGTAACTCCATGCCACCACATCATGATACCTCCACAAAGCATCAATGATTCCCCTCTTTTCCTCAGACGTGCACACTTTTCCAATAAAAATATTTTTTATCTCTTCCACATGTTGGTCTTCTATTCTACCTATGGAATTGCCAATTCCAATCAAGGGGAACTCAAAGGACCAAGACCAATTGACGAGGATTTTAAAGACTTCCTACACTTTGGGCTCTACAAGACTCGGGAGGGTAATCCCTTAATAGTTTTACAATCTTTGCACTATTATCATACACAACATTAACAACAGATAATCTCATTTAATAGCTCAACATAATAGTATAATACTGAATAGAATTGGCCATTCATCATTAATATCAACTATTTGGAGCATGAGATAACCACAACACTATAACACATAGGGATTTAAAATTATTTTTTAATTTTGAAGATTTGGGACCAAGCTGAAAACAACAAAAGTATAACACTTGACCAGTGCCAGAAAATGGGCTATGGAGTCATATAACTAGCATTCATCCTATAGCGTTGAACATGTTATGAAAATCCTTGTAAATGTTATCACATTATGACAACCAAACTATTGAAGTTTTATCTGATAACTCTTCTTATAAATCCACCTGAAACATAGTACTCCTGTCACATATGTTGAAGCAATTACACTATCCTTTGAACAAAATGCAATAATAAATGCAAATTGTGCTTCATTAAGGCAATTATGTTATTCTCAGTATAGAAGGCAACAATATATATAGCTCTAATGCAATAAATGTGCATGAAAAGACTTAGATAATCTTATTATTGAATCCAAAAGAGTAAGACATCTTAGAAATGGAGACAATTATCAACTAAAATAAACATTAAAGCATAATTCAGAACACACACTTTCAGATTAATGACCCATTTACAATCATCCTAGCATTACAATTCTACCTAGAGCTTCTGCCTGACATGCAGAGCTTTCAGGAATTGGAATCCTAGCCCACCTTTTTTTTACAAAATGAGAGAAGAAGAGAATAAAAGAGAAATAGAAGTAGCCCTAAGATCAATCTGATTCATAGATGCAATCTGGAAAATTCTCTCCCGTTGATCAAAAAATTTGCTCAAAACATCTCTCATCTCTCTTCCATTTGAATTTTCTTCTCTTTTCCTTTGTTCTATTTGCAACAAAAAATTACCCATGCGAAAGTCATTTACCCTACAACTGAGAGAAAAAAGTGCCCGTGAAAACTCCCATTTACCAAGCAATTCAAAATACCTTTTGTTTTCCTGTGAAAAATCATTTTATTTTCTCTTCATTGTGATTACACTTTACATTTGCACTTTCCAGCCATGTAAAATATTCTATTCTTCTGCCCATTACTGCTCTAGTAATACTTTATCTCCCAGCATACATTTGTTTATTTGCACTTTCTAGCCAAGTAAAATATTCTATTTTTTTGCCCATTACTTGCTCCAGCAATACTTTATCTCCCAGCATACATTTTTTTTATTAAAGTGAATAAATTCACTTTATACAATATCCATCAGGCAATAAAATAACATAATATATCTCTTACCTGACACCTTATATTTAAAAAATCATGGCTTTTAAAAAGTCATAAGCCCCCAAAATATTCTCCTCAGCAAGTAAAATATTCTCCCCCAGTGAATATGATTTACTCATAAAACATCCCATACCATTCATCAATATTTTGTTTCACTTTATAAAAGTTAGAGCATTTTTTAAAACAAATTATCAGGCACAGGAAACTTTACCCACCATCTAAAATAAAATTCCACCGGGCCCGCCATTTGTATTTGCCCATATTTTAATTTTAAAATATATTACCCTTTTGAAATGCACAGAGACCTCTTTTTAATATTTGTATCAGGCAATTAAATGTTTCTCCTTAGGAAAAAAGCCTTCAAACTTTAAATCATCTGCCACTAAACCTAGGACCCACCACCTACCATGTGGCACATTTTTTCCATCTTGCGATGATTAAAAGGTGTGCACCTTCAGATTGCGATTTGGCAGGGAAGGGCTCAGATTATGTTGCATTTCACCTTTCACTCTCCACCATAGATTTCATCTTTTCTTCCTTTATCTCACATTTCACATAATAAAATCCTTTAAAAAGTTTATGTCGGGCCCCTTTATTAAAAGTATCTCCATTTAAAATAATAAAATTTCTAGGTCGTTTGTTGCTGGGCCCACCTCATTAAATATTTGCTCTTCAAAATTTTCTTTTACAATTTCACTGGGAAAATTAAAAACATTTAAATCATTAAAATATTGGACCTCTTTTGAAACCTTCACACGTGCACGAGACTTCACCCCGGCCCACACCTACCACATGGCAACAACCCACAATCTTGTGAGTTTTAAAGAGTGAGCAACTTCTGATTGCGAAATAGCAGGTAAGGTCTATGATCACACTACATTTCCATCTTTGATCATCTGTCGTTGGATCTTCATTTCTCTCTTGTTTATCCTAATTTCTCTCACCCTTCGCATTCTTCTCTGTGGTTTCTCCATTTGAAAATCACGAGAGGTATCTCCCTTCATCTAGTGTTGATCTGTCGTCTCTGCAAAGAATTCAAACAAAACTCTATTTTCTACTTTGATGGGCATCCATACCCTCTCTGGTGTGAGCTTTGAAGGTTTCGTAAGAATTTTGAACAAATTCATTTTCTACAGTGCATGTAAATCTTTGTTTTTTCTTAATGCCCTTCTATCCTCTGTGCATTCATTCTTCATCTCTGCAACTCGAGCAACCACTATAACACTTCCAGATCATACACCTCTATCCAGCCCTATTGGTAATGGAGCCCCTCATTGAATTCACAAATGAAGCTTGAGCTACCTTTTCAACATTTGCGAGAGGGTTTCTAAAGCGTTTTCAACAAATACATTGTTTTTGCGTATATCCTGCAGCCATAGTATTCCTTATGATGACGTTTATTTCTACGCTCTTAGAGTTGTCCATTGTTACAGCCTCAAAGTTGTGCCCACTCACATTACCTCTACCTCGTTCCATTGCAATCACATTTGATTGAGGGTTTTGTGTCTGCAGACTACGCCTTAACTCCATCCTCCATTGCTCTTGGTTGCTATTTTATAGAGAGCCCCTCCTCAGCCGCTATTAGCAATTGTTTAGAGTTTTCAAAGCATTTTCCAATCTACTTTGTGTATATGTTGTGCCATTTTCTCTTTTGCAAAACAACTTTTTTTGTTTAAACAAAATGTTCTCATTCACAAACGAAGTTTGAGCTCTCTTCAGTGTTTGATTGAGAGAGGCATCCCATTCAGGAATGCATGGTTGTTTACATTCATTTGCTTAAAGTTAATAAAGCCCTTTGTACCATCTGCATAGCGTTTGAAGTTTATACTGGGTGCACCCTTGTTTTCCACATTTTTCAAACATAAGGAATTCAGTATCTTTGCAGCAAGGTTCATTATATCCCCTTTCCAGCATGAGCTTCTTTATCTTTCAAATGCTATTGAGACATTTTCAATCTCTGTAAATGGTGGCTGCCAAATAAATCTGTTTAATAGTTTCTAAAGACTTTTCAACAAACACGTTTTGTAGTACCATACCATAATGGCATTCCATAGACCACATTTACTTGGGACAGACCTCCCGACAAGGCACGCGCTATGCAATCATGGTGTTTTAATGTTAAACATTTTCAACCTATCCATTTTGTATACGTTGCACTCATAGCATTCACTCACTCACTGTATTACTTGAAATTTTCTTTGAATTCATTTGGTTTATCAGCATTACGGTGACTTTCCCTCTTCTTTTGTATTTAATAGGGCACTGATTGCATTTGTTAAAAGTTTCTAGAAGATTTTTAACATATTCATTTTGTGTACCGTGCTGGTGTATGCATCCATTGTACCTTGCTATCATGTTGATGAGGATTGGTTTCAAACAAAATTGCATGTCTTGCATTTGTTTGAAGATTTCTAATACCTTGTCAACAAATCCAATATGGGCAAGCTATTAGTGTGGCACTTCCTTGCTACATATACTCTAATACTATCCCTTCATATCATCTATAGCATGATATCACATATATTTCTGCTCCTAAGGGTACATATGATCATGCATTCTTCCATGTATTGACCCTTTTATTGAGTTATCTTCAAGTTCCGGATCAATGCAAAACTTCATGACTGTGTAAAACATGTCGGGTCCCCTATGGGCCCGGCTAAATTTTTTTTCATTTTCAAAATTTATGTTCAAATTGATCAGTCATAGCCTTGTGAATGCTCTTGAACTAAAATGAAAAATTGGGTTATCATTGAAATTCATTTTCTAGCATATTTGAACAATGAACAAAACTGGCCAAGTTGGCTCTATAATCAACCTTGAAAAGTAGACAAACAATCTCCTGGGGCCATGAAAAGATGCAAACATGTAGAAATTCGGTCCAAGAATGCAATGAAAAATATGGATCAGAGAAATCAATGACGAGGAAAAAGTTATTCACTGTCAAAGTTGCTTACTCAAACTTTTTGCAATAAATAGCTGTTTTGAATCAATTGAAACTGATGAAATCACCTCATTGCAAAAATATCAAATCAGCTCCTAGTGAGCTACCACTGGACACAGTAGAACATTTTGGTACACTGAGCATGTGTGCAAGATGGATTGGCTTGAAACATCTCCCATCAAAAGTTATTGACACTTGAATTTGGCTTCTCAGAAAGGTTTCATTGCAAAACTGAAGAAATTCCATTTGGTTTTGATCTGCTAAAAATAGGAAATCAACTCATGAAGCTCTAGAAACTGGCATGTGAGCTCATCTTGGTATAGAGTGTAGAACAACATTTTTTTTCGCATGATGATCAACTGGTTGCAAAATCCAAGATCAAACATGAGGCTACTTTGCAGAAATAAAAGTTAGCAAATTGCAGAAGAGTGACAAAACCCTCCAGCTTCACTTTTTGAAGCCCTGATAAAACTCATCATGGGAAGCCAAAAATTGACATGCATGTTCACATAGGACACATGAGTGTGTTTGCAAAGGGATTTTTCTTAGAAATTAATGGGCTTCAAATTACAACCCTCCAAAGTATGTTATTCAGGCATATTCTTCAAGTGCACTTCTGAAAGTGTAGGGGAAATTTTTTTGAAATGGGCATCTCAAATTTGTGAAATTTGAGAGTGCCAATAGTGGCTTCGACTGGGGATGTATGCCCCTTGTGGGCATAACAAGATTCCAGATCTTTGGGGAGTAGATCAAATGCTGAGTCAATCAGGTGTCCTAAAACTGCTCCTTTATTCATTCTTCTTTTTGAATTTCATCTGGTAACACTGAGCCACCAAATGAAAAATGGGAGTCAACACTTACCTCTGTCAAACACAATTCTATAAACTGAGCTAATCTCCCTTAACTCATGCTTGCCTCTGTCAAAACATAACATCATGAATAACTGCCTCTTTGCAAACATAAGTACCAGGATGCTTTTGTGCAAGTAAACACTTCATGTTTAACATTGTCATCATTTGGAAACCAAATCAAATAGATCTCATTTTTGCCACTCTCTTCATTCTCTTATTTTGCATCAAGTGGCAAGATTTGGAAATGGGGATCAAGACCATATGAAAGCATAGTCTAATTACAACCATCTGCCTGATTGAACATGTTGGTACCTCTCCATAGGCCATCATACACCACACTATCAACATGTTCATAATCACTATGCATTTGAAAGTCATACATACTTTCAAAATGCTAATTGTCATGTGGCAACAATTGATTACGTTCATCATTTAAATCACTCTCAAGTTGAAAACAACTTGTTTCAATGTTCTACACATTTCCACATTAAATGAAAACTTCTTCCAGCTAAAAAAAATAACACTCACAATTTGCTACATGGCTGGTACTATTAAGCTCATTCTAATCATTAGTTTGCATATCAAAATGTAAGCCATCACAAGAACTTTCCAGAAGATTTGGCTCATCATGCAAACTATCTTCAAGTGTATTCAAAGAGATACACTCATGCATTAGCACACTCTGTACTTGTTCTTCATCATGTTGGTAGTGAGAGTCATCATAAATTTCCGAATCATCATCGTTTGTAGTCATACAATCATCTTCTGAACATAATGTATCAACCTTTACAATATCACAAGCTTGCTCAACAACAAGCAATTCTATTTCAAAATCATAATCTGATTTCTCATCAAAATCAACCTCTACATCCACATGAAAAGACTCATGGCTAGGCTCATTGAAGTCAACAAACAAAGACTTGTTTAAATCGGCATTAAAATTTCCAATACTTGACTCATCAAAACAGATCTTTGAGTTTGCATCAGCATGCCCACTTTCATAATCATCATACATTGCATCATTGCAATCATATAGTTTCTTGTCGGACGTCATCCTCATTATTATCATCATGATCAACTAATTTTTAATTTGAAGGAGAATCAAATTCACTTGCATCATACCTTACACCATGAATCTTGATCATCATCATTGTCAAAGACAAAAGATGTATATTCAGTGGTCAATAGATCTGAGATTTGTTCACAACTTAATAGATCACTATTTTGATCTATTCCTTCAACTATTTCCAATTCTTGATCTTCACTTGAATTGGATACATTATCAAATTGAAAATTAGGGTATGCCAAAACATCATCATCATCAAGGTCTGAAAAGTCAATGGGCTGATCATAAACAGGGTCTCCCCAATCATAGGAGATTGAATTGTTAACAACATTGTCAGGAACATGGTCACAATCTGTCATAGAGAACAAACCATCCACTTGTCCATCCTTACTCACCACTAGGCTGTCATAACAACAATCCACATCTCTTTGTATTTCAACATTGGACTGGATGTCCTCATTGAGTTTGTCATTTACATCCTCTTGAGGGTAGACATAAACATCTTCTCTATCAAACTAAAAACCATCAATGGTTTCCTCATTGCAATTGCTTGTAGTTGATATTTCAAATTGAAATTCATCACATACTCTGTCACTTGTAGCTGGTAAACTGATGTTCTCAAGAGAATTCCCTAAGTCAGCAAATTCAAATGTCTCATCATGGATATTTATACCAAAGCTACATTCAACCCTTGTAGGATTGACATGGTCAACTATATTACAACATTGCTGATTACACTTCTCTTCTTCAAAGAATAAGTACAAATAATATCCTTCATCATGTTCTTTGCTTGGAAGACTCAACTACTGATTCTCAGTTCAATGGTATACTTCTTCTATAAGTTGTTCATTAACAACTTTCTCATCATCTGATGATGCATCTTTTTCATCTTCTACCTTCTCAACTATGTACTTGTTTGAAAACCTTTGATCATTCACATTCACACAGTTGCTGATTTCATCATGTTTATTGACAATTGAAGACAACAAGCTTTGTATATATTCATTCCTCTACTTCTCCATACTGTCCAAGATTCTGTAAGCCATCTGCATACTCAATATTTCAAACTCTTTTAACAATGCACTAGATCCTTCTTCATAAGCTTCAAAATACATATGAAGTGCTAGGTCTGAAATTGTCTGGGATTAGTGACAAGGCAACAACAAATCTATGACTGGAATCAACACTTGAATCTTCATCTTGTTTCTTGATTTGCTTTAACCTTATGACGAGGTGATAGGGATCTCTTGCAAACTCTTTTCTATAAGCATTCACTAATTCATCCTAGCAAGGAAATGACTTCTCAGGAAAATTCAAATACCAATCCCGAGCTCTTGCTTCAAGGGATCTAACAAAGAATCTCATCCACATATCTTGATATTCAAATGAATGTTTCTCCATGAAGCTAGAAATTTTTTTGACATGTGTATTTCCTTCACAAACATTATATCCATCAAATCTAGGCATCTTCTTGTAGACTTGAGCTGGCATACTTTGAATTTTGTAACCAACCCATGACAAATCTAACTGAGCATACAATGGATCAAAGGAATTGACATAAGGTGCAACAACTTGACAAGTAGACACAGTTTGATGGTCTCTTAACTGGGCTTGTTGAAACATCAGGTGTCTTTCATCCATTTCTTTAGGCCTTCTTTCAAGACTGACCCTAGGCTTATTAACTCTTGGGTTCTTACACTTTGGGGTATTAGATGCTTGAAGATCATTATACGTTTGACATTTCTTAACAAGCCGAATCAAGTTCTTTACAGGTATGGCTACTTTACCTTGATGATCCATGGGTATTCATGCAACATGAATCATTAATTATGCATAAAAATGACCATGAACAAATAAAGGATTACAATAACAATTACTGACAATGCAAATGGATGGCAATCTCAAAGATACAAAAATGCATTCTAACCATCCAAATTATGAAATATTTGAGCACTAGACAAAACCTTTCAATGGAACTTGCAATTAAATTCAATAGATCCAACAAATGGAAGTGTGCTAATTTGAATTTACTACCCTTTCCCTTAATTTGTGTTAAATCACTCAATAGCGAACCACAATTTCTCTCTAAGATGCTCAAATATGTGAAGAATACCTAGAAACATTGCAGCTACTACAACGTGTTTGGGAAACATTATCGATCTGGAACTGTATTCTTTAAATTTTCAATAGGTTCTTCTGATAAAGTTTCCACCTCTCTTTAAAGAGGAAATGGACTTTGAACATCAAGAAGTTCTTTCACATGTAATTTTGTTTTTGAGTTCCTTTCACCAACAGAGCACCCATAGATCTTGAAATCTTCAGGTTCACTGCAACAATTTTTCTCCAGGCCTGAAATTCTTCAATATTTGAACTAAATTCAAAATGGAAAATAATAATATGACTCTATAACTAAGCAGTTTTCACTTGGAGACTCAAAGTTATCCCCAACAGAGTCGCCATTTTGTTGGTTTTGTTTTTTACACTGTAACCAGGTTGGTCTTCTAATCTACCTATGGAATTTCCAATTCCAATCAAAGGCAGCTTGAAGGACCTGGACCAACTGACAAGAATTTTAAAGACCTTCTACACTTTGGGCTCTGCAAGACCCAGGAGGGTAATCCCTTAATGCTTTTACAATCTTTGCACTATTATCATAAACAACATTAACAATAGTAGGTAATCTCATTTAATAGCTCAACATAATAGGATAATACTAAATAGAATTGGTTGTTCATCAGTAATATCAACTATTTGGAGCATGAGATAACCAAAATACTATAACACATAGGGATTTAAAATGATTTTTTCATTTTGAATATTTGGGACCAAGCTGAAAACAATAGAAGTATAACACTTGACCAGTGCCAAAAAATGGGCTATGGAGTGATATAACTAGCATTCATCCTACAATGTTGAACATGTTATGAAAATTCTTGCAAATGTTATCACATTATGACAACCAGACCACTAAAGTTTTATCTGATAACTCTTCTTATAAATCCACCTGAAACATAGTACTCCTGTCACATATGTTGAAACAATTACACTATCCTTTGAACAAAAGGCAATAATAAATGCAACTTGTGCTTCATTAAAGAAATTACATTATTCTCAGAATAGAAGGAAATAACATATATCACTCTAATGCAGAAAATGTGCATGAAAAGACTTAGATAATCTTATTATTGAATCCAAAAGAGTAATATATCTTAGAAATGGAGATAATTATTAGCTAAAATAAACATGAAAGCACAATTCAGAACACACACTTTCAGATTAATGACTCAATTACAATCATCCTAGCATTATAGTTCTACCCAAAGCTTCTTCCTGACATGTGGAGATTTCAGAAATTGGAATCCCAACCCCTTTTTTTTTTACAAAATGAGAGAAGAAGAGAATAAAGGAGAAACAAAAATAGCCCTAAGATCAATATGATCCGTAGATGCAATCTGGAAAATTCTCTCTCCATTGATCAACAAATTTGCTCAAAACGTCTCTCATCTCTCTTCCAACTAAATTTTCTTCTCTTTTCCTTTGTTCTATTTGCAACATAAAATTACCCATGTGAAAGTCATCTACCCTCCAATTGAGCGAAAAAAATTCCCGTGAGAACTCCCATTTACCAAGCAGTTGAAAATACCTTTTGTTTTCCCATGAAAATATTTTTATTTTCTATTCACTATGATTACACTTTACATTTGCACTTTCTAGCCATTTGAACAAAATATTCTTTTTTTCTACCCATTACTTTCTCCAGCAATACTTTATCTCCCAACATACATTTGTTTATTTTCACTTTCCAGCCAAGTAAAATATTCTATTTTTTTGCCCATTACTTGCTCTAGCAATACTTTATCTCCCAACATACATTTGTTTATTAAAGTGAATAAATTCACTTTATACAATATCCATCAGGAAATAAAATAATATAATATATCTGTTACCTGACACCTTATATTTAAAAAATCATGGCTTTTAAAAAGTCATGAGTCCCCAAAATATTCTCCTCGACAAGTAAAATATTCTCCCCCAGTGAATATGTTTTACTCATAAAACATCCCATACCATTCATCAACATTTTGTTTCACTTTATAAAAGTTAGAGAATTTTTTAAAACAAATTATTAGGCACAAGAGACTTTAGCCACCGTCTAAAATAAAATTCCATCAGGCTTGTCGTATTTGCTCATATTTTAATTTTAAAATATATTACCCTTTTGAAATGCACAAAGACCCCTTTTTAATATTTGTATCGGGAAATTAAATGTTTCTCCTTAGGAAAAAATCCTTCAAACTTTAAATCATCTGCCTCTGAACCTAGGACCCACCACCCGCCACATGGCACATTTTTTTGCATCTCAGGATGATTAAAAGGTGTGCACCTTCAGATTGTGATTTGGCAGGGAAGGGCTCAGATTATGCTGCATTTCACCTCGCAATCTCCATCGTAGATTTCATCTTTGCTTCCTTCATCTCACATTTCACATAATAAAAGCCTTTAAATAGTTTACTTCGGGCCCCTTTATTAAAGTATCTCCATTTAAAATAATAAAATTTCCATGCCATTTGTTGTTGGGCCCACCTCATTAAATATTTTCTCTTCAAAATTTTCTTTTACACTTTCGCTGGGCAAATTAAAAACATTTAAATCATTAAAATATTGGGCCTCTTTTAAAACCTTCACTCGTGCATGAGACTTCACCCCGGCCCACACCTGCCACATGGAAACAACCAGCAATCTCGTGGGTTTTAAAGAGTGAGCAACCTCTGATTACGAAATAGCGGGCAAGGGCTATGATCACGCTACATTTCCATCTTTGATCATGTATCGTTGGATCTTCATTTCTCTCCTCTTTACCCTAATTTTTCTCACCCTTCACATTCTTCTCTATGGTTTCTCCATTTGAAAATGGCGGTAGGTATCTCCCTTCATCTGGTGTTGATCTATCATCTTTGTAAAAAATTCAAAAAAAACTCTACTTTCTACTTTGATGGGCATCCATACCCTCTCTGGCACGAGCTTTGAAGGTTTCTAAAGCATTTTGAAAAAAATCATTTTCTGCAGTGCGTGGAAATCTGTTTTTGTTTTTAATGCCCTTCTATCCTCTGTGCATTCATTCTTCATGTTCTGCAACTCAAGCAACCACTGTAATGCTTCCAAATCATGCGCCAACAATGATAGAGCAATCATCCAGCCCTGTTGGTAATGGCATCCATCATTGAATTCATAAATAAAGCTTGAGCTCCCTTTTCAGTGTTTTCCAGAGAGTTTCTAAAGAGTTTTCAACAAATACATTATTTTTGCGTATATCCTGTAGTCATAGTATTCCTTATGACCACGTTTATTTCTATGCTCTTAGAGTCATCCATTGCTGCATCCTCAAAGTTGCGCCCACTCACATTACCTCTGCCTCGTTCCATTGCAATCACATTTGATTGAGCGTTTGGAGTCTACATACAACACCTTAACTACATCCTCCATTGCTCTTGGCTGTCATTTTACAGAGAGCCCCTCCTCAACCACTATTAGCAATTGTTTGGAGTTTTCAAAGCATTTTCCAATCTGCTTTGTGTATATGCTGTGCCCTTTGCTATTTTGTAAGACAATTTAAAAAAAAAAAATTGCTCTCTTTCACAAATGAAGTTTGAGCTCTCTTCAGTGTTTGACCGAGAAAGGCATCCCATTTAGCCATGTGTGGCTGTTTATATTCATTTGCTTAAAGTTACTAAATCCCTTTGTACCATCTGCATAACATTTGAAGTTTATACTGGGTGCACCCTTGTTTTCCACATTTTTCAAACATAAGGAATTTAGTATCTTTGTAGTAAGGTTCATTATATCCACTTTCCAACGTGAGCTTCTTTATCTTTGAAATGCTATTGAGACATTTGCAATCTCTACAAATGGTGGCTGCCAAATAAATTTGTTTAATGGTTTCTAAAGAATTTTCAACAAACACGTTTTGTAGTACCATACCATAATGGCATTCCATAGACCACATTTACTTGGGACACACCTCTCAGGAAGCCACATGCCATGCAATCATGGTGTTTTAATGTTAAACATTTTCAACCAATCCATTCTATATACGTTGCACTCATAGCATTCCCTCACTCACTATATTACTTGAAATTTTCTTTGAATTCATTTGTTTTATGAGCATGACAATGGCATTCCCTCTTATTTTGTATTTAATAGGGCATTAATTGCATTAGTTAAAAGTTTCTAGAACCTTTTTAACATATTCATTTTTTGTACTATGCTCGTGTATGCAACCATTGTACCCTGCTATCATGTTGATGAGGATTGGTTTCAAACAAAATTGCATGTATTGCATTTGTTTGAAGATTTCTAAAACCATGTCAACAAATCCAATATGGGCAAGTTGTCAATGTGTCACTTCCTTGCTACATATACTCTAACACTATCCCTTCATACCATCTATAGCTTGATATCACATATATGTCTGCTCGATTATTTCCATGAAGTGACATTCAAGTTCACTTCACAATCTTGAATCGACTCTCCCCCAACATATTAGATAGAAGCTCATATCATGCACAAACAATTTTTTTTTTAAATGAAGAGTTGTTTTACCCATTTTAATTTCAGAGCCATTAGTTGCAGCAACAACTTGAGGACAATGGCATCTAACATTCCTTTGGGTTCCTTCCATTGCATGTGCTTTAATTTGCTATACCTTTGAAGATAACCTTTCATCATTATATGATCTCCATCTAATTCATCCTGTTAATCAACCATTGACCATAATCTTGCTCCACAATTTGTAGATTGTAGCAAGTCTTCATAGCAAAGCCAAAGGTGTTATGCCTTGGCTTTATCTGTTTCCTAAGCACTTAAGAGAGGGATGTCTAAGGCATCCTTAATCTAGCCACATTGGACATATGCTGCCATTATTGCATACCCTGATGAAACAGTTCTCTTGAAAAGTCTTTCAAAAGCCTTGTGAGCACCATCTATGCTTATGCATTTATCCTACCTACCAATCAAAGCACCCCCTAGAGGGATATTATGCTCAACCCTCAATCTTGCAATGTGGAAATGAGTATTTTTTCCTTCAAACACCTAAGGGTACATATGATCATGCATTCTTCGATGTATTGACCCTTTTATTGAGTTATCTTCAAGTTCTTGATCAATGTAAATCTTCATGATTGTGTAAAACATGTTGGGTCCCCTGTGGGCCTGACTATTTTTTTTTGTTTTCATACAACTTTATGTTCAAATTGATCAGACATAGCTTCTGAATTCTCCTTAAGTGAAATGACAAACTGGGTTGTCATTGAAATACATTTTCTGGCATATTTGAACAATGAACAAAACTGGCCAAGTTGGCTATGGAATCAGCATTGAAAACTAGACAAACAATGTCCTGGGGCCATGAAAAGATGCAGGAATGTAGACATTCAATCCAGGAATGTGTAGACATGTGAAATTAGCATCATGCAATCAATTCACATTCATCCACTCATTAAAGAAATCAAATTCACATTCATCCACTCATTAAAGAAATCAAATTCACATTCATCCATTCATTAGGTAAATCAATTTCAATCTCCTAAAGGTCATCAACTTTATTTAATTTAATCTTATCATTATCCCCCTTAGCTAAATAAATCAAATATTTATTTAACTAAGTCTTTATCATCTTTCATCTCCTTTGGGATTTAGTTTAATCTTTAAATCTAAAGCAAAAAGGTCAAATTACCTAGTCCTCTTCTTAATTAACTAAATTAGGATTAAATCTAATCTAATGCATGTCACATTCTCTAGATTTTCCCACTTACACCAATAAATCAATTTATTGATTTATTAATTTCAACATTTTCCCTCAACACAGTGGCATCTTTGAGGAATATTCCCTAGAATTTGAATTCAAAAACAAGTGGACATGTACACCCAACAAAGCATTTATGAGGCCTTACATGTCTCTTACATGTCCCTTGCACAAGTCAAACTCAACATTTACTCTCAAATTTAAATTTGAAATCTCCTTCTCTTTGGCACATTGACCAAAATGTGCTCATCCTCAAGCCTATCACAAGTTGACAAGTGGCTTCATCTCATTGGTCCAATCTTTGTCCCACATTCATCCATTTGGCTATTTCTCTCATCAAAATAATCCATAAATGAGAGACTTCATTCTTGATCAAATGCTCCACAACTCCACAATATCCTATGCAAAGTCACTCTCTTCATTTGAGAACTGATTTTTCCCATCTTACTCCATCTTCAAAGAATTTTATCATTTAGCTTATCTTAGCTAGGATTGGGAAAGGGCTATTTTCCACAATAGCAGCAATCCAATATAGGATAAAGTTTTGATTATGACAGTTGCTTATGTTAAACATCTTGACATGGGTCATTTTCATTGATCTTATCCTACCTAGCATTATATGAGCCATGAAGCATTATCCAATGAGAATTCCTCCATTCAAACACCTTATCTTATCACAAGATAATCCTTTCCATCCTTTGCATGCTTTCCATATCCATCCATCCATACACCTATCTGAACATCCATTCCTAACATTCCATATGCTTCTAGACACTCGGGGCAGATATTTACATCTCACTTCAGGAATAAATCTTGATCTATATCCTTCACCTTATATGGTGATCCAAACATTGGAAAATGTAAAAACAAATTGGTCAAACCACTTGTGAGTAAAATCCCAAATCACTAGCCCATGGCATATTTTGACAAGAAGACACTCCTCATCAGTCTTCATCTTTCATTGAACGTGAATCCAAACAATCAATATCAGTTGCATCTAACGTGCACCTCGAACATCACATCAAATCATTCGAACTACTTTTGTTCCAAATCAAGCTTCATCAATCATGATCAATCAAATCCAATAAAAAAAAATCATCTCGGGATATCCTTGTGTTGCTTAACACTATTCTTGCATTGTTGTGCATCGTCAACAATGTTATCATCATGAATCCTGATCAATCAATCCTTGCATTGTTGTGCATCCTCAACAATGTTATCATCATCAATCCTTGCATTGTTGTGCATCCTCAACATTGTTATCATCATCAATCCTTATCATCATCAAATCCTTGCATTGTTGTGTATCCTCAACAATGTTATCATCATCATCAATCCATCGATTCGATCAGTCAACTTTAGCTTGGTTTTCAAAAAAATCCCAAATAGAGAACTGATATCATATCCATATCCAAACCGTCAAAATCATGCAAAAAATCCAAAAACATCCATAAAATTGAGCAAAAATCCAAAAACATTCATAAAAGTGAAAAAAAACATCAAAAACATGGAATCTGAACTACGTCGTCTCTGAGCTTAAACAAAGGAAAGGCTAATCTTTGTTCAGCCCCCGAGACATCAAAATCCAAAAACATTCAAAAAACACAAAATCCAAAAACATTAAAAAAACATTGCAAAATTCAAAAATCAAAAAACATTAAAAAACACACAAAAGCCCAAAACATTCAAAACCAAGAAAATCCAAAAAACATGTCAAAATCCAAAAACATTCATAAAATCTTAGAAAACACAATAACATTTGAAAAAATCAAAAATTAAAACATTTGTAAAAATCTCAAAAACACCAAAAACAGCCTCAAAACATTTTAAAACTCCAAAAACATCCAAATATTTGAAAAAATCCATTCATCTCATCTCGCTTGCACTCGCAATAATCAATCATCCATAATAAATTGATCATCACCTTCATCCTTTGACAAAACAAATAGAAATAATCACAACAATCAACAAAAACAAACTTCAATCGTAAAATCTAAATCAAAGCAACAAACCGTTAAAACAATATCAAACTCTTGATCATTTTCAAACATGTCAGTCCACTTTATATCAACAGCCTATCAATCAACTTATCAAACCATCATCATCCTATAAAATGCATGTCCTAGGATATATCGTTCCGACAATGGGCATCATTTTGGATATCACTTGGATTCTTATCCTATCAAAACAAATCCCTTTGGCTAGAGATATGAAGAACATTGACTTTTTTGCGTACTTGGTCTTTTCTTTTGATTTATCTTATTGCGCTCATTCCAAAGACCTCTTGATGATATCCGAATGAAGGATTTAGAGAGATAGGAATGGGGCAACAATCATTATCCTTTTGTCTGCAGTGCTTGTTGGACATTCTTGTAAAATAACTTAGCGAATACTTGCTTTGTTAGGTACATCCTAGCAAGGTTTTCGTATGTCAAGTGTGAACAGGAATACTCCTATCTGTTTGTTGAGTCAAAGTCCATTGCACTAGGTACAACACCATCCTGGTTCTTTATACCTTGATGCATTGTATCTATGTACGTTATCAAACATAAGGTAAGGAGCCCTTTTAAAATCCCATCCTTGATAAGAAAATCACCATCGATCTATCATCATCATTTCTCATCATCTCTCATAAAGTTGTCCTGTTGGATCCTCTTGTCATCATCTAATGTATTCTTTTTCGCACTAACATCACGTCATGAATAGTTAATCATCATCACCAGTGCATTCATCTTGCACCCACAAACCATCAGTACTCTGCATATCATCTCACATGCATAATCATCATCATAATATAGATCTGTTAGTCTAAGCATCTCATAAATCATCCATTGCATAATCATGGCATATCACATCATCCATTTCATCCATCTCATACATCATATCATCATTTAAGTTGTTTAGGATAATATAGATTTGTTATTCTAAGCATCTTAAAGCCATCTCATTTGCATCATCATCCATAACCATCCATTTTGAACCTCTTTATCACGAGATCGACCCTCAAATTGAATCTTTTAACTCGATCTCTCGAGGGGGCAATGTACTAGTGTACTTCTTTCTACTGGGGCATCTAAAAAAATCATAAAATTTTTGAATTTTGATCACAGCAAGTTTATTCTTTGAACCAACGTAGCAAGTACATTGCTTCAAAGACGGGAAAAATGTAGACACATGAAATTAGCATCATGCACTCAATTCACATTCATCCACTCATTAAATAAATCAAATTCACATTCATCCATTCATCAGGTAAATCAATTTCAATCTCCTAAAGGTCATCAAGTTTATTTAATTTAATCTTATCATTATCCCCCTTAGCTAAATAAATCAAATATTTATTTAACTAAGTCTTTATCATCTTTCATCTCCTTTATGTTTTAGTTTAATCTTTAAATCTAAAGAAAAAGGTCAAATCATCTAGTCCTCTTCTTAATTAACTAAATTAGGATTAAATATAATCTAATGCATGTCACATTCTCTAGATTTTCCCATTTACACCAATAAATCAATTTATTGATTTATTAATTTCAACATTTTCCCTCAACATGGAATCTTTGAGGAATTTTCCCTAGAATTTGAATTCAAAAACAAGTGTACATGTACACCCAACAAAGCATTTATGAGGCCTTACATGTCTCTTACATGTCCCTTGCACAAGTCAAACTCAACATTTACTCTCAAATTCAAATTTGAAATCTCCCTCTCTTTGGCACATTGAACAAAATGTGCTCATCCTCAAGCCCATCACAAGTTGACAAGTGGCATCATGCCATTGGATGAATGTTAGTCCCACATTGCTCAAATTTGGACATTCATCCATTTTGGAATTCTATAAATGAAGAGCTCCTCTCCTCATTTCATCATCCACAATCTAGGCAAAGTTACCATGCTCAAATATCTCTTGAACTCATCCATTATCATTGAGTCATAGCTAGGTTTTTGCAGATTTTAGGTTGGAGTTCTCATTCTTCACCAACAAAGTGGATCAATCATCTTCAACACATCAAGCTTACATCATAGGAGTTGGGAAAGGGCCAATTTTCACATCAAATTGGCACCAATTCCCCCATGGGATCATGTGTTTGCTTTTATAATTAGGATTTAATCTTGGTTTTGTCATTTGCATTGTGTTCTTCACTATTTTCTTCCTAATTTGAATGTTGTAAATGGATTTAATGGGGAATCCTTGTTTTAGCTTGCAATTCCTTGTTTAACTTGTTTACTCATGTTGTTTTGCAGGTTCTAGGAAAAGGGTTCGCACAAAATGCTACACAAAAGACGGATTAGAGAAATCAATCACAAGAAAAAAGTTATTAACTGTCAAATTTTCTTACTCAAACTTTTTGCAATAAACAATTGTTTTGAATCAATTGAAACTGATGAAATCACCTTGTTGCAAAAATATCAAATCAGCTCATGGCGAGCTGCCACTAGACACAATAGATTATTTTGGTACGCTGAGCACATGTGCAAGAGGGATTGGATTGAAAAATATCCCATCAAAAGTTATTGACGCTCGAAGTTGGCTTCTTAGAAAGGTTTCAGTGCAAAACTAAAGAAATTCCATTTGGTTTTGATCTGCTAAAAATAGTATATCAACTCATGAAGCTCTAAAAACTGACATGTGATATCATCTTGGTATAGAGAATGTAGAACAACATTTTTTTTGGGCATGATGATCAACTGGTTGCAAAATCCAAGATCAAATAGGAGGCTACTTTGCAG
Organism: Sequoia sempervirens; assembly: GCA_007258455.2. Taxonomy (NCBI): domain Eukaryota; kingdom Viridiplantae; phylum Streptophyta; class Pinopsida; order Cupressales; family Cupressaceae; genus Sequoia; species Sequoia sempervirens. The sequence continues at coordinate 353,792,120 of VDFB02373365.1, forward strand.
AAATGAAAGTTAGCAAATTATAGAAAAGTGTCAAAACCCTCCAGCTTCACTTTTTGAAAGTCTGATAAAACTCATCGTGAGAAGCTGGAAATTGACATGCACGTTCACATAGGACATATGAGTGTTTTGCAAAGGGATTTTTCTTAGAAATCAATGGGATTCAAATTACGACCCTCCAAAGTATATCAATCAGGCATATTCTTCAAGTGCACTTCTGAAAGTGCAGGGGCAAAATTGTCGAAATGGGCATCTCAAATTTGTGAAATTTGAGAATACCAACATGACAGTCCCCAAGTTGTGAGCATCACACTAGTTGCTTATGGATTCCTTCTTTGTTTTCCGATCTTGGTCTCCGATTTGGTTTAAGTCAAATATGTGTTCGAGCTGAACCATGCCTCTGGGAATTGTGTTGGTTCTGAGGTTGATGAATCCTTCTATATCCAATTCAGCTTCTTTCGGATCAGCTTTGTCAATTATTTAGGTGGCAAAGACATCGAAACTCATGATGAATTCAAGGATGTGCTTATCATCATTGAAGACTTGAAAATGAGTGACATTATCTGGGATGAATGGTGTGGATGTCAACTCAACTGTAAAATTCTTAAGCCTGGACAAGGAGAGGGGTTTCAAAGTGTTGGCTGCTTGAGCCAAGGCATCGGTTGTATGATTTTGAGCATGAGGGATTAGTTGTATATTAAATGCATCTAAACCTTTGAAGAGGTCCCAAAACCTATGCCTATAGTTTGCAAGTCTTCTATCATGGTAGGAATACAATCTTCTAACTTGTTTAACTACGAGTTCAAAATCCCTGAAAACTTGCAGTACTTTGACATTTTTCTTTAAGGCTATAAGAAGACCATGGACTAATGCCTCATATTCTGCTACATTATTGGTGCAACAAAACTGCAACCTATGGGCAGCAAGAAAGGTCTTACCCATCAAGCTGAGGAGTTCGAACTCAACACTAGCTCCTTGTTTTGATTTAGATCCATCAAATCGAAGTGTCCAAAACTTAGACAGCTCTTTGACTCCAGGCCCAACTAGGCTCTTATTTCCTTTTGGTTGGGTGGTTGCCTCCGTGACCTTCAGGAAATCTTTCAGTTCAGCGTGTTTAATGACAGGTGGTTCTGCTAGGACCTCCTTTGGTATTTCCTTCTAAGGGACAACTGATTTTTTGACATGCTTTACCACCATTTGGAACAACCATCAATCAAACTTGGAGTGGGAAGCATTGTGAATCCTGGACCAATTTGGAAGCAAGAGATCCTAGAAATCCATTCAGGCACCCAAACTGAGTTGATCCTTGCACACTTTTCCATGAATTTATGGACACCATCAAGTAGTCCCAAGTTGTCATCTTCATCATGTTTATCATTTGACTCTACCACTATCCCTACATCCCGAGGCATTTTAGTGAAGTCAGCTAAAGGACTCCATTGCACCAAGAGTACTTCGGTAGCACACTCTTTGTGGGGTTTGAATTCTTCTTGGTAGGAAAAGGGACAGTAATTTCCCAATTTTGTCATAGCAAACAAAACCTCATTCAGGTTGTTGTACTCTGTGATCATATACTTCATACAAGGATTGTGGTCTATACGGATTTGATTTTTTTAGCCCTTTCCATGGTAGCCGCATGTGAGAATGGTCAGTAGCAACATATCGATTCAACGTTCTATTGAAGTCTCTTACCAAGATGATCCCATATGCATCGTGAATGTCAACCACTTGAATATCAATGATTTATTGTATCCTTGGGTCTGCAAAAATTTGCATTGGGATCCGATTCTTTTCTCCCATGATGTTGATCTCTATTTTGTCTAGTTGGGTCATCTTTTTCCTTGAAGGCATGGGGGTAATCCCAAGGGCTCTGCACACAGCCAAGGGCATGACACTGGCTGATGCTCCGGAATCAATGAGGCAATTATGCAAATTCTTCCTGAATATCCAAATGGTGGTGAGGAAGGGTGGTGTTTCCAATTTTCCTTGAAAGAGGCTCATAGGCTTGTCTACCTGAGCCACTTGAGCTTTGTCCGTATCGCCAGTCCTACCCATGGTCTGCCTAGATGGATGATTCTTGGAAATATGCCTATTGTTCTGATCTAGTTCTTTTTTTTGGTTGTTTACCTGTAGACTGATTTGAGGAACATCCTTCCTTTTCCCTGTGATGTACCAGATCATGTGTTCCTGCCTAGGTTCTTCAAAGGTGACTCTTTTAGTTGATGCCTCTTGTGTTATTTTCGAGGATGAGGTCCCATTAATTACACTAAAGAAGGCATTCCTTATAGTAGGGACTTTGAGTAGTTCGAAGGAAAATAGACTAATTTTCACTTTCTTGAATTCTTCTGCTACATATTCACCCATTTGTTCAATCTTAGAGTCAAAGGCTCGGCCTATGGCAGAGCTAGAAGGTTGGGCTTTGGTTTGACTTGACTACTTTTAGGGTTGGCCTTGAAGCTGATTTTGAGGCCTGTCCTTGCTGAAATACTGAGTGGGCACGTGGGGAAGCCTAGGATTATTGCTAGCATTTGGATCGGGCGGGGTAGTAAAATTACTTGGTGGGGTAGAGGTTGTAAAGGGTCCACCCACCTACCTATTCCTAAGGAAGTAAGGATTTGTTCTCTGGTGAACCATGTGAATCTCATCTACGTGTAGTTCTTCCTCATCTAGTGGACCATTATCTACAAAATTGAAAAGTTGAGCCAAGGTTCGCTCATTACTTACCTCTTGGACCTCTTCACTCTTAACTAGGGTGGGCTCAACCTAGAGCTTGTTGTAGTCACTCCACGGAAATGGGGCTTGGTTGACCATGAGATAGGAAGAGTCATAGGGCTCAGATGGGATGATGTCTCTACAACTGACACTATCAACAACATTTTGGACCTCCACTTGGAAGATTTCAGCAACCGTTTGGAATTCGAGACAATCCAACTCAAAGTGTCTCTTGGTTTTATGAATCTGACACCATCCAGACAAGGCTGCCTCGGTGAGATACAATCACCTGGTCATCTTTCCATTGTTGGTAAGTTGATCAAGAGTAGGGACATCTCTGTTATTGGGCCTCGTATTCCACGTGTGATTCTACCTTTGATAAGGTCTCCTCTCGAAGCTTTGATTTGAATTCTTTCCTCTATCATAATTTTTCCCAGAAGAGGTGCCCACTTTTCTGGCTATCCCTGCCATCCCTGCTATCTTGGCTATCCCAATTAAGATTGGCTTGGAGGCTACATTGGGAGGTGTACAACTGATTGTTCTGATTCTTTAAGTGTATCATCTCCATGGACATTTTCTTTATCATTTTTGTCAACTCTTCCAATTTTTCTTTCTCAACAGTGCTTGGTTGCAACACTTGATTTTGGAGGAAGATAGGCGGGGCTATCAGCTAGTTCTGATGTGCTAGAGGGAATTCTGGTCCCAGCAGGCATAATGGTACTTGCAATTGTTGAGAGTATGCCTACTGTTGTTGGGAAGCCTAAGGATAGCTTTGATGTTTTTGAGGTTGTAAATAAGAAGGCACGAGAGGTGCATAATTCATTAGTTGTCCCGGGTGCAGGACGATGGGTAGCTGAGGCACCTGGTTCATAAGAGGGGTCTGATGAGCGAATGCTTGATTAAGCCCTTGAACCTACATTGGGTGAGCTATCGGTCCCAAAGAAGGAAGTGGACCAGATATGTTTTGTCCCAAGTCTGCGCTAGCAACAACAACCTCTTCATAAGTAGTCACTAGCGAGGTGAGTGGTAGGCACATCCTTTTTATCAATGTCAATGTGAGATTATCTAATGATGCATAGTAGATAGGGAGGGCTATACCATCATTGTGTACATATGGATCCTGAAGCCTCATGAAGGCGCGATGGAAGCAATCATTGAAAGAGCTAATAGGTTCATTAATTTCCCTCCAGACGGACATAAACTATTGATATAATTCTAAAGGACTAGTGGAAACTTTATACATTAGCAGGAAATCATTCTTCATGAGGTCCCATGATGTAATCAACCCTCTCAGCAAATTGATGTACCAATAAAAAGCCTCCTTGCCCAAAAAGTATGGGAAAAGGCAGCATGCAATGTCTTCATGACCAATCTGCATATTTGTAATTGTCCTTTCAAATATCTTCATGTGTTCTTCTGCCATCCTTTGTGGGTTGAGAGGATTGAACTTTGAAGAAAATCCCTCTAGATTCTTGGGTATGTTGTGGTAAGCAGCTAAGTGTAACGATGAAGGATTTTGCACCAACGAAGCCATGATGGGAGGCGGAGGTGGTAACTACTATTGTGGGATAACAATCTGGAGCTACACCTATAAAAGTATAGCAACCTAGGAGTACACCTGGGCTATGCCTGTTTGGACTATGCCCTCAACTTGAAGGGTTGGGAGAGAGGCAACTCCCTAGCTGTTGGAAATGAGTGGTGAAAAAGAAGTTTGGTATGGCTAGAAGGAGGATGGACAAGAGTTGAATGTGGGTGAGGGTGGAAGGGATATGAAGGGGACAGAGGAAGAGGAAGAAGTAAAGTCCCCTCCCTTAGTTCATTTTTCCCTGGTGGGGGGCTACAACTTCTGAAATTCTCCCTTTCTCGGTGTCGACCGTAGAACTCTCTAAAATATTTCAGGGGGGAATGATCCAATTCGATCTAGCTTCACAAGACCCTCCTTCTAGCGCCAATTCTATTGATGGGTGTTTTACACACTTTCTCAACATAGGCAGTGTGTAGATGCACTACCTTTCTTGAAAGGAGACTTCCAACAACAAGTTGCTTAAAATCACCCCAAGTTCTCTCAGGTGTTAGGTCATGACTTGCATGGAATTCCTCAGTTGATGTTTGATGTGATTTTGATAGTAATCACAGGGAAGACTTATGTAGTTGGATGCGAGGTGGATCTTAAAATCTGAATTTTCTAAGATGGGAGTTAAGGTATACTTTGTTGTAGATTTGAACAACAATCTAAAAATTCAAATTTTTCCTTGAGTTTTGGCTTTACAATGTGCAATGAACCTTAGCATAGGTTGTTTCTAAAAGAAAAAAAAGAAAAGAGTAGGGAAGAGGGAAGAATCTTGGATTTGCAACTAATTGTGAACAGTAATCATGGAGGTTCTGCTATTGACAACTTCCTTCAAACAAGATTCCACTTAACCAAGAAACCTACAGTATCATGAAATCTGTGCCATTTTCAAAGGTTTATAGATATTTTACCATTCATCCTCCACATACATGCATGAATGAAGATAAAATTTTAAAAGTAGCTTCAAGTTTCAGCCTAGACTAACTTTACAAGACCATTTACCAACAACAAATAGCAAAAAGTATCGACTAGAAGGAATCAACACATCAGAAATTTCTACAATCATAGAACACCATTACCAAAATCTATGTAAGAAATTTAAAGTTAACTAGAAAAATAGTGTAAATCTAAATAAAACATCTAACAATGGGAGATTGAATCATGAAACATGTGAAGAACTCAGAAAATGCACCAAGTCAATATATTTTCATTAGAAATATCTGCAGCATGTCTTACAACAACTCAACTCCCTCAAAATGAGAAAAGACCCCCCCATTTATAGTGCCCAAAAAATAGAACGAATGGCCAAGATTTAACCTCATTGTGTGGCCAAGATTCACTACAAACTAGGGTTCTACCTACCCCCAATATATTACAATTTAAAATAAAACTTTGTCTTCATCCCTATTTTTTCCTCTAGTGACAACACTGTAGTTTTTTGTCTTGTTGCTGATTTCCCTTTTTCTATAGCTATTCCTTTAGAAAATTTTCACTAATAATAGGGTCACCTTCCTGCTTCTTTAAAGCTACATACTCCATGAACTTCAAAATTACCGGTTGGAGTTTGCCGACCTCTATGACCTCAGACCGCAATACTTGATAACTCCACTCCTTCGAGTTGTGCTCAAGCCTTTTCTAGTCTTTATCATACTTGGTAGTGTGGTCTCTGAACAATTCTGGGTGAAGGTGTAGACATCAAAACTTATTAAATTCATCATTATTTCTGTTGACATTCCATCCTCAATCCGTTTCTAGAAGTGGGGTGTTATTTTATCTAGGTCTATTTGTACGATGGGCATGTCATAGCCTGTCATTAGCTTTGAATATCAGACATAATCTGCTCTAACCTCCTTGGCCCATTCAATGTCTAGGTCCACTTTACCAATGACCTACCCCAACCTTTCTTTTTGGTTCTTAAAGTCTCACCTCCAAACATCCACGAGCCAGTGATCGTCCCTCTTGAGTGTGAGTTCCTTTTTCCATGTGGCACTTGGCAAGTTGAGGATAGCCTTGATCTTTGGATAGGTGGATTCATACGTTATAGGTTGGATCTAATTTTTTGATTCTTCTCTTTCTTGGTGGTGATCTATGGTTGGGCTAGAATAGCCTCTAGTCTTTCTCTTGGATCCCTTGGGGTAGGAGTTTTCTTTTCAATTTGTCTCTCCAGCCATTTGGGCATAGCAGATTTTTCCTTAGGCGATTCACGATCACCGTCGACCTCCTTCATTTGGATCTTTATTTGTTTACCTACGGGAGCCATTTCTTCCATTTTAGTGTTGTCTCATTCTTCCTCATTGGAGTCTTGTATGAACACAAGGAACTTGATGGGAAGCTTAGAAGGCAATTTCTCCTGAGGTCCTTATTCTTTTTCAGCCTCCTTTCCTTCCCTTTCTTCATCTTGTTCATCCTTATACTCATGCTCTTCGGGTTGTTCAATTTTGAGGCCTTTGTCAGCTTGAATCTCACCCTTAGATTTTGTCTTCTTCTACATTTTATTTTTCTCTATAAGGAGGTGATACATTCTCTTGCTATTCCCCTATAGGGAGTTCTACATTTTCTGCTACCTTGGGTTATTCTTGTCTTTCTTCTCGAGGAGGTGACCTTTCATCCTCTTCTTCATCGTCCCTCAATTGTCAGGCCATTTCCTCCTTGAAATCATCATTGGAGGTTTGAACAATAGTTTGACCACCTACATCCTCCTCTTCATCTCCACTTCCATAAGACCCTATTTCTTCTTCTGCGTGGACCACACTATCAATTTGCTAGTGTTCATATTCTAGGTGTTTGTGGTGCTCATCGGCTTCTTCCTCTGCTACTTTTGAAGCATCCATCTCCCACTTCGCCCATTCCTCAGAGATTAGAATTGTGGAATTCATTCCTAGTGGTTCCTTCAGAGGTTGCAAGGGTGAAACATTGGAGAGAACCTACACTAAGGCAACTTGGATGGTGGGATCCAAAAAGATTTGGGAAATCTCAGAGGGGACATTCTGCATATGCCTTGAGAAAGCCTCTAGTAGTGTGAGTGTGGGAATTAATATTGTTGTTGCTTCTAGTAGAAGCGATGTAGTGGGAGACATGGAGGTGGAGGAGAATGAAGAAGTTACAACAAAGGAAGATTCAACCATTATTGGGCCCAACTAGTGGAGAGGAAGTGAGATGGACTGAGATGTCCACCATAGTTGGGGATGTGGCAACCATGGCTTGGGAAACAGATGGAAGGGTGGCAAAAACAGGGAGAGTTGGAGGAGGTTTTGGCTGATTTGTTTTCCCTTGCTCACCCTCATGAAGGAAATCCTCTTGAATTGCTAACTACCACACAATGCTTCTCGTCCATTTGGGATTCTTAGAGGGTGAACCTCCTGAATCTTTTTTGGAATAAACCTTTGGATCTAGCGACTGTTTCGCTTCAATCCCTTGCCTCTTCTTTGATCTTATGAGTGGAGGAGATTTGGATGTCCCTCCTATTGAGGTCATAGCAAGAACATCCCCTATAGGACTAGGCTCACTATTAATCCCTTCATATGTTAGGACAACCCCTTGTTACTTCAATCAGGCTACTTGTCCATCAACCCATTCTTTGGTATGAGCTTGAATTGGATTGGTTATAATATTGAGGTCATCGACCTCTTGATCATCCCAATCTATTGTTGGCAGTGACAAGGTAGCGACTGCATTATACCTGGGGTCCATTATGGTGCTTTCATCCTCTTCAACTTGATTAGTTATAGGAAACAATTGTGCTCTTTTTACGAAGTACGCAATCATTCACATGTAGTGCCTTGCGTGCACCTCCTTGTCATCATGGAAATCCATCCAGAAATCTTTGACATGATGCACATGGGTGTACCCTGGTCCTAATTCTTTCCTTACATGCCCATATGGGACCATCTGTGGGGAAATAGTGTGTAAGAAAAAAAGATACTCTGCCAATTCCTTCTCAGAATTCCGAGTACACTAGGAGGTTTGCAATTTGTACATCCCCTGGCCAAAAGGTAAGCGATAAGGGATCCTCGCCAAGTGTCCACCACTAAGGACTGAATGCACATGCTGTAATTGTCGGGAGAGATCTAATAGTATGATCTAGTCATTAGAGTACTAGGGCAGCTTATTCGGCCTCTCTATGAAACCTTGGGAATGAATATATGTGAATTTTGGGTATCATATGAATAAGAAGGTGTATTGCTTCAAGAACACCTGAGCGCTATGAGAGACCCTTGTTTCAAAATCCCCCCAAGCAATCTAATTATGTGATTGATGAAGGCTTCGTTCACCCTACAATACTCCTTGAAGTTCCTAAACTGGAGTTGGGGATATCTGTCATAGACCTTCAACAAACGACCCAGTTCCTCATCGATTGCCATGAAAAATCCACTGTACTGTCTTTGCTCGGCCAGTGATTACATAATATAGAAGGTCATATAGAACTTGGAGATCTTCTTTACATTCATGAATTGCTCATGGAAGCAGTCATTTATTACGCCCCCCAGTAGAATGATGCTTTTGTGGTGACGTCTTCATCCCCATAGAGAATTTGCTCTATGAAATACACCATCCATTCCTAAAAATATGCAGAAGTGGGGAGGCCCATTACTCTATTTAGCATGGTGACCAAATCATGATAGTCTTCATGAAAGTCACTGTAGAAGAGTTCTTGAGGAACCTTAGCAACACTGCCCATTTTTTCTTTGAGCTAGTACTGGTTTATCAACTTCTTGCAGCCCATCGGGTCATCATTCCACATTAGTTTACACTCTTCTATGGTGGGCATCTCCATCTCCCCAAAGGTAGGGATGTGAAAAGTCTTTGTAATCGCCTCACCTAGCATGTCAACAAGGATGTTTCCATCTCTATACACAATTGTTTGTGTTTGTGGCTGATATGCTTCTCGGCAAGCCTTGACCAATTCGAGGGCTATGAGGGATGGAGGGAAGGCTATAGTTTTAGCAATTCCACTTTGCCTTATTAGTTTAGCATTGTTGGTCTTAGAGTGGACTCTAACCCTTTGCTTGAACTCATCAATATTGACATGGCCAATATTGGTATCTATAATTTCTTTCCAGTCTATGATAATCTTTGAATGCAAAGGCTCTCCTTGGAACTAGTACTTCATTTGGTCTTTATCCTCCATTCCATGAGGAGCCTTTCCTACCCTTTTCCCATTGTCTTTTTCTATAGTTTCCCCCGAGGGTCCTGCACCTCATTCCATATATCCTACAAGCAAGGGAATAATGAGTAGAACCGATCAAAAAAGCATGAACATTAGTTGAAATCACATGGAAGAAAGCCCATTAGATAATGTATCATTCATGAAATCAAACTTTTACTTCCAGATGTTGTTACTAAATTTTTGGAGGGATTTTGGACAAATCAGGAGGACCAGACCTCCCTAGCAAAAATGTTGTTTTGAAGGGTGAACAGGGTAGGGCAATCCATGTGATTTCTCCCAACTTCCTATTTTGATGGTTTAAAAGGACAATGTAGGAGAAGGTTGAATTTTAGCATGTGGGTCGAGATTGATTTTCAAATTGAAGGTTATTTGGATCACTTTTGGGGAACTTAGAGATACAAGGGCAGAAAGTTGTCAGCGCTTTGTCATTTAGAACGATGATCATTGGGCGGAAATCTGGTGGGAGCGTCCCGGTGGATTAGACTTGACATTGATCTTGGTCGCTAGGTTTTCTCTTAGGTTTGTTTCGATGATTCAAATGGCGGGTCCCGAAGGACAGAAAGACAAACCTGCTTTTCCCTTTTGAACTGGGTGAGATGGGATAGAATCCCAATGGACGGAGCTCGATGAGGGTAAGGATACCAAAGTTTTCTTTCTTCTTGGTCTTCATGAAAAATGGAGGGTCAGGACCCGGGAGGTGGAAAGACATCACCAAACGACCGTTTGAAATGACAAAGTCATTAGGGAAATCTGCGGATGGAACTCTACGTAACGGGGCACAAGGATATGTTTGGTTAGATGATTTGTGCATTAAACCCCAAATGGAAAAAGGAAAGGTGGGTGCTGGGAGGCAGAAAGATGGGGTCACCTCACCATTTGGAATGACAGAAGTGATGCAGAGTCCTATGAGAGTGGGCCTAGGGAGCCAAAATGAAGGCCAAAAGTTTTTAAAGTTTCAGCCATTAGGGCGTGAATATCCTGCATGAAGAATGACGATGAAGGGGCCCAGTTCTAGATTTACTTTTGAGGATGTTTTGAAGGTTTTTTGAAAATTTGAACTCATGGGTTTTTAGGTGTTGTTGTGTTTTACCTAATTAAAGAATTTTTAGCCCATTTCATTCATCATTTTTAGAGAAAAATTAGAAAAAAAAACCACATGGTAAAGTGGACGACAAACCAACCTTGGAAGTCTGGTGAAAGAAGTTGCAAAATACACTAAGGATTGGAAAACAAAGGTAATGGGTGCGACGGAGGTGGGAAATGAAGGCAGTAGACTCCTTGAACTCTGCTATGAACTCCCCTGGAAAACCTGACAGATGAAAATGACAAGTCGAGCTAGATATTTATACTCCAATTAGCACTTAATACACCCATTTAATGCCCGTTATAGATGACAAGATGGTTAGTGGGTTTAAAACTTGAATGACAGTGGGATGACAAGGGCTCGGGGTCTGGAAAGACATGACCCTGTGGCCGCTTCAAAGTTCATTTTGCAAATCATTGGCAAAAGGGATCCTGAGGCCCGGAGGGTAGAGAGCTACTGCAGGTTTACGTTGAGAAATGACAGAGACAACATGAAGTTCCAGGGATGAAAGTTCAGAGAGACAAGCCTAGCAGGAGGAAAAGCAGTTTGATTTCATAACAAGTTAAATGGGGTGGCAAAGAAGGAGTCGAGTCCCGGGGCTTAGGAAGGTAGAAGCCTTCTGCTATTCAGAATGATGAACACCTGGAAGAAACCTGGTAAGGGAAACCCGGTGAGGCCTGGCCCGTCATGCCCCAAGACCACTAGTAGAAGTAGACTGCTAAGGAAACTCTGCAAGGCACTAAGACTTGGAAAAATTAGACGGGATGAAAAACAATCAACTTAAGATGAGACTTTGGAGGCATGTTAACCATTTAGGATTCCAAAACAAGGGGGGTGCATGCAAAATGAGGCAAGGACAAAATACCCCAACAAGGCGAAAGAAAAGAGGGTCCCTGTTCTAAATGGGGCATGTGTGCTGAGGGCACAACATTTTCCCTATCCATAGCTTGTTTGAAAGGACCTATTTTAGGATTTTATCCATAGTAGTGATGTAGTGAACTATTTCATAAAATAGTTTGGTAGACATATACAAAAAATATGGTAGCATAGAGACGGTAGTGAATTGTTTGAAAAAATGTCTCAAAGAAATGCGGTCTCATGGAATGATGGAATACCATGACAAATTTTTTTGGACCATGGCATTCCCTCACCATGATAACGTATTTATTTGAGGAATTTTTTCCAAACATTTTATTTGCTTCTTTATGCTATTATGGTAGGATGGGGTGGATGGTATAGCATGGTCTTGGTTATGAGATGAAGGGGGGTCATGAGATGAAGAGGGAAAGGTTTTTTTATCATGAGGGGAAGATGATAATTAGATGGGATGGAAGGTGTAATTTGTGACCACATTTCGAGAATGATCATACAATGGAGTGGAAGAGGTACTTTGATCTAGGCACATAAGGATGTCATTAGATGAAGTAGGGGAGAGGGGATTGTGAGAGGAGGGATGAAGGGATATCATACTCTTGAGATGGAAATATATCATTAAATGAGATAGAGGGGATATGTGTTGAACACCCAAAATACTAAGAGGGGGGTGTATTAGTATTCTACTAAACCATTTAACTACTAACCATTCAATAATTAAAATATATTTAGCTGCAACTGTAAATAAACACAAGAGAGGAATCATAAGATCACATGACAGAAGAACACTAGGATTTTTGCGTGGAAAACCCAAAATGGGAAAAACCACAGTGAGGATTAGCTAACAATATGTTGTATCTAGTGATAAGATATTATAGGTCACACTACTAGGACACACTATCCTTGAAAGGATCACAACTTAAAATGATTACAAAAAGAAGTGTGGCTCATTGCCAAAAATATGAACTAGTGAAATACACCTTCTATGTGTTGAGTTGAGTTCCAATTAAGCTCTAGAAAACAAATTCTGATACTGGTTTTCAGGATCACAACAAATACACACAACTTCATATAATATCACACAATCACACATTACTTCTTATTACATATCACATATCACACACTCATGTATACCTACTCAATACAACAATTATTTATATATATGCACTATTACACTTTCATACATCAATTAGGTTAACCTAATTAGATGTACACATACTTAATTCAAATACATAGCTTATTGGATCAATCCAAAAACTTTTTTTTTCAAAACTAAATGTATAAGACATAAAATAAGTTGTCTTGGACTTAATAAGAATTCCATTACATCATCCACAAAGTGTACACCACTTAACTATGTAGGCCAAAAGAAGATCCATATCATTTTTCTTACCAGTACTGAGAAAAATAGTATAATCCAAATTCTATCATTTATATATTCCTTCCCATTCAACACAAATCATTGAAATTTTTTCCAAATATGCAATTATTAGTCCTTAAAAATATATCAAAATCTCATGGAGCGATTTTTTACTATGAGTAGTTCCAGACCAAATTACCGATTTAAAATAATAGAAATACAATTTATTGGATTGATAAAAACTGTCACCAACCAAATGTTGGAATCAATGATAATAAACTAGAGGTCCATAGGGTATCTTCTAAATTATTCCAACAATTTCCCCTTTCTCATTGATGGAAACATATTCTAAAAATGGATTTCAAAAACTATCTTCACTCCCCCTATCAATTGTACAGACTAAAATAAACTTCTCCAAGATTAAAACACAAATTTTCTACACAACAGTATCTTCTCTAATAACCCTATCTTCTCCCCCTTTGAGATAAAGGAAAAAGGGCATCTTGATGATAAACTAAAAAAAAACAAAAAGAGATTGAACCATCAATTTTTTGGGGGGCTATGTACTCTCTTGCTCTCTTAGGGTTTTTCACCTAAAAGGACAAAGATATGCCAAAAATTGAGGTGGTTCACTCAAAATAATGTACGCATGATGGAATTATTCCTAAATTCAATGATATAGATGCAAAAAACTAATGAAATTGATGGATTATTTATGCAAGACCTAAGAAATATGAAGTGTTTGAAAACACAACATGATATGTTGGAATAAACTAGAAACATAAATAAATGAAATCAGAACTTAATGAGACTAAACAGAGTGCACCTAGAGCTGGAATGCTGATGTTGGAAAGTTCTAGAATTTTACAAAAATCACTATTGATGACTAATGGAACTCATTCGCCACTGATGGCGAATTAGTCTTGCTTTTGGTAAACTTTGCTAAAACTAGTTTCCAACTGTCGAGAACTGAATTCTAATGAAATAACCTTTTCCAGCTTGGTAGTGCAACTCATTCACCACTAATGGAAAATCATTCCTCCCCCACAATCTACAAATTTAGGGGTCAACTCTGTGGGTCCAGATCTACACCTGTCTTCTAGTTGGGTTGATGGAATCAAATCTACAGAAAGTGGATTGAATGTTGTGTCCAAGATTTAATTAGGGTTTAGTTGACTTGAAGAGATTTAATGACTTTTTGACCGCTTTTCAACACCAATCTCTTTGAAAATCCTACCTACAAGACCTGCAAACACAAATGAAAAGAGGGGGAAAAATGGTGAAGGGTTAGAGTATAGGGATTTGCCTTGGTCAAATCCCACTTTGGTAATCAAACCCTTGATAAATAAATGAAATGAAAACAAGTAATGAATGATAAAAAAAACATGCAATTGTCATAAACGTACCAAACCCTTATCGTTGAAGTCTAAAGATATGCCAATGGCTACTCCAAGATGCTTGTAATTACTTGATTGAATGATGCTATTATGAATTGAATGCAAGAATGCTAATTGATGATGAATGAGTGAATGAGATGAATGGGGATTAAAATGGATGGAAAAATGCTTATTTATACACAATTATGCCATCATTACCCAAAAATACAACATCACAAGCCAACATAAGGTCTTAATGAATAAAAACCCAAAGGAATTTTGAATTTATTTTGAATTTTGTGGCAAGAGGGACTCATTCGCCACCCATGGAGAATGGGTCCCACTGAAGGCTTGCAAGTGGGTGTTGGGAATTAAGTTGGTTTTAATGATTTTTGTTCAATTTATATTAAAAAAAACACTTAATTAAGGCCTATAAGTGCATAAAGGGGCCAAATAAAGCATGAGAAAGGTGTAATTGGTGATGACAAGCCTAGAGAAGCATGAAATCTTGTTACAAGACTTTACAACACTTTGAAATAGGACTTGATAAGGGATAAAAAGGGAATATTTAGACAAATTATAATTAGAAGAGTCTAGAAAAGTGTAGAAATATGTTACAACACTTCACAACACCTTCACAAGACATCATAATGTCTTAATTATTTGAATATTAAAGACCTAATGTGAATGTATAAGTTACATTGCAACATAAATCTAAGTAAAATGAGTAAAGCATCACTAGAAAAGACCTAAAAAACCATGAAAATGTCGAATATCCATTTTTCTATGGTACATTTAGCCCCCACTTTAGTGAGAGGATGAACTTGTTTCAAACTCACACTAAAGTAGCCATGCCTATTGAGAGGGATCCAAATGCACTTATGCTAGCAAGATGGAATGAAAATGATCAAGAGGGATGATCAATCCCCTAGGATGCAGATCCCATGGAAAACTAAACATAAGAATGAAGGGAACACACACATGTGAAAGATATTTAAAGAAAAAGGAGAGAAAAAGGAAAAGTTGAATCAAGCTTCAATCATTTGTTCAGCTTGTTGTGAATTAGATCTAGGCTATTTGTTTGAAAAAGAAAATGCATACTCACTCTGGGGTGATGGAACTCATGGTTGTCCAATGGGTGAGAAGGCCCAAAAGGTGAGAAACATACACTAGGTTGGCATGTATTCACAAACACATAGGTGGCTATGGGGAAAGTCCTACCTCAGAATGGGATTCCCGCTCAACCATACTAAAGTAATACCTCCTAATAACTTTAATAAAGTGCCACAAAGGAAAATTTTGGTTCGTGCTTCATGAGACAAGCAAAGGTTCGTATGCTTAGAACTCATGAACAATCAATATGGCACCGCAGGCATGCAAGTTGAGTTATGCAAGGTGGCCATATGAATGCAAAAATGTAAAATTTAAAAGATGTTGAAAGGTGTCTTGTTAAGTTCATGCAAGGTCTATAACTTAGGGAAAATTGTGTCTAATGTCTCCAAGAGAGGACCAATCAAAGAATATAATATTCACAACTTAGGGGATGTAGTGTGTCACATCAAGCCACCAACAAGAATGTAACATCCTAAGATAGATCATGCTTTTGAAGGGAATCACACCCAATGTCATCCACAAAGTGACAAACACATCGTATAAAGTGACAAAGCTGCACTAAGAACCAATGAAGAAAAATGAAAAAATGAATAATGCCAATGTATGCCCACACTTTAAAGGAATTGCTACACAACATTCTGTGAACAATTACTTTAAAGTAGCAAATAAAAAGTGCAAAACGAAAAAAATACATGAGAGCCAACTTGGAAAGCCACTATGCCAAGTTATACATTTCCAAGTAAGGCTGCATCATGCAAAGAAAAACAAAAAAGAAAGAAAGAGGGGTTTCCCCCAAAAAGGAACACACCAAACACATATGGGATCTATGGATTTGGGGTCAGTATGTTTTTTGCTGCAATGTTTCTATTAAAGAGCTTAGAATTGTGATCATTCCCCAAATACACATAGAACTAGAAGAATGACACAAAGAGAGAAAAAAGAAAAGAAAAAGGAAGTCCATTTTGGGTCAACATGGAAGAGACATTGTTGTCTTAATGCTTTGCATTGTCCCAAAAAAAAGAAAAAACACAAGAAAAAAGAAAAAGAAAATTAAAAGCTTTTGGGTCAACATGAAGGAGAAATTTCCGTCTCAATGCGTTGTGTCATCCCCAAAAGTAAAACATAAGAAAAAGGAAAAGGGACTGATTGGGTCAACATGGAAGAGACATAGGGCATCTCAATGCTTTGTGCCATCCCCAAAGGGAAAAAAGAAAAGAAAAGAAAAAAATAAAAGGTAAAGTGTGACATATAGAAGAATGGAGTCACAAATAGAGGAAGTTCAAAAAGAGAAGGAAAACCTCAAATACACATTATGGGGAACATGATATGCACATACAAAAGAAAATCTAAAAGGCTAGTAACACAAATCCAATTCAACCATTAACTGAGTTATTGGCTTCACAATCTCAAGTAGTGTAAGCAGAAGATGAATAACACAATTAAGAGACAAGGAAACATGCATTACTAGTTCAAGGCTAACAAATTCTTTCCCCCACTGAATGTAAGGAAAGAATAAGCTAAGATAGGTGATGGTAGGGATCATGCAATAATGAGAATGGAAAAGTATATAACTATTGCATGATGAGAGGAGGTGGTTTAAGGAATTATGGGATGATATGATAATAGTCGGTATCAGTGAAGTGATACTTGTTCAGTATATCCTTCAATTTCTGAAATTCATCACTATAATGCCCAAGAACACAATGGTATTTGCAATATGGTACGTTAGAATCTTTAGGATGTATGACCAACTTGTTTGAAGGTGGTAAGAGTATAAGACCTTTGTTTAAGAGCATTTGCAATTTCCTTTCACATTCAGGTGGTGGATGGAGAGGAAAATTTAGTTTTTTCAGTTTTTAAGGTCAATTGCATTTAATAGATTCACCTTTTTCATGGATTGAAGGATGAAGAGGACCCCTGGGGATCCTAGCATCCTTGTCATTGGAATCATGTAAAGGTTTTTTGCGTGCAAGGAGAACATTCAAATCAAGAGGGGAATCAAAGATCACCATGTCATCATCTTGAATTCTCTAATATTCAAAAGGACGCTTGTTCTCATGATGAGGATCTTGATATACTAACCCTATTGTGTTTTCATCTATTGGTTTTTGTTCTAAAAGTTGATGAATTTCATGCTTGGTTGTTGTGTCACAACCTTGTTTGCTTAAGATAGTAAAACCTTTTCCATAAGTTTCTTCAAAGTTGGTTGGTGTGTTTGTAACTTTGTTATCATAGAATGGTTGAGGATGTGGTTATGTACAAGAACTAGGTCCACCTATTGGAGGGAACTTAGATCATTCATTTTTTTTAGGATGTAGGTATCCAAACATGTCAGTAGGTGAAATAGTAGGAAGGTATTGTGACTTCAAGGATTGGTAGAAGGATGCATTGGCTTCAAGGTTGTCAAGGAATTCATGTAGGAACTTATTCATGCTATCATCATCTTCTCCAATGATGTCAAAATCATGAGGAGGAAATTCATGAGGAGTTGAAGGAGCATGAAGAAGCTTAAGGTCATTAGGATCACAACCAGAGGCATAATTTGACATGTCCACTAAGGATTTTATTGAATTCCAAAACTTATTAAAGAAAAAAGTCATTATGGTAATTAATGAAAGTAAACTAATCTGCACGAAAGAGAATAAAAAAATATGGAAAGTAGGATAGAAAGTAATAGAAGAAAACTATAATGCAAAAAATTCCTGAAAATGCAGTTCAAAATGTGTAACTGGACTGATTCGCCCAGGGTGGTGAATGAGTCCAGGTGTGGATTTTTTTGTATATTTTCAGAAAATTTAAAGTAATTTTTTATGTTTTTCTAATGTAAACCTATTATGAAAATGTATAATTTTAGTTTTTGTAATGTTTTGAAGTGCAAAAAATGAAATCTATTTGAGATATTCACTAATGCAAGTTTTTAAACCCTAGGATGCAAAAACAATGCAACTTAGGCTAATGCAAAAGCTAATGGTATGAGTTATAGGATGTAAATGAAAATTAAAATTAGAGAGATGATTTTCAATATGCAGGTTCACCAAAATGAACCATCAATTTTTGGGGGGCCTATGTTCTCTCTTTCTCTCTTAGGGTTTTCACCTAAAAGGAGAGAGAGGCCAAAAACCGAAGTGGTTCACTTAAAATAATATATTTATGATGGAATTATTTCTAAATGAAATGATATAGATGCATAAAACTAATGAGATTGATTGATTATTTATGCAAAACCTAAGAAATATGAAGTGTTTGAAAACACAGTGTAATATGCATGAATAAACTAGAAACATAAACAAATGAAATCAAAACTTAATGAAACTAAACAAAGTGCACCTAGAGATGGAGTGCTGATGCAAAAGGTTTTGGAATCTTACAAAAATCACTATTGATGACCAGTGGGACTCATTTGCCACTGATGGTGAATCAATCCCACTTCTAGTAAACTTTGCTAAAACTAATTTCCAACTATCGAGAACTGCATTTTGATGAAATCACTTTTTCCATCCTGGAAGTGGGAATCATTTCACAACCAGTGGAAAATAATTCCTCCTCCAAAAATCTAAAAATTTTGTGGTCAACTCTGTGGGTCTAGATCTACACTTATCTTCTTGTCAAGTTGATGTAATCAAATCTGCAAAAAATAGACTAAATGTTGTATCCAATCTTAAATTAGGGTTTAGTTGACTTGAATAGATTTAATGACTTGTTTAACACTTTTCAATTCCTATCTCTTTGAAAAATATACATACAAGAACTACAAACACACATGCAAAGAGGGGAAAAATTGTTAAGAATTAGAGTATAGGGAGCTTCCTTGGTGAAATCCCACTTTGGTAATCAAACCATTGATGAAGAAATGAAATGAAAACAAGAAATGAATGATTAAAAAATAACATGGAAGTTTCATAAACTCACCAAACCCTTATTGTTGAAGTGTGAAGATATGTCAATGGCTGCTCCAAGATGCTTGATAATTGCTTGATTGAATGATGCTATTATTAATTGAATGCAAAAATGCTAATTGATGATGACTGAGTGAATGAGATGAATGAGGGTTAAAATGGATGGAAAAACAATTTTTTATACACAATTGTGACCTAATTACCCAAAAATATGACATCATAGTCCGACATAAGGTATTAATGAATTTAAACCTGAAGGAAATTTTAATTTATTTTTAATTTTATGCCAAGAGGGACTCATTCACCACCCTTTGCAAATGGGTCCCACTCAAGGCTTGCAATTGGGTGTCAAGAATTAAGTTGTTTTTAATGATGTTTGTCAGGTTTACATTCAAAAAAACACTTAATTAGGGCCTATAAGTGCATAAAGGGGCCAAATAAAGCATAAGAAAGGTGTAATTGGTGCTAACAAGCCAAGAAAAGAATGAAATATTGTTACAATACTTTACAACATTTTGAAATAGGACTTCATAATGGATAAAAAGGGAATATTTAGATGAATTATAATAAGAAGAGTCTAGAAAAGTGTAGAAATGTGTTACAATACTTCACAAAACCTACACAAGACATCATAAAGTCTTAATTATTTGAATATTCAAGACCTAATGTGAATGTATAAGTTACATTGCAACATTAAATATAAGCAAAATAAGACAAGCATTATAAGAAAAAGACCTAAATAACCATGAAAATGTCAATGATCGATTTTTCTATGGTATAGAGATGTAAATTTTTTTAATTAAAGGCACCTTGTAGCTACTTGAGAATAGCTTTCCAAGCTAGTTTTTGTTCATCCCAGATCCTCTTCACTCTGGCAAGAGCTTTGTGTAGTGATTCCAATTAAGCTAAGTATTCTTCTCCTTCTTCTAGAGTAGATGGATTGAGTTTCATCTTGTTAGTTTTCTTTGCATCCACTAGTCCATATGACATTGGAATGTGTTAGGACATAAACAAATCTCTAAGTTGTCCAAATTTCCTCACAACATCTTTCTTCCTCTGTAGGGTGAAAAAATTGCTCTGGAAGTCTGCAATAGAAGTCCAGGGAGTATAATTTCTATCATCTACAAATCCTATAGGTTCTAGAGGAATTTTCATGTTGAGACTCTATTGAGTTCATTAGATCTTTAATACCTCGAGTGGCATTAAGCCACAACATGCAATATACAAACAATATCTCTACTTCCTCATCGTAATCATTTCTCTTAAACAGACTTTGTATTACTCTGAAATGTGCAATTGCACATTTTTTCTTGTATTATAAGTAGCATTTTCTCCAAGATTCTTGACTATACCTCTTTTTCAATTTGATTCTTAAGGTTGGAGGTATATTCCTTGATAGAATCGACCAAGAATTTTAATTTTTCAATAAGCGCCAAAGAATCATCAATTGTGGCCCCAAGGGTTATCTCTTACAGAGTCTTAATAGCTTCATTTACCAATTTAGCCCCTCTCTGAAAGGTATGTGTAATGATGGAAATAGGGTGCTCCATATTTTAGGAGGTGAAGCACGATGATTTGGTTCCTATTTCGCTATTATTGCATTCAAGGAAAATGTAGAGATCTCAATCCAAGGATGAAATTAAGGAAAGAAATTTGCTAAAGGTTGTTCTAGGGTATGATTAGGGAATATAAAGGGTTTCACCACCAAGCTAGGGTTTGGGAAGATAAGTAACATGCAAGATCTAATTATGAATCCTAGTGATATGTAAAGCTTCAACAATTGACCTAGAAATGAATGAAAAACAACACAATAAACTCGAGAAATTAGAATGGTGCACCTAGGAATCTAAATATGTTAGGAATAAGCTCTAAAAATTTAAAAATGAAAACATTAGGGAACACTGGGACTCATATGCTAGGCTAGGAGTATTAGTCCTACTGAAGGGTGTCTGGACTAAAACAAGAATCTAGCATTGTAGACTGAGGATATTCAAAAATTTTGAAAATTGCTTATATTGGAACTCACACCCTTATGGCGTATCAATACCATTATGATTTTTTAGAAATTCAAAGTGTAGATCTACTCTACAATCCATACTCTTCCTTCCTGACCTAATTTCCATATCTAAACCTATTAAAAAGGACCTACAAAATAGAATATATTTTTATTTTTCTTATGGGGGGTTTTCCTTGGTCAAACCCCTAGTTTGGTAGTTAAACCTTGATAGAAAAAATGGATCTTGAATGTAAATGTGAACATAAAACCTAACCTTAAGTGTATCTAAGATTACAAAATTTGAAATGAAATGCAACCCTATTCTAATGTGCTAGAATGAGATTCATGAATGAAACATGAAGATGAATGACTCACTTAGGGAAATATCTAATCACCCTAATAAGCCATAATAATGCATGCACATACCTTAGGATGAATGTAGAATGATAATGGAGGATGGAATCACTTAGGAAACAAGTCATTAGGCTTGGCTTGATGGCTAGTTGCATCTCCCCAACCTAGAATTTGTCATGATTCAACATACGCAACCATAATCAATCCTTGACAATGCTAGACCTTGAATGAAAGTGAGCTTGAAGACATGCAATTTTTTTTTAATGCCACTCCTATACTTCAACTTTTCTTACTACTTGCTCTTGAATGCTCTTGTGAAAGAATGCTTGAATTCTTGAGAATTCTTAGATCTTTAATTTCTTTCTCTAGATAGAGAAAAATGAGTTAGAAACTTGTTTATATAGGAATTACACCTAATTTAACATTTATTAGATCTCAGATATTGACATAAACCAAAATTTTCAATTAAAAACATGAATTTAAAACTCAAACCCTAAAAAAGGGTCACATGGGACTCATACACTACTTGTGGTGTATGGGTCAGATCTAGGGGGACTCATATTCCTAAGGTGGCATATGAGTCCCACCCTAGTTTCTTAAGGTGGGCCAATGATGGGTTGTTAGAAATTTTAGCGCTTTTATTGATTTTGTTAGGATTTTAGTTAAAATAATCCTTAAGATCCAAAATAAAGGGTCTTAGGGGCTTATTAATGATGATGTAAAGGGTTGTAAATGTAAGGGTACTAAAATCAGTGTAGATTGAATGAGAAATTGTATCATCTCCAAGAAGGGAATACAATTTCCACCATTACAATATGTTCAATTTTTTGTGTGCCAGAGTCAAGAAAAGTACCACAAACCTTTATCCTTTCTATGGGTGTCATCTTACTTAGATCCATATAGCATGGATGCGATGGAAGTTAGACCAACTGAGGTGGTAGCATAGGTAGAATCCTTGCTTTTCTTGTCAGTAGACCCTTAATATTACTTCCAGATGATTCTCTGGATGGGTTTAATGGCTCAGTGGTCTTGGGAAATTCTTCTTCACTTCTTCCAACCTTTGTATAATTTTTATTCTCTTCTTTCTTTTTTATTCTTCTTCTTCGGAGGGTTTTCCTGGTGGTTTTTCTTTCTTTTCTTCCTCCTTGTCTTGGTCATCTTTTCCATCATTAGACTTTGCATCTTTCTTCTTGTCTTCTTCTTCCCTACTTATGATATCCCCATTGTGTTCTTCTTGATTTTTACTGAAGTCACCTTTTTGTTGTTCTTTAGTGTGCTTACTAGTTGTTTCTTCTATATCTTTTAAAGGGGAAAATGTCTCTGAGACAACATGATCATCACCAACCTTATGCAAAATAGTATTTTCCTTTACTTATGTATCAATATCCTTGACAATAACTAGCTCCTATGCTTGAGATGTATGGGATAAAGAACTGGTTCTCATTCCATAAATATTTGTGAATTCCCTTACTATATCATGAGTTTCTTTCCTTAACCTTTCAGTATTTTCTTTCTCTCTAGTCATTAGAAGAGTGACTCTCTCTTTCACTCTAAACAATTGGGAATATTCTTTTAGCAAGGTAGCAACATCTACCTTAGGTAAGGAGGATCCATATGTGTTTAAGGCATCATTTTTTATTTTGTCCTCAACATATATAGCTTCATTCCTTCTATGTACCAATGCTTCCCACACATTCTCAGTCACATTCTTCCTTATAGATTCCTTAGAATCATTAAAAATAACAATGTATTTATTGAAGGAATCAATAATTTTTTTCTTAATATTTTCATCAACTTCATCAAATAGTCTAATAGTAGCTAGCAAATCTTGAGACTCTATCATGTTATTAACTAAGGTTGTCATTTCCAAAGGAGAGTGATCTCTTACCATAGAAGAGTTGGGCATGTTCTCCATAGGTTTTAATGCACCTTCACCATGTTTCTTCTCATGTACATGAATTTTGAAAACTTCCATTTCATCTTTTGTCTCTTCATCATAAGAGATATCAACATTTTCTTAGGTTTTAGCCTCTTCATTTCTTGTGGAGACATTGCTTATTTTGTTTATTTTCAA
The DNA here is from genome assembly GCA_007258455.2 of Sequoia sempervirens. Taxonomy (NCBI): domain Eukaryota; kingdom Viridiplantae; phylum Streptophyta; class Pinopsida; order Cupressales; family Cupressaceae; genus Sequoia; species Sequoia sempervirens. The sequence goes on from VDFB02373365.1 coordinate 353,815,692, forward strand.
TTATCTTTTCTCTTTCAATCCAAGGTTTATCTCTCCCTGCACAACGTCACTCAAGTTCCTTTACCTTCTAGCCTTTTTCTTTCACTCTTTTTCCAGGGGTGGCAAACTATATAACAACGAGACATTTATTTTCTTAGAGGCTATGGTGTTGGGTCTAGAGAATCTAGTTATATTAACTGCATGAGTACTATGCTCTACCCTCTTGCCTTTCATTACCACTATAGTACTGGGAGTCGTAGGTACTATAGAGGAATATGAGGAGGGCACTCTTCCTGATCTCCTAAGTTTAGAGGGAACTTCAACTAATCTGGTCCTTTTCTCTTTTGTAAGTTCCCATAGCCTATCAACATCATCCTTAGATAGTGAATGTATTTGAAATAATTCCTCAATTTTTTTTTTACTCTTTTGGACATTTGAGGTGTTGAAGTCTCTAAATTCACTTCGATATAATTCTCTTTATAAGTACCATGATGGGGTAGAGAGGGATCCTCAGGACTGCTCAACAACATTTCAATTAGTCCCTCAACAATTTTTTCATCAACCTTATATCCTAGAGGCTCTATCCATAGAGTCTTAGGCTCTACTTCCTCAATAATACATTCATTAGTAGACACAACAAAGGTCATATCCTTTGCATATTTATTTATTAAGCTTCTTAGAACTCTATCTGTCTCATACATATTGTTCTGAAAAACTGTGAAGAATGCAATTAGAGCATCATTTTATGCTTTGTAATCTCCAAGATTGTGTAAATGTTCAAAAATTTGATGTGCCACCAGTTTTTTGTGATTCAATATAATATATTTCCTTCCAGGTAGCTCTCTCAAAAAGTAAAGTAACAAACAAACTACCAAAGTTCCAAACTTGATAGAATATTTCTTTGTCTTGTTCTAGTTCAAGTTGTCCATAAGTTGCTACTAGAGCAACTCACATAAATCATAATCCCTTCCATTAGCCACCATGTCATATGCATTATAAATTATAGTTGCAGACACAAAGTTGCCTTTATTGGTAAAGTATACTTTCTGACCAATCATGACTGCAACATATCTCACAGTAGGATTTGTAATGGGCTTGCTAGTTAATTCTCTTCCATTATATATAGCACTAGTTAGTTTCATGACTACATTATTCTTTACTACTTTTAGCACTAGTATAGGTCCAGTGTCACAAAGACCAATCATGAATTTAATCACTTCCTCTGTAATTGATCCACCTACGCTTGTTGACAATTTTTTTTTGTACACTCTACTCAATGCCATCCTTGCAAATTTTGCAAAGATCTCACCAAAAATGTTTGGGAAAAGATTCCATACATCTAGTTTCATTTGTACTAGGTTTTCATATTCTAGTTTTATGGAGGAATCATCTCCAATCAACTCCTTTAACAATTGATCCCTAAGCACCTGACAATCAAATTATTCTAGTTCTACATGGATGTAGTCTCTAGTATCTTCAGTGGGACAAAAATAACTCAAAATATTTGAAAATTTACCCATGGGGTCCATTTCATAGACCTTCTAGGAAAATCTTTTGAATTTTTGTCACAGTCTCTCAAAATTCTCAACAATAGTAGGAGTGGCCATTTCTTCTCAATTTACTTAAATATGCTAATGATAATTGCTTCTAATTAAAAACCATAGAGTATAGATAATTGTAAATACCTTTTTCAAGCTTCAACAAAAAATAGGGTTTGATGTCAAGTACACTTAATCACCCTCAACTTGCTTCAACTCACTCTGCTTCATTTCAAATGTGTAAAAGTGATTCAACTCAACTTGAATTTTCACTTTATTCCTTATATTGATTTTCTCTAGTTCTTGATATGTCTATTATTTCCTTGAGTCTTTCCTTGATTGTAAAATTTTCTAGGAGTCCAATTAGTGTTTGAACATTTACCTTCTTTAAGTCCTAAACCACCAAGTTATCCTTAGAGGGTTTTTGAAACACAATCAATTCATCGAGCATTGTAGTACTTGTTTTGAATTTTTCTTTATGGGCTCTTTCTTTCTCAGAGTCAGACCTTAGGGAACTACCACTTCTTGTTTAATCTTTGTACATTCATCAATCTTTCTATGGATTTTATCTTTATAAAATTCTTCAATTCTTTTATTTTCTTCCACTTACAATTTTAGTCTAGTCATGTCTTCATTTGATTTCTTCAACTAATCACTAACTTCTGTATGCCTTTCTTTGAATTTCTTTATTTGTTATCACAATTTCTTGATACATTCATTTGCTTCTTTCAAGTTTTTCCTTAGAGTTTCTTTCTCATTCTCAATTTTTTCTAGATCATTGAGAGCAACATGGAGTTCTTAAATTGTAGAGATCTCTTCTAGAGGAATGGGAAACCTTTTATTAGCTGTGTGTTCAAAATTCAAGATCTTAAGTTTTTAAACTTTTCAAAAGGAAGCAAGCTTTGATACTAATTGTTGAACACCTAGAATAATGAGAGGGGGTGAACTAGTATTATACTAAACCATTTAACTACTAGCCATTCCATAATTAAAATATATTTCACTACAAGTGTAAAAAAAATGTGAAAGGAATCATAACATCACATGACACAAGAATACCAGGGTTTTTACCTAGAAAACCAAAAATGGGAAAAATAATGGTGAGGATTAGCTCACAATTTGTTATAATTAGTCATAAGAAATTACAGGGCACACGACTAAGACACGCTATCCTTGAAAGGATGATAACATGAAATGATTACAAAAAGAAGTGTGGCTCACTACACAAAGGATGAATTGATGAAATACACCTTTTGTGTGTTGAGTTCAGTTACAATTGAGTGTTAGAAAAAAAATCCTACACTGGTTTGTAGTCTCACAACAAATACATACAAATTCACACAATATCACATAGCCACACATTATTGTTTATTACATATCGCATATCACACACTCATGCATACCTACTCAATACAACAATTTTATATATATATGTGCTATTACACTTTCATACATTAATTAAATCAGCTTAATTAGATGTACACATACTTAATCCAAATGTAGCTTGTTGGCTCAATCCAACAACTTATTTTCTTCAAAAAAAATGTTTAAGACATAGAATAAGTCAACTGAGAGTTAATAAGAATATCTTTACATCATCCACAAAGTGCACAACACTTAACTATGTCGTCTAGAAGATCCATACCATTTTTCTTACCAATACTGAGCAAAATACTATATTACAAACTTTTGTCAGTTATATCTTCCATCTCATTCAATCAAAATCATTGAAAATTTTTCTAGAGATGCAATTAGTAGTTCTTAAAAATGTATAAACATCTCAAGGATCGATCTTCCACTATGAGTAGTCCTTGACCAACTTACCAGATTACAATAACAAAAACATAGTTTATCGAATGGACATAAACTACCACCAACTAAATGTTGGCATCAATGAAAACACATCAGAGTGTTATGAGGGTATCTTCGTCATTCTTCCTGTGTGTATGAAAATATGCCTATCATAATGAATTCAAAACACATTCAATAAAACTTTATATCAAAGAAACTTAAAGAAAAATAAACAAACTCTTAGTGTAGCTTCTTCAAAGTCATTTTATTGCTTCCTATCTCCAGCATTTCACTGATTCAAGTTGCTCTCAGGTTTAGTATGCCAAGCTCAATGAAATTGACTACTAGAGAATGAGATTTAAACTAAAATGCATGCTATACTAAGATGCAAAATTATGCTATGCTATGATAAGATTACTGCTAAGATATGATTATTGCTAGAATGCTTAAAGATGCAAGTGCATAAGTGTAATTGCGTATGAGTGTGTGTAACCAATGCTTGGATTCGCACATGTATTTATAGATTTTTTCGAGGATTTTGATTTGGCTGAGTTGATCAACGGATGTGATATTCCTAACATATCGAACGGTCGAAGATGGATGAGACTGGAGATAAAAATAGAAGAAAACGAATAAAGCAGGATTTTTCCATTTTCATGGAAGAGATAAGATGAGATGATAAAAAAATCATTTTTTTAGAAGAAAAATGGAAAGATATTGAGAAGATAAATAATGAATTATCAAATTCAATTATTTATTTATGGGTGCATGTGGATTTTTCTCGATTAAATAAATATTTAATTAAGATTTTGAGGAAATTAGAATATTTCATAATAAAATGGAATATTTAATCATGATTTGAAGAAAGCAGAAGATTTTTAATTAAATTTGAAGAAATGATATGTGTATGAAATTAATTAAATAAAGTATTTAATTAATTAGAAGAAAGTTTTAATAGCAGAAAAAAATATTTAAATTTAATTAAAACAAAAGATTTAATTAAATTCAAAAGATGATAATTAATTTAAATAAATAAAATGTATTTATTTAATTAATCAAGTAGACATGTGAAATAATTAAATAAAATAAATTTATTCAATTATGGTGGAAGAATAAAATGAATGAACAATATAATTAAGTTAATTAAATTTAATTATATGTAGAAGAATTTAGAGAAATTAATTAAATAATAAATATTTAATTAAATGTTAAGATTAATTAGACATGACCAGTTTTATGCACATATATTTTGCCCCTCTTTGAAGTGATGTGTGAAATACATTGCTTCAAAGAAAATAATTTTTTTGCCCCTGATATGTTTATGATGTTGATGCTGATGATGCCCCCTTGGGAGGTAAATCATGGATGATGATATGAGTTTGAAAAAAAATGTGATAAAAAAACTTGATTGGATGATGAAATTCTGATGGTGATTAAGTGATTTAGCTCTCGATAATTGATGTAAAAGATGCCCCTGGTGAAAAAATAATGTAAATGCCACCAAAAACCCACCTAAATTGACCCATATAAGGTAAAAGGGGTAAAAGTGAAAGTTACTATAGTTATATTTATGCTCTGATAGTGACTTGGCGAGATGCAGATTCTATTACATAGGCATAGATTCGAGCGAGCCCGCTGATACCAGAGACCAGCCGCATATGGACCACCAGTGAGTCGATTGAACCCTTTATGATTCAAAATTTTGTGATTTTGATCAATTTTTTAAGCTTTTACACGTGGATTTAGGGAAAAAAATAAAGTTTTAGCTCATCCGCCTATCTATTTTAGCACATTCAAAAATTTTCATAGCACATCTAGGATGTTCTTTAGCGCATATAGGTGCAGGGTAAAATTAGGTTTTCTAGTGCATACGAAGTGTAGATTAGCACTTATAGGAGTCAAGTCCAGCTAGAAAACTTTAGCGCATCTAGGGCACATAGTGGCACATTTATGGATCCGTAACAGAGGTGGATTAGTGCATCTAGGGTATGAAGTAGTGCTTTCAGGTTTTAGCGCGTTTAGATGATGAAATAGCGCATTCACTGGATATCTTAGCGCATATAGGGTTTTAGCACTTATAGGAAAAACTTTAGCACTTTAAGCGTGCAAAAGCGCGCATAATGAGTTTTAGCGCTTTCAAGGTGAACTATAGCGCTTTTGAGTTTCAATGCATCGGAGGCACAAATTAGTGCATTAAGGAAATTTTTGGTAGAATGTGAGTGTGATGAAAAATGATGGTGTATACATTGATTCCTTGGTCAATAGATAGATAAATTATGTTACCATAATGCTGATATGGATAGAAATGATAGAAAATCTGATGATTAACTGATAACTTTGCTTCCCCCAAATAGAAAAAAAAGAGTAGATAGCTAATAACTTTGTTTTCCAGAAATGAAAAAAAAGAGTAAATTGATTGATTGATTGATTGACTGACTGTCTGATAATTTTGCTTCTCATGAATGAAAAACAAAGAGTAAATGTCTGATAAATTTTCTTTCTACAATAGAAACCAAATAGTAGATGATGGGATTGAAATGTATTTGCATTCATGATTGAAGTACAAATGGAAAAAATGATTGGATTGTTGATAAATTTTCTTTCCTAAAGAAGAAAAACAAATAGTAGAATGATGATAGAGTAGATTGATTTGATATTTAGATGGATAGATGCAGTAATGATTGCATGATATGGGTCACTAATATGGGTCACTTGATAGATAGAGCACATGATATGATTTTTTGATTATTTTGGTATGGGTCACTGATATAGTTCATTTGATAGATAGAGCACATGATATGAGTCATTGGTATGAGTCTGATTAATTGTCCTTGTGATGGCCAAAAAAAATAGGAGGTTTTTGCCAACCTCCAGATTAGAGAATGGTTCCCAACATGTTGGGATCGGGTAGGAGAGCTGACTCTAGCAGAGATATAGTGGATAGTTGATTGTGGGTTGGGATATTTGTTGACTATCCTACAAGGGATTCGAGTCCACAGGGGACTGTTGACTGCATTGGCAGAGAGGTGGCACTCTAATCATAACACCTTTCATTTGTTGACTGGTGAGATGGCCGTGACACCTGAGGATGTGTATAGGATTCTAGGGATTCATGTGGTAGGTGCCCTTGTGGTTTATGACCACAAGGAGATAGGAGGGACTAAGGCACTGAGGAGGATATGTGGTGATAGGTCGATAGCAGTATATTGGGTGACTTGGGGGGGGGGGTTCAGTAGGTATCCAACCTTAGTTGTTGTGTTGGGTGCATTCATTGGAGGCTTCCTTGGATCGGACCATCGGTTGAAGGGATTTTTAGTTGGTTGGGGTAGGATGCTAGAGTGGATGGTGACTCAGCCATGGAGGTATGCCTGGGGGAGCTACATTTTGGCTCATTTGTATCATGATCTACATCAGGTGGTATATCGAGGATCGACTAGTTTGGCCTGTGCTGTGACTCTGTTCTAGATCTGGGCATGAGAGCATATTGCGATTACGAGGCCAGAGTGTGCCAGGGATAGGCCACCAGATAGGCCGTATGTATATGCATATTCAGGTGCACTTGTCCAGCCCAAGCTGGGCAAGCTGGAGTACTGGCAGCGCATGTTAGATGATGTGGACTCAGTTATATGGAGGTCGTATATAGATTGCGAGGCCTAGGACATGGATCATTTGGAGATGCCATTTGTCTGTATGCCTCGATATCTGATAGGATGAACCCCATACATTATTGAGATATTTTTGGCCTTGCAAGTTCAGAGACATTACATATACACACAGGGGATGCCACAGGGCGTTGCTCACTATGGGCGGCGCAAGGATGATCCTAGATGGGGATGATGTATTACATACTAGGTGGCATATATAGAGTACTCTAGCTTACAACCTAAGGGATGGGCATACAGGCCAGAGGTGATAGATGCAGGTATGTCAGATGAGTGCTTAGAGTATTTCCACACACATCAATTCCCACAATTTACATGCCCAGATGAGCCAGGGCCCATTGCAGTAGCACAATAGCCAGGGGTGGAGAGACAGGAGGATGTGACTAGTGGAGAGCAGGTGGTGGGTGGAGGAGAGGAGGAGGAGGAGAGTGGAGATGGGGAGGAGGGGGACAAAGATGAGAGAGGTAGAGACGAGGATAGCTCAGATGATGGGGATGATAGGAGAGATGGTAGAGGGGAGGAGGAGAGGGCAGTGAGGAAGAGGTTAGACAACCTAGGCAGTGCTCAGATTGTACGGAGGCCTAGATCTGGTGGCATACCATAGACCATTATCAAGGTTTCCTCCTTATCACAACAGGCATAGATAGACATGCGGCAGGCCTAGGTGCAGACTGTTTAGGATTAGCTAGGTCAGGCACAGAGTTTGATAGCACAGTTACATGAACAACTTGCATAGGCAAAGGCTTAGGCACAGGCACATGCACAGGCATAGGCACAGGTACCTCAGCCTATCCCAGAGCCACAGATAGCCCAGTTGATGATAGAGAGAGATGCATTCAGACAGAGGGCAGTAGAGGCCGAGGGTGTTGCTCAAAGGCTTATGGGCACTGTAGAGAGTGCATCCTTGCGAAAGGCTATTATAGAGGGCATGGAGATGGCGAGGGAGGTAGAGTACTACCGTACCAGATATGAGGAGTTGTGTCCTCCTGAGTGCAGGGAGCCATTCCCATGTTCTCGTAGTGGGACCAGAAGTAGGTCATAGATAGCCACACAGAGCATGGGGGTTACTGGGCCTCAATAGGATCTAGACGCAGGTACTAGTGGTAGGCCACCGTCTTCCAGACCAACTCCATCATGGGCTTCGACCAACTAGCTTATGATGTTTTGATGTAGATATATTGTACACATGTATATCATTTTTGGAGCATGTATATTGATTTTGATGCTATCCCATGTATCTCTCTTTGGAATTTTCAGTTTCATTGGACATTGGACATTTGTATCATTTATGATGAGCGATGATATGTAGCGGCGATGATTTTTGATGATGTGATGTGCATTAATGAGATGATTATGTGATATGCATTTATTTCTATATGTTATGGATTTTGGCATGCAATTTAATGATTTGATGACTAACATGATATGTAGGATGATTTGATATGATGTGTTTATGAGGATGATGAAAAAATGATTGATGATACGTACAAATGATGTGGTGCAGGTAGATTACCTAGGATGGTGATTTATGAAAATGCAATGATTTGTCAAATGATGTGATAATGTATGTATGAAATGTTTTTTTTTTGGATTTTTCAAATGCAAGTGAAATAATGATGAAAAACGAATGTTGTGTTTGTGAAATGCGTCATGAATTTGTAAAATGGTAGGATGATATGATAGATGATTAAAGATGTGATTAATAATGATGAAATGATAAATGATATATATTGCAATGTGATGTAATGAAAATGATAAGTGATATCGAGCGGAAATAAGATGTTTAGAAATGACAATGTAAGGATAAGTTAATGAAATGATAATAATAATGATAAGAAGATAATAAATGATAAATGATAATGATATAATGATAAAATGATATGAAATGGTAGATGATGACGAAATGAAATGAAATGATAAAATGAAATGAAATGAGAGATGATAACGAAATGAAATGAAGTGATAAAATGAAATGATAGATGATAAAATGAAATGAAATGATAATGATAATGAAATGAAATGAAATGATAAAATGAAATGAAATGATAGATGATAATCAAATCAAATGAAATGATAGATGATAAAATGAAATGAAATGATAATGATGAAATGAAATGAAATGATAGAGGATAAAATGAAATGAAATGATAAATGATAATGAAATGATAAAATGAAATGATAGAAGATAAAATGAAATGAAATGATAATGATAAAATGAAATTAAATGATAGATGATAGTGAAATGAAATGAAATGATAAAAATGAAATGAAATGATAGATGATAATGAAATGAAATGATAGATGATAAAATGAAATGATAAAATGAAATGAAATGATAGATGATAATGAAATGAAATGAAATGATAGATGATAACGAAATGAAATGAAATGATAAAATGAAATGAAATGATAGATGATAATGAAGTAAAATGAAATGATAAAATGAAATGAAATGATAGATGATACAAAACTATATGGCACGTGTGAAACCTAGATGAAATGATGGAGATGAAAGATAATAATGAAACAAATATCCAACTGTCCTCTATAGAGAGTCCAAAGATATATGCCAACCGTTGAAATTTTTAGCCTTTCAGAACTCTGATGTGAATCCATTATGCAGTCATATACAATGATCTAAAATGAAATGCAACTAAATGAAATGAACCATTTGTTGAGCTTTTTGTTAGCTTTCTTGAATCATCATAGAGCCTTTTAAAATGTTGGAAGTATGTACAAGCATCAGAGGAGAAATTAGAAACAATGATGACCTAAGTACAACTTTCATGATTTTTGATATAGCAAGCGAACATAAGCATCAAGGTATAATTGAACCGAGATGACTTGAGCATTTCTTGCATAAAGAGACAAAGATTTACCACTTTCTGATGCAAATGTGGAACTGTCATCAATGATATTGCTTTGGAAATCATGTCTCACAACATATTTGCACCAGATTGAAAGTTAATCTCAAGACAACAGACAAAGAAAAATCATTCTCTTTCCTCATCACTCTAGTTCAGTACATCATTGAGTGAGCTCTAGAGAGATGATATCAAAAATTAAACAAACCATTGTTCAAAATGTAATATTATTATTCCAAACATTACTTAGATTATAGATCATCTAGATATGATTCATGATATGATATTTGTTGAAGAACTGTTGTGATATAGATCAAAGGTTGGATAGGTGTTCATGTGATTTGATTGTTTGTTTGCATGATTGGTTTTTTTTATGTCATTGTCTAGTTGTTTCCGTAATCTAAAAGTTAGGTGCCCCTAGTATGTTAACGTTTTGCCCCCAGTATTGGTACAACTTGCTGAAATGAATATGTATTAATAATCAAGCCATGGTAAGATATTATCGCTCTAGGCAAATGGTGGCAACATGATGCTGTTATGGCCCTAAAATGTTGTCAAAAAAAATGCAGGGAAAGAAGGTTAAAAATCTAAATGCAAAATATGAAATAATATATGGAGAGCTACAGATAGCGTCTGTTTGCCAGATTTTCACTATCTGTTTTTATTGCATCTTTCTGATTTCTTTTTGATTTTTTTTTCAGGACATTTTCTGATTTTTTTTTGTATTTCTTCAGGACATTTATCTGATTTTTTTGTATTTCTTCAGGACATTTATTTGATTTTTTTTTTATTTCTTCAGGACATTTATGGATGATGATAGAAGACTTAAACATAATATTTCTTTAGGTGCATGCTGTTGATGGGTTCGTCAAACAGGTCCCCTTCTGGTGTCGATAGCTTGTAGGCTCCAGAACCGTAGACTATGTTAACCACATAAGGACCTAGCCAATTTGGTTCAAATTTTCCTTTCTTTTCTCTATCTTGCTGATTTCATGGATTTTCTTTCAAAACCAGATCACCCACCTAAAACATACATGGCTTTACCTTGTGATTTTAGGTGTGAGACATCATCTATTGGTATGCTTTCAAATGGTCAGCTCCTCTTTGTCTCTTTTCATCAAGGAGTTCTAGCTCTTGCAGTCAAGAAACTCTGTAGTCATCATCTGTTGTGAGACCTTTCAGTGATGCTCTGAGTGAGGGTATTTCAACTTCTAAAGGTAATATGGCTTCTACTCCATAGACAAGAGCATATGAAGTTTCTCCTATTGGTGTGTAGACACTGGTTCTGAAGGCCCATAAGGTGGGATTGAGTTGAACATGCCAATCTTTCCTTGAATCATTCACAGTCTTGTTTAAAATTTTTAGTATAGTCTTATATGAGGCTTCTACTCGGACATTCCCTTGTGGATAGTAAGGTGTTGAATATCTGTGTTGAATATGAAATTTCTCACAAAGTTCATCAACATCCTAATTCTTGAATGGTCGTCCATTGTATGTAATAATAGAGTTGGGAATGCCATACCGACAAATAATATAGTTGACTAGGAATGATGATATTTGTTTTCTAGTAACTTTAGTAAGAGGTACTGCCTCAATCCATTTGGTAAAGTACTCTATGGTTGTGATGATGAACTTATGCCTGTTTGATGATGAAGGATGAATCTTGCCTACTAGATCTAACCCCCATTGGGAGAATGGCTAGGTTAGCGTAAATGGTTGAAGTTCCTGTGCAGGAGCATGAATGAGATTCCCATGAATTTGGCATTTTGAGCACGTTTTCACAAAAGTGAATGATTCTCTCTCCATTGTAGGCTAGTAGTAACCTATTCTAATCAATTTCTTGGATAAGGTCAGTCCACTCGAATGAGTAACACAAATGCCACCGTGAACTTCTTTTAAAGTTTTGTCAGATTCATCACATTTAAGACATCGAAGTGGAGTACCATCAAGACCACAACGATAAAGGGTGTCGGCGATAAGAGTATAGCGAGAGGTTTGGCAGATAAAGTTACGTTTTTGGTTATGAGATGAGGCAGGTGGTAAAATGTCATCCTTTAGGTAGGCATAAATATTTCCATACCAAGGTGAATCGAATCCTACCAAGTGGCAAATGATTTGGCTTTCAGGTGTGTCATAGGCAGGTGTAAATGATTGTTCCACCAAAAATTCATAGCGAGCCTAATTTTTTGGGAGTTGTAACAATGATGTGATCGTAGCCATGGCATCGACTGCTTTGTTATCAAGCCTTGGAATTTGTGTGAATTTGATGTCCACAAAGTACTTCTTGAAGTCGTCAACCATCTTTTATATGGCAATAGTTTGGCATCTTTGGTTTGATAATCATCATTGATCTGATTAATGACTAACTGGGAGTTTCCATACACTTGTAATGCTATAATCCTCCATTCCAATGCTAATTTAAGTCCAGTGATTAATGCTTCATATTCAGCTATGTTGTTGGTGCATGGAAACATCAGCCTATATGATTGAGGAATGGTGTGTCCTTGGGGGGCGATGAAAAGTATGCCTGCCCCCGATCCATGTTGAGTGAAAGAACCATCGAAATATAAGGACCATGGTTGTTTGGATTTCATAGTAAAGATATCAGCATCTGGAAATTTAATGTGCAGGGGATGGTCTTCTTGTAGTGGTGCTTCAACTAGTTGATCAGCGATAACTTGTCCTTTTATTGCCTTGCGATCAACATAATGGATGTCAAATTCACTCAGAATCATTACCTATTTTGCTAACCTTCTTGTCAATGATGCTTTGCTTAAGAGATACTTGAATGGATCAATCTTTGAAATAAGATTGATTGTATGAGTTAACATGTAATGCCAAAATTTATGTGAAGCAAAGACTATTGCTAGACAAGCCTTTTCAATGGAATTGTAGTTGAGTTCATGACTTGTTAGCATTCTAATGATGTAATAAATTACACATTCTTTCCCTATATGGTCTTCTTGCACTAGCAATGCACCCAAGGATGTCTCTGTTGTAGCAATATACAAGATTAGTGGTTTGTCTAGATTTGGTGGTACTAGAACTAGTGGATTCATCAGGTACTGCTTGATTTTTTGAAAGGCCATCTCACATTTGTCACCCCATATAAAAGGAACATTCTTATGCAGTAGATGTGTGAAAGGTAAACTGTTATCAGCCAACTGTACAACAAATCTGTGGATAGACTGAAGTCATCCCTGTAATGATCTCAATAGACTAATATTCCTTGGTTGAGGCATTTCCATAATTGCCCGTACTTTGGCAAGATCTACTTCAATTCCTTTTTCTGAGACAATGTACCCCAAGAGTTTTCCAGATGTGACCCCAAAAACAAATTTCTTGGGGTTTAGGAAAACTTTGACATTCTCCAATCTTGCAAATATTTTGGACAATAAATTTCCAGATGTCCTTCTCTAGTGTATGACTTTTCCAATATGTCATCTACATAATCTTCCATGAATGTGTGCATCATGTCATGAAATATTGTAGTCATGGCCCTTTGGTAAGTAGCCCCAGCATTCTTTAGACCGAAAGGCATGATGTTCAAACAGTAAGTTGCCCATGGACATGTGAAAGCTGTTTTCTCCTGGTCTTTGGGTGCAATCTTGATTTGGTTGTAGCTAGGAAACCCATCTATTAATGAATACATGGCATGGACAATTGTCAAATCAACTATGGTGTCGATGTTTGGAAGTGGGAAGTCATCCTTAGGACATGCTTTATTAAGACCTCTGAAATCTGTGCACACTCTAACACTTTTATCTGGATTGGATACAGGAACAATGTTAGAGATCCATTCTGCGTAGCCGATTGATCTTATGAAGCCCAAATCAAGAATTTTTCTCAGTTCTTCCTTAACTAATAATGCAACATGGGGTTGCATCTTTCTGAATTTTTTTTTCACAGGCTTAACCCCTGGTTTGATAGACAAGTGATGCATGATAAGATCAGGATCAAGACCTGGCATGTCAGCATAAGACCAAGAAAAGTTGACTTGATTTTCTCTTAAAAATTCTATGAACTCTGGTATTTCTTTCTCTATCATTGATGCAGCTATCTGTAAAATCCTTGGTTTTTCTAAATTTTCAAGATTGAAAGCTTTTGTAGGCTCAATCAAGATAGGTGATCACTATGGTAGTGCTTTGGGAGAATGTCAAGATTCCCATCATCTGGTGCCTTAAAAAGGTTTTCACCATTTGATACGCTCTTTATTTTATCTTTTGTTTGATCTAATACTCCCAGATTCTGGTTCTCACCATTAGATCTTTCTTTTTTATTTTTACTTTTGCAGCTAGGAGACTTGACACTCTCCTAATTAAAGACCCTATGCCAAAAATTGCCAGTGGAACAATCATTTGTATCATCTATGGATAGGAAGTTTATGATAGCTTTGTCATTTGGGAATATGGGTATATTGATAGGTTCAGATAGATCCCAGTTAATGAGATCTAGATGAATAAGCGGTAGTGGGTCATTAGGTTGCATGAAATCAGCCATGGTTATGATCATAACTGAATTGTCTTGAGGATCCAAGGTATGAGGTGGATCAATGATGGTACTGTTGTCATGATAGTCTTGTTCATTTAAATTTGACTCAGTATCACTAGAATCATAGTCACTTTGTAGTTTAGATTCTCGTGTTTGATATCCTGACCCTTCACCTTTGATTAGAGTTGGGGTATACTTGTGTATTACATCAACCTTTTTGTCCCTCCAAAACTCATTATTGTAAATGGTGTCCCATTCATATTCAGCAGAGTCTGTGTCAGAGTTATTATCCACAAAATTCTAAATTGTGGCCAAACATGCTTCTCTTGAATCTGAACCTTCTCGCAATGTGAAGACAGTGTCATGCAGTTGTTTGGATGTTCTTTCTTTCGAGTGAGTATCATAGCCTAAGCCAGCTTTCTCTTTCACAGCAAGTCTTGGAAGGTGAATAGGCTCAACTACTCCTTTTCTTTTTCTGATAGGACTCTTATCATAGCCCATCTTCTTCATGATTGAATACCCTTTTCCATATCTGTCTGTTGGTATTTTGACATTAAAAACTACTTCATCTTCATCTTTATAGAGCTAGTTTAGAATCTCTCTATCCTCAGGATCTTCCATGGAAAATTTTTCTTTGATGAATTGTCCATTAAACTTTTTTCTTGGCTCTGTTGGTGGTTGCATTGATGATTTCTTGTCCATCGTAAGGAAACTTAAGACATTGATGATATGTGGATGGGACAGCTTGCATTTCATGGATTCAAGGATGACCCAACAAGATGTTGTATGCAAGATCATAGTCTAATACTTGATAGAAAGTATTTTTGATAACTGGTCCCACTCTGATTGGTAGCATGATTAAACCCTTGGATGCTCTTTCCTCATCATCATAGGCTTTAATATTAATCTTTCTTCTGGGATCAATGGAGTCCTCAGAAAATCCTAAAGAAAAACAAACTTCATGGTACATATGTTCAAACCAACCCCTCCATCTATTAGGATGCGTCGAACATGAAACTTGTGGATCATGACTTCTAAGTATAATGATGAATTGTGGGGATGAGTCATGGAAATATCATCTTTTTTAGAAAATGGGAGACATGTGGGTGAAGACAAGTGTCCTACCATGGCTTTAAATTGGTCCGCATCCAAATAAGTGGATACAGTTGTTTCAATGAGAGCCTTTTTGAGAATTTCCTTATGTGTTGGGGAAATCTTCAAGAGTTCTAAGATATAAATTTGAGTAGGATTTTTCCAAAGTTGGTTGACTAAGTCATATTGGTGTTGAGGTGGAGGCCCAGTGGATTTTGAAGAGGCACCTTTTAAGACAAATTTAGCTTGTGCCCTTGTTGTTGCATTAACTTCCCTATATTCCACCTTTTTGTCGACTTTAATAACATTGACCCGTTTATCATCAGTGTAGATATGATTGATTATCAGATCATCAATATGATTCACACTTTTTCCTGAAGACTCACCTTTTTGATAGTAGGGAAAAGGGTTTCGAAATGCTTGGTGGTCTTTATCTAATTGTTGATGTCCTTCTATTGTGATGGTGCCATTTTCGATAAAGTCTTGAATGGCATTCTTCAAGGCTTGACAGTTATTTGTGCGATGACCTTTGCACCAATGATAGTCACAATAGTATGCCTCATTCCATGATGGAGGCTTCACACGGGGTTCATAGTTTCATTGAGGTGGCAAGGTAATGACATTTTTAGCCATCAACTCTTTGAATGCAGATTCCAAAGATTGACCCAGTGGAGTGTAAGTTATTCTACTAGAGAAGAATGAAAATCATTGTGGATTTGTGTCTGAGGTATTCCCTAAGGAGTTGTTATTGTTATTGGTTCCTCGGTAACCTTGATTGGTGACGAAATAGTCCTCCTATTGGTGAAAATCTTTCAGAAACAAGTTTTTGTCTATCAGGATCAAGAATTTGAGAAAATTCAGATTTTTAGTCCTAAGGTGGGACTCATTCGCCATAGGTGGTGAATCAGTCCTCTCCCAAATTTCTAAAAAATTAGGAGACAACTCTCCAACACCGGATCTATAAATCATTGCTTGTCAGGTTGTCGAAGTCAATTCTATAGGAAACAAATAGAAAACCTTCTCCAAGATTGAAATAGACTTGAGTTAACTTGAAGCACCTAGCTGACTTGTAAACCTATCTTAAAAACCAAAAATCTTGTCAAATCTAGATAGAGAAGGCTGCAAACAAACATGCAATAGGGGGGAAATGGTTTAAGGTTAGTGAATAGGGGTTTTCCTTGGTCAAACCACACTTTTGGTAATCAAACCCTTAATAAACTAGTGAAATGTAAACAAATGATAAAATAACACGTAATTGCTATGAACTTACCAAACCCTTGATGATGCAAGTCTGAAGTAATGTCAATGGCTGCTTCAAAGTGCTTGAATTATGCTTAAAAAGATGTAAAATGCTTGAATTCTTGAATATGATGTATGGATGTTGGAGAATTGTAGGAGATTGCTTGAATGACTTAGGAGATGTAAAATGAGGTTAAAATCACTTATTTATACACACTTGTGCCTTAGTTACTTGTTCATACTTGATCACAGGCCAACATCAAGTGTTTTTGAATAAAATCCTGAAAGGAAATTTAAAATATTTTGAATTTGGGGCCAAGGGGGACTCATTTGCCACCCATGGAAGATGGGTCTCACTTAGGACCTGAAAATGTTTGTTGGGAAATATGTTGTATTTAATGTTGTTTTTTAGGACAATACTCAAAAATACACTTCGTTAAGCATACTAGAGCATAAAGGGGCTAAATAATGCATGAGAAAGGGATAAATAGTGAAAATATACCTAGAAAAGTGTGAAAGCTTGTTACAAGACTTTACAACACTTCAAAATAGGACTTGTTGATCAATAAAAAGGTGATTTTTAGGTGAATTGTAATAAATAGAGTCTAGAAGAATGTAGAAATATATTACAACACTTCACAACACCTTCACAAGGCATCATTATTTGAATATTACTACCTAAACAAGCATGTTCTAGCCATGTTGCAACATAAAATCAGAGCAAAATATATCAAATACCATGAAACAAGACCTAAAAGGCCATGAAAATGACAAGGGGCAATTTTTCTATGACACATGTAGCCCCCACTTTAGTGAGAGGATGAACTTGCTTGAAACTCACACTAAAGTAGCCATGAACATCAATGGAAGGGTTCAAATGCACATACACTAGCAAGATGGAATGTCAATGATCAAGAGGGATGATCAAGCCTACAAGATCAAGATCCCATGGAAAACTAAGCATAAGAACAAAGGAACACACAAGTGTTGAGATGAATTTGATGAAGCTTCAATTGTCAATCCAACTGGTTGTGGATTAGATCTAGGTAATTGTTTGAAAAAGAGAATGTGTACTCACTCTAGGGCCACAAAACTTCAAGCTGTCAATGGGGTGAGAAGGCCTAGATGTACTCACTCTGGGGCCACAAAACTTGTTGTTTGCGGGGTGAGAAATCAAAAAAAGGTAACATACATATGCTAGTTGGTATTCCCTCATAAACACAAAGATGGCTATGGGGAAAAGTCACACCACTAGGTGGGCTTACCACTCAACCATATTAAAGTTATACCTGCTAGTAACTTTAATAAGGTGCCATAAGGAAAAATGCCATGAACAAAAAGAAAGTACCATAGTCATGCAAGTTGCATTATGCAAGGTAGCAAAAAGGTAAAAATGTAAAATGAAAAAATGTAAAGTGTCTTCAAAGGAGTCTTGTTCAGTTCATGCAAGGTCAGTCACTTAGGGAATATTATGTCCCCAAGAGAGGACCAATCAAAGAATAGTATATTCACAACCATGTCTCATCAGGCCACTAAGAGGAATGCACTATGCTTAGAAATATCACACTTATGAAGTACATCACACCCAATGTCAATTACAAAGTGACGAACACATCATAAAAACAACAAGGATGCACTAGGAGAGCCAACTTGGAAAGCCCTATTCCATTTCATATTATTTGAAGGTAGGCTACATCATTTCAAGGAAAAATGAAAAACAAAGAAAGTGAGTTGCCCCCTAGAAAAGAAAACACACCAAGCACATAAGGGATCTATGGATTTGGGGTTAGTATGTTCATTTCTACAATTTTTTTATGAAAGAGTGTGGAACTATCATCATTCCCCAAAGCACATAGAACTAGAAGAATGACACAAAGAGAGAAAAATCAAAGGAAAACAAAAATCCATTTTGGGTCAACATGGAAGAGACCTTGTGGTCTCGACTTTTTGAATTGTCCCCAAAAGGAAAACACAAGTGGAATGAAAAAAAAAGGTGAAAGAAAATGAAAAATTATATTTTGGGTCAACATGAAGGAGAAATTTTGGTCTCAATTGCTTGCATCATCTCCAAAAGGAGAACACAAAACAAAAAGAGAAAGAAAACGACCTTGTGGGTCAAAATGGAAGAGACATAGGGTGTCTCTATGCTTTTCGTTATTCCCCAAAGGAAAACACAAAATAAAAAAGAGAAAAAGACAGACCTTTTGGGTCAACATGGAAGAGACATAGGGAATCTCTATACTTTGCATCATCACCAAAAAGGAGAACACAAAAGAAAAGTGAAAAAGACAATGTACAACATATAGAAGAAGATAGATACCAATAGAAGAAGTGTACGAAGAGAGGGAACATCAAACACATGATATGGGGGAACACGATACATAAATGAAAAGAAAAATTAAAAGTGAAAAGAAAAAATAAAATGGCTAGCTAGGTGAATGGAAGTCAACCATCTAAAAAGTCATCCGCTTCCCAATCATGTTTAGTATAATGTAGGGACAGCTGAATGTCTAAAGGAAGAATTGCAAGCATTGAACCAGGAGTCATACCAGGTTCTTCTCTTGGTGGAGAGGTTGTATCTTTTAAGCTCATTGTGGATGAAAATAAAGAGTTTAAATCATTATTCACTTCTTCATCTATTTTTTCTATCATCGCATCATAATCATCATCATCATCAAGATTAATGACAATGGGAGGATGAAGGGTTACTTTTAGGGATGGATGTATCAAAAGATAAGGTTGTTATATTGGTTCATTTTGTTGCGAAGGTTGCATTGGACTATTGTGTGGAAGGTCAGGAGGAGGGTGGTCATCTATTACTTCTGTCAAGGGGAAAGGTTCATTTTATTTATCTTCTTTTATGCTAGATTGATGAGCAAGGAGATGACAATGACGCCTTCATTCGCTAGCACTTTGGTTTTTTTAATTTTGTTTTGGAGTTATTGAGGTGTAAGAGCGGATTGAGTCATCAAAGGTTCTTCTTCTTCTAAAGAGGGAAGAACACAAGAAACCAAAGAGGATAGATCAATCACTTTCTCTTTGTCTTTATACACTTGTTTAAGGTGAGGAGGCATGACAGAAGTGGTTTCATTGTCCCTTGGTCATTTAAATGATGGAGGGGAAGTATCTAGGGGTGGTTGTTCAGGAGCTTGTATGGTTTTTTCAATGTCAGACTTAGGTTGAAGCATGGATTCATATATGATAGGTGTGCAAATGGAAAGGGATGAGTTATGAAGAGACAATTCGATTATCTTTTTGGCTTTAAAATTTTGAGAAGCTATGAAAAATAAGTCTGTTGGAGTTGTTCAGGTGTAAGAGCAGATTAAAACTGCTATGGTGTATGGTGACTATCTCATTGTCGTATGGAAACTTCAAACACTTGTGAACAACTAATGAGACCACTTTCATTGAGTGAAGTGAAGGGTGGCCTAGCCACAAAAAAAATTGGTCAGATTGTGGAATAATTCAAAATGATACCTCCAAAGTTTTAGGTCCTATCTATAAGGGTAGCACGATCGATCCGATCGTAGGGAATATAAAAATAGTATGTGTCTTAATCCATGAAATTGGTTTATTATATGAACATCTTGTTATAGCTCATGTAATACTAGAAAATCCTCTATGATCACGTTCTCACCATAAGTGGGATCTATTAATATCCCATGAGTGAGCTTCTCATAAATTATACTAGCTATGTAGAAAGGACAATCAAGAAGCTTTTGTAGCATGTCTTTAGCAAAAAAAGTGATATCATGAGACTTAATGGTTTGGCCCTTACAAGGGATAATTCCTTTCATAGCCACTAGCTCATCCATATATAGGACTTTCTTTAGTCACATGGAGAAGTGTATCATGTTGCTCATTGTTTGTATCAATAGTCATTACATCAATGGTTGAAGGTTCACTAGAATTAATAAATGTGGTAGTATGTTTAGGCATGGGATTAGTTAAAATTTGTAAATTTTGGCTAGGGGGTGCAACGAACTTATTTCCTTGATCATTAACACCCATAATAGACAGATGGCCTGAATCAATGAGGTCTTGAACTAAATGGTTTAGACGCTTGCAATTTTTAGTGTCATGTCCATTCTGGTGATGAAAATGACAATAAGCATTAGATTTTAAGGTGGGTGGTAATGGCTGGTTTGGATCAAGTGGTCTAATAGGTGGTGAAGTGAGCATGCGTTGTTGAATTAAATGGTTCATCATGTTATGAAGGGTATCAGGTAGCAGAGTAAACTATCTCTTCAGGTCCCGATAGGTATAAGGCACCCATACTTTAACAATTGCCACTTGATTTAGAATGAGTTGGGTTGGCTATGGTTCAGGTTGAGGAGGTGAATTAAACTGTAAAAAGTCTCTATTTGGTTTGCAAAAGTTTTGTGTGTTAGTTTGATTTTGATTGTTGTGTTCAGGCTTGTCAGCTCAGTTAGAAGTGAATTTTTAATCACAACTTGAAACCAAGTTATAGTATTCACACAAGGTTGTGCATAAATGCATAAACAAAGGGAACTTCATCATTGTTAATTTATCCTGAAGGTGTGTGTACAATTTTTTGAAAAACATATTTTATAGATGCGCATCAACAATCTTGACATCAATTTGAGCATACACCGACTGGTATCATGAGATAAAATCCATTACATTTTTATCTATGTTTTGTCTACATCAGATGAGGTCATCCATTATCTTTGGTAATGCCCATCTGAAAGCGACTAATGACCATCTGCTGGACGGAATGACCACCGGTCAATTTTACGCATCACGATACGGCAACCGGCCATACCAGGTTTACCAGCGAGCGAATCGGCTGGCGCTTCCGCCGGTTCCACGTTCCGGGCAAGGAGTTGTGTAAGAAGGGGATTGGGGTATGTGGGTTGAGGTGGAAGGGAAAATGGTGATGGAGTATAGGTGATGTGAGGGGAAGTGAAAGGAATACTATGGGGTGTGAAGGTGGTGGAAGGGACTTTCAATGCCACAAGAGAAGTAGGAATACTTGTGGAAATCAGGAAAGAAGTAACCACATAATTAACTTGATGCATAGTTGTATGGACATGAAAATTGGTATAAGTTGGTATGGAAGCTATGGTTGAAGGGGGAGGAACTTCAAGCCCTCCTTGGCTTACAGGAATGTTTGCAGATTGGATATTAGAATAAGCATGTTTATTGTAAATCTCAAAAATCTTCTTCATCACTTGCATGGCATCATCACTTTCAATTAAACGATGAAGGTTTACAATGGCGGGTATGGAAATGGTGGAAATTTTTGCAAGTGACAAGTCCTATTGTAAATGTGGAAAATCCTCATGAATATTAATGACCTTTTCTTGTGGGAGGGAGTTGTTTGGGTTGACAACATTCATTAGATGAAAAGGTGAAGGCATAGAAGTGGTATTTTCAAGGCCTAATCACCATTGTCCATACTAGGAGTAGGAGATCGTGAGATCCCAAGGTCCACAATGAAAGTGATATCATGGGAGGTCATGAGTCTAGAACTTCTTCTCACTAAAGTATTATCAACAGGGCACCAAACACTCATACAAGTAACACAAAGGAGGAGTGAATGAAAATGCAAACTAATCCAAGAGTTTGAAATGAAAATAACAAAAATTTTGCTAACTGTAACTAAGATTTAACTACAGAAAACATAAATGAAAACAAATGCAAGAAAAATCCTAAAAAAAAATTTTAACAACTGCAGAGGGACTGATTCACCCTGGGTGGCGAATGAGTCCCAGTATGATTTTTTTTGTGTGTTTTTCAAAAAATTTAAGATGATTTTAATGCTCTACAGAATGCAATCAAAGATGCAGAATGCAGAATTTTAGTTTTTTCAATGAGATGCAATGCAAAAATGAAATCTAAATGAAGCTTTCACTAATGCAAGATAAAAAGTCCTAGAATGCAAAAACAAAACAATGTACTAATTGAATGTTAACGTAAAAGTAAACTAGGATGCAATATGTAAATGAAATAAAAAATGAAAAGTGCTCAAAAGTTAGGTTCACCAAAATGAACCGTTGATTTTTGGCTCCTATGGACAACTCTTGCTCTTCTGGGGTTTTTGACGTAAAAGGAGAGAGATAGGAGAAAAAATACTAATGGTTCATTCAAATTATGAAATTTGTCATGTTTTCTAACCTAAATGAAGTTAACTAAATGCTATTGACTGATCTACATGAATGAAAATAAATGAAAATGTGAAATTTAAGATATGTTTGAAAATGCATTATGTAATGCAACAATGAACTAAATGAAGAAAATATCCAGAATAGAAAGAAAAGGGATGAATCTAAATGCACCTGGGTGAAGTATGATGAATATAGAATGTTGGGTATGTTGACTGAAATCACTGATTTTTAACAGTGGGAATCATTTGCCCAGGGTGGCGAATTAGTCCTCCTCTTGGTGAAAAACTGTCAGAAACACGTTTTTGTCTGTCGGGATCCATAATCTGACAAAATTCAGATTTTCAGTACTAAGGTGGGACTCATTCATCATAGGTAGTGAATCAGTCCTCTCCCAAATTTTTGACAAATTAGGAGACAACTCTACAACACCACATCTAGAAATCACTGCTTGTTAAGTTGTCGAAGTCAATTTTGTAGGAAATAGACATAAAACCTTCTCCAAGCTTGAAATAGACTTGAGTTGACTTAAAGCACCTAGTTGACTTGTAAACCTATCTTCAACACCAAAAATCTTGTCAAATCTGCACACAAAAGGCTACAAACAAACAAGCAATACGGGAAGAATGGTTTAAGGTTAGTGAATAGGGGTTTTCCTTGATCAAACCCCACTTTTGGTAATCAAACCCTTAATAAAATAATGAAATTTAAAGGAATGATAAACTAACAACATGTAATTTCTATCAACTTACCAAACCATTGATGATGCAAGTCTGAAGTAATGTCAATGGCTACTTGATAGTGCTTGAAAAGATGTTGTAAAATGCTTCAATACTTGAATATGATGTATGAATGTTGGAGAATTGTAGGAGATGTAAAATGAGGTGAAAATCACTTATTTATAAACACTTGTGCCTTAGTTACCCATTCATACCTCATCACAGGCCAACATGAAGTGTTTTTGAATAAAATCCCAAAAGGAAATTTAAAATATTTTGAATTTGGGGCCAAGGGGGACTCATTCACCACCCACGACAAATGGGTCCCACCTAGGACCTAAAAATGTGTATCAGGAAATATGTTTTATTTAATCTTGTTTGTCAGGATAATACTAAAAAATACACTTAATTAAGCATATGAGAGCATAAAGGGTCCAAATAAAGCATCAAAAAGGGATAAATAGTGAAAATATGCCTAGAAAAACATGAAACCTTGTTACAAGACCTTACAACGCTTCAAAATAGGACTTGTTGATGAATAAAAGGGTGTTTTTAAGGTGAATTGTAATAAATAGAGTCTAAAAGAATGTCAAAATGTCTTACACCACTTCACAACACCTTCACAAGATGTCATTATTTGAATATTAGTACCTAAATATGCATGTTCAAGCCATGTTGTGACATAAAATTAGAGAAAAATATATAAAATACCATGAAAAAAGACTTAAAAGTCCATTGAAATGACAAGGGGACATTTTTCTATGGCACACTTTCATAGATGTTTTCCAAACATCTATAGTGTATGGAAGGAAGTGAACTATTTGAAAAAATGGCTCAACAAACTGTGGTCTCATGGAATGCCATGATGTCCAAGCCAATGCAATTGGTAGTTGCTCCTAGTTATTACCTATGTTATGTGAAATAATTGCATCACTACTTATGTTAACTTTCTAAAAACTATATTGCAATTGAATTTTTTTCATCTATCAACCTCTAGTTGTTAGTTACATAATGTGAAGTAATAATTTGAGTTTGAAAGATGTGCAATGAAATGTAATCAATGATATGAATATAGACTAGACACAAATATATTAAGTACAATTCATTTGTTAAACTCTTTATTCACACCACATTTCTTTGGGGGATTTTTTCAAAAAATTCATTTCCTTGTCTATGCTATTACTTAATATTATGCTTTCATAGTTTTTTTCCAAGAATCTATAACATAGATAAGGCAGTGAATTATTTGAAAAAA
Organism: Sequoia sempervirens; assembly: GCA_007258455.2. Classification (NCBI taxonomy): domain Eukaryota; kingdom Viridiplantae; phylum Streptophyta; class Pinopsida; order Cupressales; family Cupressaceae; genus Sequoia; species Sequoia sempervirens. Next base: position 353,840,450 of record VDFB02373365.1, read on the forward strand.
TGCCTCAATAAAATGTGGTCTCATGGAATTCCATGATGTCCAAGCCAATGCAATTGGAAAATACTCCTAGTTATTACTTATTTTATGTGAAGTAATTGAATCAATACTTATGTTAACTTTCTAAAATACTATCAACATCTAGTTATTAGTTATGCAATGTTATAAAATAACTTGCACAATAGAAGAATATTATATGAAATATGTTGCAAATACTTGATAATAACTGAGAATAACAAGCCACTTCGATGGGGTGAACCTCCAAATATCTCTAATGAGAACACACTTAACACTTGATGATGAAATAAGACTCCCAATCTCCTATATATACCTATTTATGCCAAGGATATCACCTATGCCAACTTAGACACACCTATATAAGACTTAGGCTGACCTAAACAACTAAATAACAATATACTAATGATAATATGACTTAATAGAGAGTTAAGATAGCCACAAGCTGACTATTCATAACCCGATGTACAATAATATTAAGGGTGTAGCATGCCCCCCTTCAAAGAAGCATTGTCCTTAATGCTAATCAAGTTTGGATTCTTTTGAATGAACTTTGTGTCCTCCCATGTGGCATCTTCAACTGGTAAATTCTTCCATTAGATGAGATACTCAATGAGAGTTCTATTCCTCAGCTTCTTTAGGTGTGTTTTGATCTAATGCACTTTGTTCCAAAATGATTCTTCCTTCTTCATCCAACCTCGGAAGTATTGTTTGAGCGGGAATATTATTCAATTACCTTCTTCAAACAGAAACATGAAAACTCGATGCACCCTTTGTTGTTGGTGGCAACTCCGCTTTTGTAGGAAACAATACCAATCTTCCGCATGATTCTTGGTGCTTTAACTTCTGCTAAATACTTGGCATAAACCTACATTCTTCTTTTAGTTAGCTTTAGCGGAGATTTCTACTTTTTCTATAAGGCTGCAATTGCAAGAAGACCCAATCCCCAACTTCAAAACTTCTTTCACTACGATGTTGGTTTTCCTGTTGTTTCATTCGATTTTGTGCCATGGCTAAATTCTCCTTGAGTCCTAAAAGTACTTGTTGTTGATGAAGCAAGTGGTCTTCTACTGCCTGAACTCTTGGGGACACCTTAATTGATGATGTGATGCAAGGAGGATGATATCCATAAAGTGCCAAAAATGGAGACATTTTTGATGAGCTATGAAAAGAAGTGTTATACCACCATTCCACAAGTGGTAGACAATCTACCCACTGAGACTGTTTCTCTGAAGTGAAACAACGTAAATATCCTTCCAAACACTTATTAACAACCTCCATTTGCCCATCTGATTGAGGGTGGTATGAAGAGCTAAGAGCCAGTTGAGTACCCAAACATGAGAATAAATATTTCCAAAAGTGACTAGTGAAGATAGGATCACAATCACTAACAATAACTTTAGGTGTACCATGTAGCTTTTGGATATTCTCCAAAAAAGCTTTAGCCATTGCACTTGATGTAAAAGGATGTGCTAATGCAATGAAATATGAATATTTAGTGAGTCGATCAACTACCACCATGATGACATTATGACCTTTAGATTTGGGAAGCCCTATGATGAAGTCCATGGATAACTCTTCCCAACGCTGGCTAGGAATAGATAAGGGTTGCAAGAGACCTAGTGTCTTAATTGTCTCCCCTTTATGCCTTTGACACACCAAACATTCAACCACAAATTTTTGAACATCACCATTAAGCCCCTCCCAAAAGAAATCCTGCTTGACTCGATGATATGTCTTCAAAAATCCTAAATGACCACCCGCTGGAGACTCATGCAACTCTGTGAGAATCTTGATTTTAAGGTTGGAATTCATGCAAAGATACAAACGCTCTTTATAGAAAAGAGTATCTCCATTCCAACAAAACTTATCTGAACTACTAGGATCACTTTTTAATTGCTCAATGAGATTACTTGTCACAACATCATTTTGCCACTCTGCTTTGGCTTCCTCCACCCAATTTGCTTGTAATATTCAAAGGGCACACATTAAGGCTTCATCTTTCTCATCCTTCCTTGACAGTGCACCTGCGACAATATTTTCTTTCCCTTTCTTAGATACAATCTCAAAGTCATATCCTAACATCTTAGTGACCCATTTTTGTTGCTCTTTAGAAGATAGTCGTTGTTCCAAAAAATATTTTAGGCTATCATGATCTGTCTTAACCTTGAAATGTCTACCCAATAGATAAGGCTGCCATTGTTTCACTGCATGGAGTATTGCTAGCATTTCCTTCTCATAAATAGGTTTTAGTTGATTCTTACCTTTTAATTGATGACTCTGAAAAGCAATTGGTCAACCTTCTTGCATGAACACTGCTCCTATCCCATTTCCAGAAGAATCACATTCCATAATGAATTCATTGGTGAAGTTAGGAGTGGCAAGTACTGGAGTTGTACACATAACCTCCTTCAATCTCTCAAATGGTGTATTGGCAGACTCGTTCCAATGAAAAGAATCCTTCTTCAATAGAGTGGTGAGAGGTGCTGCTATACTACCATAGTTCTTCACAAATCTTCTATAGTACCCTGTCAATCCCAAGAATCCTCTCAGTTTCTTAATGGTTTTTGGAATAGGCCATTCCATGATAGCCTTAATTTTGTTAGGGTCCACCTTTACTCCTTCATGTGAAACTATAGTCCCAAATACCTACCTTGTAAGACCAAGCACACCCTCAATGGCTTAGCATAGAGTTTATGATCTCTGCTATTTGTAATGCTTGGTCCACATGTTGCAAAATGTTCTTCCCAAGTCTTGCTATAAATTAATATATCATCAAAGAATACTAACACAAACTTTCTCAAGAACTTCTTAAAAATGGAATTCATCAAACTTTGGAATGTAGATGGTGCATTGGTAAGACCAGATGGCATCACCAAAAATTCATAATGACCCTCATGAGTCCAACATGTTGTCTTACAAATATCTTCCTCCTTAATTTGAATTTGGTGATAACCAGATCTAAGATCTAACTTGGTAAAAAACATAGCTCCATTTAATTCATCTAGCAAATCATGAATGACTGGAATTGGAAACTTATCTTTAATGGTGTACATGTTGAGCACTCTATAATCTGGACACATGCGCCAAGTATCATCCTTCCTACGTACCATCACCATAGGGGAGGAGTAAGCACTTTGGCTATGCCTAATGATTCCTGCCTCTAACATTTCCTCAACAATCTTTTCTATCTCACTCTTTTGTATGTGTGGATACCTATAAGGCCTGATGTTCGGTGGTTGGCTCCCTAGGACTAACTATATGGCATGATCATGATCCCTCTTACGAGTAAGTCCTTTAGGCATATATCCAAGAACAACTGAGTGATGATCAAGTATATCTTGAAAATCTGGATGAGTAGGAGTATTAGATTGAGAGACTTCTAATGAACATAGTTGGGCCACAAATCCATCCACTCCTTTCTTAAGAAACTTTTGCATCTGATGAGAGCTTACCATTTGTGGAGATTTTTCCCTTCAACCCCTTAGCTCTACTAGCCTTCCTTCTGGATTGAAATTCATGAATAGTTCTTCTTGGAAGTTCATCTCTCAATTGTTCCTAATGTAGTAAGCCATTGTACTCCCAAAACTATATCTGCTGCACCCATGCATATTGCATACATTGGGGTATCAAGTTGATAATCTCCCATGGATAATTTAATGCTATGACACTTCCCTGAACAACTAACTATACCACCATCTGTAATCAAAACTTGAAACTCTGGAGCTGGTTATAGAAACAATTTAGACGAGTAGCTAACTTTTTGTTGATGAAATTATGAGTACTACCTAAGTCGATCAACACTGTTACCTTCTGCTTCTTTAGGAACCCCATCACCTTGAGAGTTTTTGGAGCAGTGAAACTTGAGAGTGCATGACAAGAAATGATTGGTTGAGAATCATGTGATTCCTCATTTGACTCCCTTTCATCTTCTAGTATGGGTTCCTCCTCTTCTTCCTCATTGGGACCTTCAATATAAAACAATTTAATTTCACTATATTTATGTCCTTGACTGTATTTGCTATCACAATTGAAACACAAGCCTTTTTCTCTTTTCTCCTCAATTTGTTTTGGAGTCAACTTAGTAGGTTGTGTTGAATATCCTTTCTCTCTTGTCACATTAGCCCCTTGCTTCTTAGGAATCAAATACTTCTCCTCTACCCTGCGTGCTAAGATAAAAGACTCATTTATGGAACTAGGGCTAAACATG